>CAUJNA010003344.1:205000-227219 GCA_963377175.1 Effrenium voratum
ACAAAACAAACAACACACAACACGCATCAAACGAAGAATCTATGAAAAAAGAAACAAACAAACACACAAAGAACAAAGAAACAATCTGACAAACAAGGAAACGACCTCTCCAGCCCAGGCCTCGCCCCTCCCACCTGTTTCCTGAGGTTCCCGGCGCCCCCCGGTCGTGGTCCATCGCCAGGCCCCGGGGCTCCGTGAGCCCCGAGTCCACCAGAGCGAAGGTGCGGCCCGTGGTGGACTTGAAGTTCCTGTTGGGAGCGAGCGGGGAGCGGCCAGCTGGGCGCGAGCTGAACCCCACGTGAGCCACTTGCTCAAAACCGATCGGCGCAAAGATGGGTCTTTGCGCCGAAAATTGGGTCGTCCCACAACACCTGAGTCACTTGCTCAAAACCCGGTATTAAAATGGTTTACACGGAACCATGCTTCAAGAATTAGAAAGGCGGAGTTCCGCGACGATTTCCGGCTGGGACTGCCCAGCAAACTAACCTTCGTCTACCCGGGCTTTGATTGTGGCTCACGTGCGGGGCACGGGTGGGTCAGCTCAAACCAATCTAAACCAAGTGAGTGGAACTCATGTATTCTAACCAAGCTAACCTAAGAAGGACACCTATGGATCCAGCTGGCTAACAAATGGGGGTTGATCTAAATGTTGGGGCCGCTGTAAGGACAAACAGAGTCCCTTTCGCTCGCCCTTACGCCGGCTTTCGCGGCTCGGGGAGTGGAGCTTTCTCTATGTGAGCAACTACAAAAGAAGTACACTCTCGCAAGTCGCAACTGTTCAGTGCAAGTGTAGTAAAGGAAGTGCACTTCGGCAGCTCCGGCTCGAAAGTCGCAACTCTTCAGTACAATTGTAGTAAAGGAAGTGCACTTTGGCAGCTCCGGCTCGGAAGTCGCAACTTTCCATTACAAGTGTAGTAAAGGAAGTATACGGAGCCTTAAAAGAAGCTTTAAGAGGAGCTTTGTAAGGAGGTTTATAAGGAGCTTTACAAGGAGCTGACAAGCTGTACAAGGTGCTTTAAAAGGGGCTTCATAAGGAGCTCGACAAGGAGCTTTTAGGGGAGCTTTGCAGAGCTTTATAAGGAGCTCTGTAAGGATGTTTATAAGAAGCTTTGTAAGGAGTTTTGTGAGGAGCGCCAGAAGGAGCTTTAGAAGGAGCTTTGTAAGGAGCTTTGTTTTTATAACATTGGCCCGCAGAATCTGAATCCGCAGAAGTTATTTTCACCGGCTGGAAAACGAGTTCCGGCACCGAATCCGCAGAAGTTATTTTCACCGGCTGGAAAACGATTTCGGGACAGAATCCGCAGAAGTTATTTTTCACCGGCTGGAAAGTGAGTTCCGGGACAAAATCCGCAGAAGTTATTTTCACCGGCTGGAAAACGATTTCGGGACAGAATCCGCAGAGGTTATTTTTCACCGGCTGGAAAACGATTTTGGGACAGAATCCGCAGAAGTTATTTTCACCGGCTGGAAAACGATTTCGGGGACACCCATCAAAAGCTCCTTATAAAGCACTTTATAAAGCTTGTCAAGTAAGCTCTTTATAAAGCTCCTTACAAAGCTCCTTATAAAGCTCTTCATTGAGATCTTCTTTATAAGGCTGCTTATAAAGCTTTTTGTAACATTGGCCCGCAGAATCCGAAGCTCCTTATAAAGCTCCTTACAAAGCTCCTTATAAAGCTCTTCATTGAGATCTTCTTTATAAGACTGCTTATAAAGCTTTTTATAACATTGGCCCGAATAATCCGCAGACGTTATTTTCACCGGCTGGAAAACGAGTTCCGGCACCGAATCCGCAGAAGTTTTTTTTCGGCTGGAAAACGATTTCGGGACAGAATCCGCAGAAGTTATTTTTCACCGGCTGGAAAGTGAGTTCCGGGACAGAATCCCCAGAAGTTATTTTCACCGGCTGGAAAGCGAGTTCCGGGATAGAATCCCCAGAAGTAATTATCAAAAGCTTCTAACTATATAAAGCTTGTCATTAAGCTACTTATAAAGCTCCTTACAGCCCCTTATAAAGCACCTTAAAAAGCTCCTTGCAAAGCTCCTTCTAAAGCTCTTTATAAAGCTCCTAGCTCCTTATAACACTCCTTGTAAAGCTCCTTACGAAACTCCTTATAAAGCTCCTTATCAAGCTCCTTATGAAACTCCTTCCCAAGCTCCCAGCTTTATAAGGAGCCAAGAAGAAGAGCTTTATAAGGAGCTTTGTATGGAGGAGCTTCGTAAGGAGGTTTGTAAGGAGCTGTAGAAGGAGCTTAATTGACAAGCTTTATAAAGAGCTTTATAAGGAGCTTTTGATGGGTGTCCCCGAAATCGTTTTCCAGCCGGTGAAAATAACTTCTGCGGATTTTGTCCCGGAACTCACTTTCCAGCCGGTGAAAAATAACTTCTGCGGATTCTGTCCCGAAATCGTTTTCCAGCCGGTGAAAATAACTTCTGCGGATTCGGTGCCGGAACTCGTTTTCCAGCCGGTGAAAATAACTTCTGCGGATTCTGCGGGCCAATGTTATAAAAAGCTTTATAAGGAGCCAAGCAGAAGAGCTTTGTAAGGAGCTTTGTAAGGAGGAGCTTCGTAAGGAGGTGTGTAAGGAGCTGTATATGGAGCTTAATTGACAAGCTTTATAAAGAGCTTTATAAGGAGCTTTTGATGGGTGTCCCCGAAATCGTTTTCCAGCCGGTGAAAATAACTTCTGCGGATTTTGTCCCGGAACTCACTTTCCAGCCGGTGAAAAATAACTTCTGCGGATTCTGTCCCGAAATCGTTTTCCAGCCGGTGCAAATAACTTCTGCGGATTCTGTACCAAAATCGTTCTCCAGCCGGTGAAAATAGCTTCTGCGGATTGTGTCCCGGAACTCGTTTTCCAGCCGGTGAAAAATAACGAAATCGTTTTCCAGCCGGTGAAAATAACTTCTGCGGATTCTGCAGGCAGATATAAAAAGCTTTATAAGGAGCCATATAAAGAAGATCTCAATGAAGAGCTTTATAAGGAGCTTTGTCAGGAGGAGCTTTGTAAGGAGGTTTGTAAGGAGCTGTATAAGGAGCTTAATTGACAAGCTTTATAAAGTGCTGTATAAGGAGCTTTATAAGGAGCTTTTGATGGGTGTCCCCGAAATCGTTTTCCAGCCGGTGAAAATAACTTCTGCGGATTCTGTCCCGAAATCGTTTTCCAGCCGGTTGAAAATAACTTCTGCGGATTCTGTCCCGGAAATCGTTTTCCAGCCGGTGAAAATAACTTCTGCGGATTCTGCGGGCCAATGTTATAAAAAGCATTATAGGGAGCCAAGCAGAAGAGCTTTGTAAGGAGCTTTGTAAGGAGGAGCTTCGTAAGGAGGTGTGTAAGGAGCTGTATATGGAGCTTAATTGACAAGCTTTATAAAGAGCTTTATAAGGAGCTTTTGATGGGTGTCCCCGAAATCGTTTTCCAGCCGGTGAAAATAACTTCTGCGGATTCTGTCCCAAAATCGTTTTCCAGTCGGTGAAAATAGCTTCTGCGGATTCTGTCCCGGAACTCGTTTTCCAGCCGGTGCAAATAACTTCTGCGGACTCTGTACCAAAATCGTTTTCCAGCCGGTGAAAATAGCTTCTGCGGATTGTGTCCCGGAACTCGTTTTCCAGCCGGTGAAAAATAACGAAATCGTTTTCCAGCCGGTGAAAATAACTTCTGCGGATTCTGCAGGCAGATGTAAAAAGCTTTATAAGGAGCCATATAAAGAAGATCTCAATGAAGAGCTTTATAAGGAGCTTTGTCAGGAGGAGCTTTGTAAGGAGGTTTGTAAGGAGCTGTATAAGGAGCTTAATTGACAAGCTTTATAAAGTGCTGTATAAGGAGCTTTATAAGGAGCTTTTGATGGGTGTCCCCGAAATCGTTTTCCAGCCGGTGAAAATAACTTCTGCGGATTCTGTCCCGAAATCGTTTTCCAGCCGGTGAAAATAACTTCTGCGGATTCTGTCCCGGAACTCGTTTTCCAGCCGGTGAAAATAACTTCTGCGGATTCTGCGGGCCAATGTTATAAAAAGCTTTATAAGGAGCCATATAAAGAAGATCTCAATGAAGAGCTTTATAAGGAGCTTTGTAAGGAGGAGCTTTGTAAGGAGGTTTGTAAGGAGCTGTATAAGGAGCTTAATTGACAAGCCTTATAAAGTGCTTTATAGGGAGCTTTTGATGGGTGTCCCCGAAATCGTTTTCCAGCCGGTGAAAATAACTTCTGCGGATTCTGTCCCAAAATCGTTTTCCAGCCGGTTGAAAATAACTTCTGCGGATTCGGTGCCGGAACTCGTTTTCCAGCCGGTGAAAATAACTTCTGCGGATTATGCGGGCCAATGTTGTAAAAAGCTTTATAAGCAGCCTTATGAAGAAGATCTCAATGAAGAGCTTTATAAGGAGCTTTGTAAGGAGGAGCTTTGTAAGGAGGTTTGTGAGGAGCTTTATAAGGAGCTTCATTGACAAGCTTTATAAAGTGCTTTATAAGGAGCTTTTAGTGGGTGTCCCCAAAATCGTTTTCCAGCCGGTGAAAATAACTTCTGCGGATTCTGTCCCGTAATCGTTTTCCAGCCGGTTGAAAATAACTTCTGCGGATTCGGTGCCGGAACTCGTTTTCCAGCCGGTGAAAATAACTTCTGCGGATTATGCGGGCCAATGTTATAAAAAGCTTTATAAGGAGCCTTATAAAGAAGATCTCAATGAAGAGCTTTATAAGGAGCTTTGTAAGGAGGAGCTTTGTAAGGAGGTTTGTAAGGAGCTGTAGAAGGAGCTTAATTGACAAGCTTTATAAAGTGCTTTATAAGGAGCTTTTAGTGGGTGTCCCCAAAATCGTTTTCCAGCCGGTGAAAATAACTTCTGCGGATTCTGTCCCGTAATCGTTTTCCAGCCGGTTGAAAATAACTTCTGCGGATTCGGTGCCGGAACTCGTTTTCCAGCCGGTGAAAATAACTTCTGCGGATTCTGCGGGCCAATGTTATAAAAAGCTTTATAAGGAGCCTTATAAAGAAGATCTCAATGAAGAGCTTTATAAGGAGCTTTGTAAGGAGGAGCTTAATTGACAAGCTTTAGAAAGTGCTTTATAAGGAGCTTTTGATGGGTGTCCCCAAAATCGTTTTCCAGTCGGTGAAAATAGCTTCTGCGGATTCTGTCCCGGAACTCGTTTTCCAGCCGGTGAAAATAACTTCTGCGGATTCTGCGGGCCAATGTCAGCATTCCATAGCATTCAGCATTTCTATTCCAGAGTCTGCTCAGTGACGCACGGGAGCCAAAATGGCTCTTGAATCGTTGCAGATGTGTGGCAATCCACTCTCCCATCCAAGAACTTGCCTTAACTTTTTTGGGGGGGACCTTTGGAGGGGGGACCTTAGGCCCTGGTGACTAAAGGATCCTAATCGGATCAAAAACCTACAGATTCCAAACCCAGCATGCCGAAAATGCTTCAAGCTGGTCTGAAAATTGTTTTGCACAAGCCCAAAATAACATTTGGAGCCATTTGAGGCCCTCAAAACCATTGTGCATAACACCGACCACTTTCCCTTTCGCTCGCCCTTACGCCCTCTTTCGCGACCACAGTGTGGCGACACCTTGTATATCCACTAGGTCTCCCGTACACGAAGCCTAGTTCCGTCGATTTAGATCGACTCCCAAATGGGTGTGGTGGTCAAAAAAGAAAATCGGGTACCCTCCCGCCCTTTTTGACATGGAACCTGTTCGGGGGTCCCAACAGGAGAATTGTCTTAGAGAACCCCTGTGAGCTTCCATGATAGTTGGTGGGAGGGTGACCCCAAAATGGGTTAAAGCTGCGGCGCCCTGGAGGCTAAGCTTCGATCCATACCAGAACCCTCTGGGAGTGCCCGAGGGGGTACCAAAGAAGAAAAAGAAGGTGCGCCGCCCAATGGGAAGCCGGAAGCCTTACTGGTTCGGAGTTCCCATCAATGTGCCCAACCCTGTTGCAAAAGGGTATCATAGGACTCGGGGGGTTGGGGTTTGCCCTTCAGACATGGGGGCGCTCACGGCCAATCCAGAGCTCTGCCACATTGCTGCCAGGCCGCTTCAGCTCAGTGTAAACCTCAGCTCGAGAAAGCTCGCGCTCATGTCTTCCGTTCGGCCAGGGAGAACAAGGACGCAGGATCTTCGACCGAAAGCCTCCCGTAACGCTTTGGACCTCCAGGCCTTTTGATGCAGCCCGCCAGCCCCATTGCCAAAGCTCTGCCTACCGGGGAGGGAGAAACCACCCCCAAAGCTATGTTGAGAACGACGGTTTTTCCGATGCCAGGGAGCAATCTTTTTCTCCGATGTGCTGGAGATGATGAGAAACTGCTTCGGCGTCAGCTGCGGGGCTGCAAAGGTGGGGTTGAAGTAGTCCACGCCTGTTGAATCCGAGGGCCCCGTATAAACACCAAAAAACGCAGCGCTTGGCTTCATGGTGGCTTCTTTTGATTGCCCCAAAATGCTAGAAACTCTCTGCGCATTCCACGCGTAAACGATCGTGTGGACAATGGCATGCCTCCATGCCCTACGCTGTTCTCGTGTCTCAGGAAAATGGAGGGGGCTAAAGAAAAAAAACAATGACCCACCGCGTGGGGTAAGTGTGCAATGTGCTCGGTTGAACACAAAAAAGACTGCCGGGGTGCGCCCTCGAATGCACCTCCCTTCCCTGCTTTGTCAATAGGCGGCATGGGTCGCATGCCCCGCATGCCCCGAGCTGGGGCTGGCACCGGCGCTCAGCCGGGCGCCGCCTCAACTCGCTGCGATGGGATGCCACCGCAGCACGGGGCAAGGCCAGTGTGCACGCACGCATGAGCATAAGCGCACACACAACACACAAACACAAGCAAGCAAGCAAGCAAGCAAGCAAGCAAGCAAGCAAGCAAGCAAGCAAGCAAGCAAGCAAGCAAGCAAGCAAGCAAGCAAGCAAGCAAGCAAGCAAGCAAGCAAGCAGCAAGCAAGCAAGCAAGCAAGCAAGCAAGCAAGCAAGCAAGCAAGCAAGCAAGCAAGCAAGCAAGCAAGCAAGCAAGCAAGCAAGCAAGCAAGCAAGCAAGCAAGCAAGCAAGCAAGCAAGCAAGCAAGCAAGCAAAGCAAAGCAAAGCAAAGCAAAGCAAAGCAAAGCAAAGCAAGGCAAGCAAGCAAAGCAAGCAAAGCAAGCAAAGCAAGCAAAGCAAGCAAAGCAAGCAAAGCAAGCAAAGCAAGCAAAGCAAGCAAAGCAAGAAAAACGCAAGAAAAACGCAAGAAAAACGCAAGAAAAACGCAAGCAAAGCAAGCAAAGCAAGCAAAGCAAGCAAAGCAAGCAAAGCAAGCAAAGCAAGCAAAGCAAGCAAAGCAAGCAAGCAAGCAAGCAAGCAAGCAAAAAACAACAAATACAGATACGCGAACAAACGAAATGCCTCGGGCAGGTGGACAACGCGAACAAACGAAATGCCTCGGGCAGGTTGGCCATGGTATTTGCTGGGACTGCTGTTGCAATCCAGTCTGGAAGTTAAATTTGTCCGCTCCTGTCATTCCATGAAGAGGCATGTCAGCTAGAAGCCAGGAATGACTTGTGGCTGCTTGAGGAACCCATTCACATAACACATTGACATGCACAAGTTGACAAGTTCCGCTGATTCAAAAAAAGCTAGAGCCTCTATATAGCATATATGTATATATATATATAGTCTGATTGAGTTATTTCACCACACAACTTGGTCCCGTTGCGTGGCGACTACGGGGGGCCAAAAAGACGGTGCATTCTGAGCCGGGGAATTTGAGGCCTGGCTTGCAAACTGAATCCGTGTTGAATCGAATCCAACTGCCTGTAGCCCCAAACTGGGGGCACGGCCCCATAGGCTGCCTTTCAAGCTGACCTCGAGAACGTGCAGCTGCCCCCGGGCTTTCGTGAAAGCCCCTTTCAGCTTGGTGTCCATTTGGCCAGTTTTTCTCTGCCGAATTCAGACCGTCTCGCCGTGAGGTATCAAGCCGCTTTGACTTGCCATTTCCACAACTTCCCTACCCAGAAAAGCTACAAACCGAAACGAGCACATCCAACATCCCCACCTTCCCAAAACAAGAAAAAGGGGGCCGAACCTTATGTAAACCCAGTTCCTTGTTGTAGGGGGGGATCAACCAAGCCTGGGTGAAATCAAGACTGCAGGGTCCCTACCATCAAAACAGGGTTCTTCGGACAGTAGCCCACATGTGCGTGGGGGGGGGGAGAGGGATAGTAAAAAAAACGGACCGACCCGCAACAGCAGCCAGGCCGCCCCATCTGCCAAAGGCGCACCGAGCGCCAGGAGAACCCAAAGGCGCCTGTGGTCGTCGCCCTCCCCCCCCCCGCCCCGGCCACGTACACTCAGAGTCTATTTGCAGCCTGAAACCCTTAAAACAGGTTGCAAAATAGACCCTAGCTGTCCATCATACCCCCCCCCATGCTCCCCATTTGACCGGGCTCCCCGACAAAACCATTGCCAAGCTTGATTTGTGTGTCAGTGCGCGTCGCCAAGATTGGAGCAAACTGCGAGATGCTTGTGCTTCATTATGTTCTATCTCATGTGACGGCGAAGTCGAAATCCCCCAGTGCTGGGCGCAGTATCTATCTTCCCACAGCCACCCCAACAGTGGTAGGCTTAAGGGACATGGCCTGATATGTCCGACTTCGATAACCTGTGAGTCAACTTGGGTGACTGTTCTGAGGTTTTCCTGTTCTGAAAGCTACTTTTGTAGTAGAATACCAGGCACCGTCGCCAGCGCTTTTGAGCCCCTGGCATCCCAGCGCAGCCTCAGATCAAAGAAAGGCTCGTGTTGGCAAGGAAACCGCCCATTTTAAGGGCCCATGGCAGCCTGAAGTGACCTGACCCCCTGCTTAGGCCGAGTGTCCCATAAAAAACAGGGAGTTTCACTCTTTCACCCTCATTCCCCTTCAAAAGGCCCAACTCGGCACGGGAAGGGGGGCAGGCCTAGGGCCAAGCCGAGCTCGCCCCGCGACGTCTGAGGCATTGGCTTACGAAGAGAGGGCGAGGGATTTTCTTTCGCCCAATGATCCGCTACTGGATGAGGAACTTCATGAGCTCGAGCCAAATGGCCAAGAAAGCCAACGCTGCCAAGCCGAGGGGCGGCTGACGGCGAAAAGCCTCCCTCTCGCCCGGAGGTCGGAAGCTTCTTTTAGCACCATGGCACGGATGACCAGTCCAGCACCGCAACGAGACTTCCATTGCCTACGAGACTTCCCTTGCCGACGAGCCAGGTCGAGACTTGTTGGTTTGCAGCGCCAAAGAACGAAAGGGCACTTTAAAGCGTTGTGAAAAGAGGAAGTGCCCCTTTGATTGGTTGGGCTACAACATCCTCCCAGGAAGAAAGAATCCCAACCCGCCATGAGCGCCCCTTCAAGCTTGGCTTTAGCCAAGACGCGGCGCTTGCCGTGGCTTGCTTCCTTCGCTGGGGATGCGGCAGGCAGCCCTAAGCGCTAGCTACATTCGCGCTGTGTTTGTACAGCCAGGTGAAACACACCTCCAGTCTGCATCAAACCATCCCCTCCCGAAACAAGTGCGGCGAATAGACGCACCCACTATTGCGCATTGCTCAGCGCAAGAACCTCTAGCAAACTGGAGCTGTATTGGGCCTTCATGCAAGAAAGCGCACCTGTCTAAAACAATGCGCTCGAGCTGATCCGCCCCAAAGTCAACTGAAACTTGCTGGGCTCGGTGCAAAACTGAAGCAACCTGAAACACGTTGTAGTGTTGGTTTGGACACCTATCGGGCCATATCAAGCTGAAACACATATTGCCTCGGCAGGATCAGCGCCTGCCGAAAACGAATTGGCCGGACAATCCAGCAGTCAGCAATGGGCGGAAGCAATGGGCGGATGCAATCCACGAGAAATGCCGGGGCACTAGGAACTCATCGGCAAGGACTTTTGCAGTGTCTCTGCATTTGGTGCTCTGGGATTTATTGAAACTTTCTCTCCAAATTACCTGGCTATATGGTGGTTTAAGGGGAACAACCCTCAAAGTAATTTTGAGAGCCCGCAAACTGTGCACGTGATTGTGCTTAACATGGATGTCAGCGAGAGTGCGCGTGTCTCATGATGACGTGTGTTCATCACATTGGGATATGGAGAGTGCGCCAATTTGAGGGCATGCCGAGCCAAAAAAATCTCCGTGGCTAAACAAGTGCTTCCTCCCCTATGATTGTTACTTCATATGGCTTCAAAGCGCGCACCAGGCCCTCGTAATAAGAGTACCTAGGCCAAGTTTGGAACTTGCAACTGCTCTGTTATTCTCTCCAGCCATCTGATGGGTGCCAAGAGAAACTTTCACAATGGTGTTGTGATAGGGAATCCCTGAACAATTTTTACGCTCTTGCGGCTTCCCTTCAAACAAAACGCTCACATCAATGACAAGCCCGCTGAGGGTCTTCCGCCAAAAGCCTTGCTGGACTGCTGGGCTCACATCGTCACATCGCTGGAGTCCCTGCGCGCGAGCAAGACCTGACGCACCGGTTCTGGACGCATCAGAATCTCCCCGAAAGCAGCGATGGTTTTGAAAAAATACGGCTGCCACGCTTGCCAAAGCCAAAGCACCAAGGAGCTGCGGCTGACCAACTGGCGCCGCCCAGCCCAGGCCGTCCGTCCCCCCCCCCCCCGCCCTTTCCCCCGGGGCGCGCGCCGTGAGCGCTGCGACCGGAAGGACTGCACGCTGCCCGTGGCCTCGAGAATTGGACCCAAGGCTTTTCGAGCGAGCGCGCGCAAGCAAAGTCTCCTTGGAGCACGTCTCACGACTTGGTGGGTGAAGAGCAGTGGCTACGCGCGCTAAGTCTGAAAGCCAATGAGTAGATGATAAGATGAATCAACCTGGAGGGGGTTGAGGGCGTTTCCACCCAAAGTGAAGAATGCCCTTGAAAGTGGCCCGTGATTGAGCCGAGGGCCGAGTAGTCCTGGGTTCCCAACTGCGGAAGCGCTGCTTGATGCTGCTTGTAGCAAGGGCCAAGATGTGGCAATATTGTGTAGGTAAAGAGAATTGAATTTGGCTTGACCAATGACCTGCGCATATTTGGGCCCAGTTCCTGTGCTGAATCGATTGCATTTCCTTGCACTTCGTTTCGGTCGCCAGTGCAACGTAATGTGCAACGGGGACCCCCGATTCATAAACACCTGGGCTGGTTGACGATTCTAAAGGGAATTCGACCTCTCTGTTTGCGGATCCGCAGATTTGCGGCAGCCCAACTCTACCTCCCTTGGCCGCCTTGGCTGAGGGGTCACCCCCGGGCACCTGCCGTCTGCAGGATCGGCGCGCGCGCATTTTTGGCTTCTATCCCTTGGGCACCAGCCGGCCGCGGAGGCTGAGGAGAGGCCTGCAGCGAGAGGAGTCGTCGAAACCCAAAAAGAAACCTGTGCTGCCTCTAGACTTAGACTGGCTGTGTGGTCCTATGTCTGTGCAAAAAAACATGCCTTGGAAATCGGGCCTGTCTCCAAATGCAGGGATGTTCCGTCGCGTTCCCGCGGCTCGATCCAAAAAAAGACCCACGCGAGTGAGCAAGAGACCGTTCCCAAGTGGCCAAGGGAGAGGCCAAAAGGAAAAGGGACGGGAAAAGCAGAAGTTACAAGTTCGAATACGGTTGCCCTTTGCCAAGGTGCGAACAAGAAAGTGATGCCAACCCATAGTCTAAAGAACACGCCCCATAACAAATGCCATCCATGTTGCGGTGGGGATTCGACAACAGCATTAGCAGCATTGCAGCCAAGGCAAAGCTGCGATATTTGCACCACTGACTCATTGCTTGCCTGCTTGCCTGCTGCCTGCCTGCCTGGCTGACTGCCTGACTGACTGGCCCGTTGCAAGCGAGCGGCAGTGCTGAATCTGATCCCAGTGCTGGGACGCGAGGGCGGCTCCTCGATGCCAATGTAACCTCGCAGGCTTAGAGTTGCCGACAACTCTGCCAGTGACTTGGGATTACTTCTCAGGCTGAGGGCTCAACCCGTATCAAGGGCCTGGGGTGCCTATGGCGCATGTATACTGCCTTTGCAAGTTATGTAACTTACTTCTTGGTATAGAAAGGGTAAATACTAGGGGAGCCTTGGCCCGCCCAATGCCAGATATGCCGACCGCTACACAGACCACAACAGCGAACTGAGGCACCCGCGTCTGGACATGTCCACGAACGGGGATGGGACCCCTGCTGCCTGATGGTAGCCTTAATCAGGCTGAAAGCAGGGGAAAAGAGATTGTAGCAACCCGAAAAAGGCAAACCTGCAACCAAGTAAGGCACACTGAAATGTGCACAGCCGATAATCATGGCAAATGCAGTTTTGTGTCAGGGATTAGTGTCATTTTTGTCACCCGGATGGAGAAAGGTACAACTTGAAAGAACGCAACAAACGCCACGACGTCGACTTGTGCCGCGCTGGATGGCCTGGACAGCAAACAACCCCACCGCCCCATCAAAACAGCCGCGGCCAGCACCAAGACTGCGATCAACGAAAGGCCGACGCGATGAACACCGTTGCCGTTCGTAGCAGTACCTTCAATCAGCTTTGGTGGTTCTTCGGACCTGCGAAAATTTCTGCACCCTGGTCATACGACAGAACACTACCTGGGCTCCTGATGTGCGCAAAGCTTCCGCAGCTTGCACGCAGATTGATTGATGGCTACCCGCTCTGAAAAAGAATTTGCAAGAAGACAGCGTAACCACAAGTACACCGCAATGGAAGTAACACCCCTAAAATGCATGGGCACACCCGCCTTCAGCCAAGAGCTACCAATACCGTGAAAAATATTCTACCAGCACAAGCTGCTTCACGTCCAGACTAAACCCTCCTCTCCGACCCCAGACTTGTTGTGCGGCGTGCTAGACACCAAACCGCAGCCATTTCAGAGAACACGGCCCGCAGAGCAGCAGTACTCACGCCAACACCAACAACAGAAACTAAAAGCAACACGACACAACCGCTGCGACAAGCGGAAACACGCCAACACAACCACAACGCGACACGTTAAGCTCAGGGCGTCTGCCAATGGCGCACCAAGAGTTGTTGAAGAACTCCTCGCCGTCGTTGCCAAAGGCTGGTGGCTTTGGGACTGAGCAAGGGAGCCCAGGCACCCTTTTGCAGCCAGGGCAGCAAATTTGCCCCCCTCTTGGAGAGGTGCCCCCCCCCAAAAAAAAAACGGCAGCCACCAAGGCACAGAACCCAGATGCCCCGAGGTCGGTTCCCGATCCCCAGGTCCTTGGGGTTGCCCGTGTGCTCGTGGCGCCGCAGCGTGGGATGGGTGTTCAGCGCGTGGCTGGGGTGGTCCTGAAGCGAAGGCTGGGGTCTGGAGCCTAAGGGGCGCACCGAAAGTTGTCCAGGCACCGATGTAATCAAAGTGACGAGCAGAACGGCGGGTCAATTGGGGCGGGAGGAAGAGCTTTCTACATTGCAGATATGGTCGGCAAGTGGTTTTGCCCTAGGTTCAGCAACCACTAAGTGCAGGTTCTGAGGCCCCGTGAAACCTACGATCAAGAAGGAACTGCATAAGCCATCCACAGACTGCATCAAGAGACGGGCGCCCTGAACGTTTCAAAAGAACTGCATTTGAACCATCCATGCAACAAAAGTGCCTTGTGAGGAGTTCGGAGGTTCATGCCAAGCGAAAAAGTGTGCTTTGCAGAACCCGGGAAATTGCGCCTTGGCCTCCTTGGAGATGACCTCGGACCACAGCCTGAGCCAGGCAAGCCGAGAACCAACGGCTCGGCCCTTCCACACATCTGCATTATTTTACGATATGTCCAAAAACTGATGTTAGGGATCCCTAATCAAATGAGTTTTCTCATGGTGAGCTCGTTCTACCCCCAATCGGTGAGCTCGCCATAAATTCTGCAAACAAATGCGTGCGTGTCTTGAAGTGGGGGACCCCAATAGCTTCAGCTTTACGTAAGGTGCGTTTCAGGTGGCGCCCGTAGCAGGGCCCGTAGCAAACCAGGCACGATCCACGCAGCAGTGGTTGCAGCATTGTCAATCTGCTTGCATCACCCTGACATGCGTGTTTTCCGCCACCAAAGTTCTTTGTGGACACAACCAACCCTCCCACCCCACACCCCCCAAAAAAAAACATCCACAATAATATACTACAAATTGGCCGGATTCCCTTTCACAAATAGCTGCCATGGCTTCCCCAAAAACCACCCAGAAAGGATTTTGTGGACACCCAAGTCCCTGCTTGCTTCTGCAAGTCAACGCCCCTTGCTGTTGGGTTTGCAGTTGGACCCTAGCTGCCCGCTGCGTGCCGCCAGGACACTTCCCCTGCATGGCAGGGGACAAGCTCTTGGCAACGCCATACCTTGGCGAAGGTTGTGGCGTTTGTGGGGCACCGTCACAGGGGCGGCAAACTGCTCAAAGCAAAGGCGAGCGTGACACCCAACTAAATCAAGGTGGGAGAGGGCTCCTTGTTGAGCACCCCTGAAACCTAACACGAAAATGAACAAAGCAGTGTGGAAACCAAAAAGCAGCATGTCAAGAAAGTGAAACGCCTTGATAGACATTCAGGGAAATAGCGCTGGGATGGTGGAAACCGCTAGTTGGCACGTGCCAAGCAAAGTGGCAAGACCTCGGCCGGGAGACCTGCTTAGATTAGCTTCAACAACGCCTGTTGAAAGGGAGACGCGTTGCTTGAACAGTGTTCCCTTCTTTGGGGGACCCAAGTTTGGCTAATTGGGTACGATGCTACATGTCTTTCAGGAAACCATCAAAAACTCAGGGGAAACTGATCCGGTTTTTGAAAAGAACGATGGTTGAAAAGAATGGACAAGGAGTCAACCCCTCGAACATGGTCCTCCGACTTCAGTAGACCCCTGAAGGAGTTCCCCCAACCTGCCAGGCTGCATGGCGACTGAGCCCGGGCTCAGAAGGCGACGCTTGAGCCCGGCCTTTTTGGCCGACTTGAACCCGGCTGCGGGGCCGAGCTTGCGATCCAGCCATGTTTTGTCAGTGGTGGGCCTTTTTGAAACAACCCCAAAAGGGGTTGCTTAAAAACGAAATGCCCACCCACCCGCATGGGTGGAGATGAGAGCAGGGCTCGGTTTGTGAGGGGAAAGGGCCGCCTGCAGCATGGTTGCCCGATAGTTCCTGAATATTCCAACAAGCGTCAACAAGCGAAACAAACCGAACGGAAGGTGGGCGCTGCCAAACACCCCCCGAAAAATGTTGGTGACACACCCCCACGCCCCCACAATCCCCAGAACTGCCTCTGCAAAATGAAAGAGCCTTCATACGCACAAACACGGACAATTAGAAACACAGAGGGAAACACACACGCACACAAACAAGCTGACAAATAATACAGCTCACCCCTGCTTGGTGAATCGGGTGATCCTTCAAACGGATCCTTTTACTCCACCGGCTAAATCCAACAAACCAATGCAACCCCACGTGCATCCCTCTCTTCCTCGGTCCAACTCCAAATCCCACCTGGAGCACGGACTCCAAATTCTCGTTCATGCCGCACCTGTAGCTCTCACTCGCCCCGTCAGGCTCAGGGTTGTCCAACTCTTGGTGCAGTTCAAACCATCTGATCGAGCAGGGCCTTTCGCTCCTGCAAAGAACCATGTGAACCATGTGAGTGCTCACTTTGTTGTACGCTTTCTACTTGGGCCGACAGGTAACGCAAGGGCTCCCTTAGAGACAAACCGAACCCGTTTACACCCGACGTCAAGGCTTGCAGCACCCTGCAAGTCTGTTTGGGGTCAGCCTGCAAGCTTGACTTGGCAAGCAGATTCGATTTGCAGGTAGCACCACACAGCCACACAGTCTCATTCAACTTCCCTCGAGCCCCGCAAAAATGACAAACTCTGCCAAGACTTCACTGATCTCAGGCCCCCCACACGCCCAGGAAGGCCGCATGGACTACGACCACCACCCGGTGGGATGAGCCTCAGCCCGTGGGTTTGTGTCTCCACTTGTCTACACTGGGATCCCAGGTCCCCCCTTCGGGATGTTGCAAGATCTAAGCCCATCCATGACGCTTTTGTTTGCGGCTTGTTGACCCCCAGGCACCCGACTCTCTCGGTTGGGCGAGGGGAAGAGGTTGTCCTCGTCCTCCGAGATCTGGTTCAGAACCTGCACGGCAACGGTGCCACACGTGGGACTGTGGCAAAACATCAAACTTAAGACCGGTTGCTCAGTGACTGTAGCATAACAACGGAGCCCTTTGTGGGGTTGATCATTTTTAGAGGGCCCACCCAAAAGCACTCAACCAAAGGGGCAATACATAACCAGTGTTCACATGTGTTTCAGCCAGGGTGGTCCTCACTCTGCATTGGAAAAAGGTCCCAACCTGGATCGCTTGGGGGAACACAAAACACATGCTTGTGCAGTGCCTTGATATTTCAGCGGTTTGCCGCCTGCTGCACTTCTGCTGGCCACTTGCAGCTCTGCTCACCTTGGCAATTGCCCGCCCGCCGGCCAGGAGCTAAAGCAACACCTGGGTGGAAGAAAAACTAATGATGGTACAATCAAAAAGACGTAGTATCCAGGTGACTTTTTTGGGCAAAATGAGAAAGTTGCGGATGATGCAGCAACCAAAGATGCAACTCTTCTATTTGAGACATGGAAAGGACGGCGCCAGTCTCTCGCAGCTAATCAAAGCATGTTAATGTGTCCAATCTCATTCGGAACAGCCGGTCCAACCAATTGCGTAGCGAAAGTTTGTACTCATATCGGCGCATGCAGACTTCAAAGTTGCTGCAAGTTGCTGTCCCACACGACGGAGGCTTATCAGGGGCCAAAGGGAACTTGGATTGTGACCCAGCCCGCTGCAAACAGGGAACCCTCTCTCAGGCTCTCTCCAGGAGCGCGGCATCGGTTCGTTTTGATCCTCTCTGAGCCAAGCCTGAACTCATCTGCTGGGTTGTGCCGCGTCTGCGTGCGTGAACTGCAGATTCAGGCCCGCAATGATTGCAGTTGAAGGTTTGGAAGCTTGAAAGTGTCAAGCAGACAGAACCCGCCCCAGCACCCAGCGTTGTTGGCTTTTTCGGGGTTTGACCAAAGCATTGCCAACCGATGTAGTTAAAGTCAATCATTTCTTGCCAAAGGTTGTCCTCATTCACCCTGCTTCCGTAGCCTTGCAGGCGCAGCCATCCCTTCTTTCACAAGCAGGGCTTCCGCAACCGAAACTCTTCCCCCAAACACTTCTGCTTTCTTACAGGGTCCATCAAAGCGGACTTTCTCAAAATCACGCTCGAAACGGCGATTTCAAAGAGAAACAACCGCCGAACGCGGGATTTTGTTGAGCACCCCTCAAGTGTTGCTTCAATTCTTTGAGAACCCCTCGAGCATCGCTTCGATGATTCAGGGGCCCAGCTTTTTGGGGAAACCGGCCCACCCCCTGACCCCCCGAAGCGACTCTCGCCCCGCCTGGCCACGAGCCCCCGCAGCAGCGTCACAGCCTGGCAAAGCTGGCCGGAAAGGAACACCCACCTGCGGGAGTTGCCAAAGCCTGGCCGCCTTCTTGCCTCCCTGCCGTGCAAACACATATGTGTATATATATATATTATTACTAATATTATTATTATTGTTATTATTATTATTATCATTATCATTATCATTATCATTATTATTATCATTATCATTATCATTATCATTGTCATTGTCATTGTCGTTGTCATTATCATTATCATCATATCATTCATTCATCATCATCATCATCATCATCATCATCATCATCATCATCATCATCATCATCATCATCATCATCATCATCATCATCATCATCATCATCATCATCATCATCATCATCATCATCATCATCATTATTATTATTATTATTATTATTATTATTATTATTATTATTATTATTATTATTATTATTATTATTATATATATATATATACATATGCGTACTTCACGTATGTAGACATAACAACGGAAAAAATCACAAGAATCATAATGAGAACAACCAGCACAATTGCATTGTTTTTTTTACAAAGGGGCAGTCCAGCCTCACCACATCCCGGTCACATGCCCCCGCCTCGATCTCTATGCCCGTGCACCCGCACTCGCGAAACCAAATGACCTGCCAAGAAGCGAGTTCAAGCCGCAGTCACCTGTGGAAACACCAGAAACCGCTTCCCCCCGCCCTATGGGCAAGTATGAGACCCTTTAGGCCCTGTTGGTTTCCGGGTGTGGCGAAAACATGGTTGGACGGGGTCATCTCTTTAGCGTGCTGGTGCCAAAACTAGACAACAATACAATAAAAACTACCACTGCGATGGTTTACCGAATGCTTTGGAGCATCAATGAAATGGCATGATGCAGTTGTGAGGGTCTGATGCATGTTGGAAGGATCGCAATATTGATGGGATCATTTTGCGCACGTTTGCTGAGTATGTCCGGTATGCGTCTCAGAATGTGCAGGGGGGGGGGGTTCAACACGTTTCGGATAAAGTATGATGGTTTGGGGTATCCATGAGATGTGTTTGAATGCCTTTGTCACTCATTGGCTGTTCAAACGAAGGGGGGGTCAACACGAGTGCTTTGTGGCAGAGGTGCCAACCTCTGCTGGACCCAGCCGAGGTGAATCACCCCAAGAACGGCCTTTTTCAAATAGGCAGTCTTCATTCCTCAGTTGCCCAAAGATTCCAGACTTAAAAAGTTATAAGTTATAGAACCTTTTGGGGCCACTAAAAATGGCTCCAAAAACGGGAAAACCGAACGGTGAAAAGGTCGATTCGCTTTGGGCAAGTGCGAAATGCGCTTCATCACCCGCTCACCGAAAGGCCTGTGCCAGTCACAAGCCTCTCGCGCTCGGACGGTAGCCTGCCTGCGACGCGTCGAAGGCAGCGCCTCCAGCCGTGACACATGCTGACAGGCAGCCCCATGGCCCACCATGTGTAAGTTTCAGACTACGTAGGGGGAACCCCAGAAATGGCGGTGGCCATGTTGGTTGTCCCTTAAAATACGCCCAAAAAGACTACCCTCAACAAAAAAGACATTATATGTTCATGGGAAAGCAGCAGCATCTAAGTTTGCGGGTGAGCCCAGACCGAAAATCCCAATGCCCAGCCTGCACCCTGGAAGTCGTCCATGGTCTCTGGCGCCGATGTCTTCGAGATCGCGCCTAGCACGAGCCATGCCTTGGATAAAGCCAGGGTTGGAGAGCCACCCCTTCTTGGAGCGGCAAGGGCAAACAAACGGAAACCCACAAGACACACCCCAAAATTGTGACGCGGCCCACCAAAACAACCCTTCGCCACAGGGCCTCCGCGCAAGCCCAACAAAAGCTCAACGGCCTTGTACCTCGCAACCCGTGCCTCCCCTGACTCCCGTCTCCTTGGTCGTCGATCTCACCACGCCTCGCAGGCACGGAGCGCGACTGCCAGTTGCTCGGAGCCCAAGGCCGCCCACCTTCCGCCGGGGAGGTCTTGCCAGGCATCGTCGTGCCCAACTTGGTGCCTGAGCGTGCGGTAGGGAGAGGCCCAATGGGTCGAAGTGTCTGGGGGGCGTGTGCTTCTTGATTTGGAGTCAAGAATGCTTCCAGGGTCCACTCACCAAGAAACATGCCGCTGCAACTTCACCTGCACATATCATCACTCAAATGTCACCAAGTAAAACTCTGACATGTTGCGAGTTCATTTTTCAAAGCCTCATGGGCGTTTCGTGATCTCCGCTCAAACTCCAATGTTCATCGTCAACACGACTGGCTTCAGTGCTTCACGCCAATGTGAAGCAATTTGACCTCCGGAATTGGAGCAAACAGAAAAGCCGTGGTCTCCATTAACTGGAAGACTAGGAGTGGCAACAAGCTTGCGTTTGACACTGTTGGCTCCAGAAAGAAAAGCCCACTCATAGCCCATTCAGCCGGACAAGCCTGGCTTGCAACCTGCGCAAAGCCTTGAAGCCACTTTGTGCCGGCTGCCGACAACGTGGCCAGGATGGTTAAAAAACAAAATAGCCCCAGAGAAATGCCTCCGACTTCGCTGGGCAACCCGGGCCGGCGCGTGGCTTCTCGGTGCCTGCGCAAAGTCCCGCAGGCGAACATTTGCGTCCGCCACAAAACCCGACGCAAACGCGCCCTGCCTGCCGAAGGTCCCTTCACAACGCTTGGCCCACCTGGCCAGGCAAGGCTACGTTACATCCAGCTCCAGCTAGGCCCGGCTTGAAGCTTGCAGTTCAAAACGATGGTGAGTGCGCGTGATGCTTGGCGCGCTCTAAAAAAAAACACGAGCCAAATGCCAAGACAGTGGTCCGCACTAATTCCAGGTTGGCGATGGTCTTAGAGTCGTGCAGGGTCCCATGTCTAGTCATTGCACCTCTGCTACAACTTCCCCATACTTAAGCGAAGTCTGAGAGAAAGAAAGGCAGGAAAGCATGAAGGAAGGCAGGAAGGCAGGGTGGCAGGAATGAAGGAAGGAAGGAAGGACAGGAAGGAAGGCAGGAAGGAAAGAAGGAAATAAGGAAAGCAAGAACGAAAGAAGGAAAGAGCCGTGCTTCTTTCTTTTCTTCGTTCCTGCATGCAAGACACCGGACAAAAGCTCCCCGATGGCGCGGCCTGTGGTCAACAGTTTCAGCTTTCCGTCTCGCTGAGGGCCTGTGCAAAGCTTCACCGGTCAAAACAGGTGTTTTGCGTCTCTCTCGTATCTCTGGTTTTCCCAAGGGGACATGGAGAAATTAGTGACCCCACTGAGGTTTTGTGGGAAATTTCGTGACACCATGTTCGTCCCAAATTGTGTGGATGTTTACAAGCTGCAGTAGTCCACCTTCCGGGATACGCAAAATCAGCCTCCACAGTGATCTCCCGCGTTTCAACAGGAAGCCTTTCAAACCAGACGCGCCCGCTTCATGCCCAAGCCAAGCCTTGAATTCCTTGGGCACGGCTCACCAACTATCGCTCAGAGCTCCTTACACTTGAAAGCCCGGATGAATGAACCCGTGGCTGATGAAACGAGTTGACAGCGGCCCAAAAAGGGAAACATGGAGTTTCTCTCAAAACAGTCCCCCTAAAATGGGTGGGTCCCCCAAAAGGCTTCCGCTAAAATACCCAACAGAGACACCCTCGGGACCGCCAGATTCTGCGATTCTCCGGCCGGCCACCCGGCCCCGCCTCTGGAGGTGCGCTCGCTGGCCCTGCGGATTCGGAACTCGACGTGCGGCTTGGGACCAGCCGTGCGACTCACAGACACAACCTGGTTGAACAGTCAACAGGTCTCCGCCGTTCAGATGGAACGTGCAAGCTTGTGTTTGTGTCTTATGTTGTGCTTTCGTGATTTTGTGTTTGTGTCTGTGTGTGTTTTGCGTTTTTGTGTTTTGTGTGTATGTGTGTGTGTGTGTTTGGTGATTCTTCGTTTGTTTGTTTTTTGTTGATGGCAATTGTTGTGTTTGTGTTTGTTCTCTTGCCTGATTGTGTTTGTGTCCTACATGGGGCTCCCCAAAACATGCTGGTTCGCAATCCAAACGCGGAGTGCATCATTTGGCACGCGCACACACACACACACACACACACACCCAAGCGCGTGTGCGTGTGGGTGGTCGTGCGTGAGCGAGTGTGACCGTGCGTGGCCCACGCGTGGGCATGCGAGAGTGCGCGGGCGTGCGTGGGCATACGTGAGCGTGTTTCTGTTCGCTTGCTTGTGTGTGTGTGTGTGTGTGTGTGCGGGCGGGGGGGGTGCGGGCGGGCGGGCGGGCGGGCGCGGGCGGGCGGGCGGGCGGGCGGGCGGGCGAGTGTTTGTTTCTGTTTTTGTGCTTGTGCTTTTATGGTGTTGTGCTGTTTCCGCGTGTGTGCGCTTTGCGCGTGTGCCTTTGTGCCTTTTTGTCTGTTTGTGCTTGTGTTTGTGCGTTTCTGTGTGTGTGTGTGTTTGTTTGTGGGGGTTTGTGTTTTTGTCTTTTGTGTGTTTGTGTTGTGTTCTTGTTTTTTGTGATGTTGCGTGTGTGTGTGTGTGTGTGTGTGTGTGTGTGTGTGTGTGTGTGTGTGTGTGTGTGTGTGTGTGTGTGTGTGTGTGTGTGTGTGTGTGTGTGTGTGTGTGTGTGTGTGTGTGTGTGTGTGTGTGTGTGTGTGTGTGTGTGTGTGTGTGTGTGTGTGTGGTGTGTGTGTGTGTGTGTGTGTGTGTGTGTGTGTGTGTGTGTGTGTGTGTGTGTGTGTGTGTGTGTGTGTGTGTGTGTGTGTGTGTGTGTGTGTGTGTGTGTGTGTGTGTGTGTGTGTGTGTGTGTGTGTGTGTGTCTGTCTGTCTGTCTGTCTGTCTGTCTGTCTGTCTGTCTGTCTGTCTGTCTGTCTGTCTGTCTGTCTGTCTGTCTGGTTTGTCTG
>CAUJNA010003344.1:232319-244819 GCA_963377175.1 Effrenium voratum
GCGGCACCCTTCTTGATGAGGCCACCCTTCTCATCCCAGATCTCTCTGTCAGGAGCAGTGTTCTCAGTGAAGATTACCTCCTGCCCCTCCTCCTCCGCCATGCTTTAATGGTCGGCAAAGACTGTTCTACGCTGAGCCTGAACAGCTTAAGCACATATCTCATCATAGATCATGCCATGGCAAAAGCAAACCTCTGCTGATTTTGCATGATGTGCACCCACATGCTGTCTAGACCTGCTGCCACCCCCGCCTGCATTGCATGCACATGCTGAGTATTGCTGCATCCATGCATGAGCACGACTATTTTGTCACATCGCCGATTTCAAGGAAGAAGGGCCCAGGCCCATAAAGTCCTACCTAGGATGAGCCTCCAGCACCGGTGCTACTCCAGCACCTAGATCGTATGCCCCTGGAAGCTCCAATCATCACACTTGGACTCCTCGAGCATCTTCCAGAAAGTGCTCTCCCACTCTCCGGTCTCCTCGTTCTTCTCCTTGATCCACAGCGCCACCTGCATCATGCGCCGCGGGATGTCCCAGTCACTCCACAGGGACTCAACGGTCTCGTCGTCATCCCGCGGGCGCGATGTTTTGTTGAAGAGAGGGCCCCAAGCATCCTTGTCTTTGCACACCAGCTCGATCTGCTCCAGCGAGTACTCCGGCTTCCATTCTTGCACCTTCTGCCGGATTTCTCCGATGGTGGTCTCGGCCGTGACAGGGACTGCAAACATGCCCAGTGTCGTCAGCACCTTCACTTCTGGGACGTGGTCTTGGTCCCTCTCTGCAATCTCAGCGGCACCCTTCTTGATGAGGCCACCCTTCTCATCCCAGATCTCTCTGTCAGGAGCAGTGTTCTCAGTGAAGATTACCTCCTGCCCCTCCTCCTCCGCCATGCTTTAATGGTCGGCAAAGACTGTTCTACGCTGAGCCTGAACAGCTTAAGCACATATCTCATCATAGATCATGCCATGGCAAAAGCAAACCTCTGCTGATTTTGCATGATGTGCACCCACATGCTGTCTAGACCTGCTGCCACCCCCGCCTGCATTGCATGCACATGCTGAGTATTGCTGCATCCATGCATGAGCGCGACTATTTTGTCACATCGCCGATTTCAAGGAAGAAGGGCCCAGGCCCATAAAGTCCTACCTAGGATGAGCCTCCAGCACCGGTGCTACTCCAGCACCTAGATCGTATGCCCCTGGAAGCTCCAATCATCACACTTGGACTCCTCGAGCATCTTCCAGAAAGTGCTCTCCCACTCTCCGGTCTCCTCGTTCTTCTCCTTGATCCACAGCGCCACCTGCATCATGCGCCGCGGGATGTCCCAGTCACTCCACAGGGACTCAACGGTCTCGTCGTCATCCCGCGGGCGCGATGTTTTGTTGAAGAGAGGGCCCCAAGCATCCTTGTCTTTGCACACCAGCTCGATCTGCTCCAGCGAATACTCCGGCTTCCATTCTTGCACTTTCTGCCGGACTTCTCCGATGGTGGTCTCGGCCGTGACAGGGACTGCAAACATGCCCAGTGTCGTCAGCACCTTTACTTCTGGGACGTGGTCTTGGTCCCTCTCTGCAATCTCAGCGGCACCCTTCTTGATGAGGCCACCCTTCTCATCCCAGATCTCTCTGTCAGGAGCAGTGTTCTCAGTGAAGATTACCTCCTGCCCCTCCTCCTCCGCCATGTCAGCTGGATGGATTGCAGGGAGAAGGAAAAGTTAACTATCAGCTGCGGGGCAGGCATCAAGACCTTTAAGCAGTTCCCTACCACTTGCCACTGTATTCTCAAAAGCCACGTGCACAAAGAGCCATTTACCATCCTAGCTTGGACTTTCTGTCGTTCTCCTTATGTTGTCCCGACTGCCATCCATACATGGCACTCCTCTCCTCTGTGCACCCAATGCGTGTGGAGGCTCAATGTAGGACCCCGCTGTTTCAAACTATTTGACCCAGCTTCGTTCAGCCAGCCCCCCAGGCCCCCGGCCCCCCAGCCCCCCCCCCCCCAGCCCCTCCGCACCTGCTCCTCCTCCATCTCCGCAGCCTCCTCTGCTTCCACCTCCTCTGCCGCGGAGGCCTCCGCCTCCGCCTTTGGCGCCTTCGGCGCCTTCGGCGCCTTCACCTTGGGCGCCTCCGGCGCTCTGCTTTGCTCCCAGCGCTCCCAGCGCTCCCTGCGCGGGAGCCCGGGCGAAAGGGGGGAAACCCCCCAGGCGCATGCATTGCAGGCCATGAAGAAATGGTTCAAGTGAAGGAAGCAGCGCAAAGTCACCATGGCTGGGGCGACCGGACGGGGGCCAAGGGAGCTTAGGAGGAGGCCATCTCCCCCAGGTGGGTAGGCAGGCAGGCGGTCCCTGATCCGGACAAAGAAAATGACTGGGGTAGGAACGCTGGCACATTTTCTTGGTACAGTTCCAAAAAACGTAGCACCAAAAATCTACCCCAACCACGGCCCAACATCAAATACCTTGGCCTACATCTGGGGAATCCCCCCCCCCCCCCGCTCCCTTTGATCCTCCAAAGGCTCCCCGCCTGCTGGCGTTCTGTGCTGCCTGCACTGCAGCCAGAGCAACTACCTCGCAACGGGCCAAGTGCGCACAGCACACTGCCTGGTACTGCTAACCCCGGATTCGTCAATCTGTCTGATGATTATAGGGGTGTTCCAACGAAGAGTAAAGGAGTTCCTCTTCCATCCACCCCCCATATGCACAAACATCTTGGAATTCGAAACACGCACATTCGTGGAGGAAATCATGCTTGGAGGATCCCTTGCGTGGATTCCATGTTGATTCTCAGGAAAGTTTGTTCTCCCTGCCAGCGTCAAACTGACGAACATATCCATTCTGTAGTTATGGCCGTCCGTCGCCTCCCTTCCTGGGCCAAGTAGCAACACATGCCAAAGCCAAGTTGCTCGTTCCGTCAAGCTACACAGCTCGGTGAAACCTTGATTATCCACAAAACTCACGCCAAACTTGGGATCAGTCCTTGGGCGCCTGTAGATTTGCCCAAGCGCATTCAAGCGCCCGCACCGCACCCCTTCACGCGCCTCCTCCCTCAACCTGACAAACTCATCCTTCAGGTTGAAGAGCTCCTCCTTAGCCAGAAGCAGTGCTCAGCGTGACACGAACGGCCAGACGGCTGCGTCTTGGTCACCGCCCACGTCTTGCAAGGTGCCTCTACAGACTCGCTGGAGGGCTTGCAAGAGCTTCAAGACGCTGGCCGACAAACATGAACAGCCCCCAAAACCCATTGACCCGTAGTCCGATTCTACTAACTCGGTTCTAAAGGATGCACAGGGGCTGCTAATTTGTACAACTCCAGCAAGCGAGGTACTGGAACCACTCCATGAACGCAGCTCACAACTTGCCTGTAGTGTGGCATCTCGGTGTCATCAAGGCCCCCGCTCCCATTCCCTCTTTCTCCTGGCCAGCAGTAGCCACCCCAGGGCCAGCATCACCCCCCCTTCAAGGACTCAGGACTATAAATAATTTGAGGCGTGGGCTTGATGGTTTGGATTTGCTGATTTGGTTTGGTTTGGTGGCTTCCCACTACAAAACCCAGGGCTTCCAATCCCCAAGCCAATCCAAACCACCTGACCGAGGTATCAAGAAGGTATGCCTCCGGGCCACCGCGTGCGCCATGCCCCGCGCCCACGCCTGCTCCTGCATATTCACCTGCGGGCATCCCTTCTTGGGTGCCCGAAACCCGGTGACTGCCCCCCTTGCAAGCCGACGAAAAACGACTCGAAGGCCACAGCAGACAACGAAGGAAGGCCAAAATCGAGGGAAACGCTGCCCGTTCGACTCCATGCCCGGCTCAGCCAGAAAAGCCCTCTGCTCCAGGCGCCAGAGAAAACAACCATAGACACCATGGGTTTGTCCCAAAGCGAGGATGAAACAGCTTCTGCATGCAGGGCTCACGTACTCAAGTTCGGTCTTTTCCCGGGAGCTGAAACGGCCGGGGTCAGTGGGTCAGAGCTTGCTGCGGATCTCGGAGTTGTCCATCAAATCCGACGAGCAGTCCTGCGCAGCGCAAGGATTTCTCCCGGATTAGGTGGATTCCCCAAAGGTTGCCGGAGAGCCAGGGGCTCGAAAACAGTGCTAGCCTACGTCTCTAGAAGATTCGCACCCTTCAACTGAACTCACGCAGTTTCGCACGACATGCAAAATGCGCAAGGCCAGCCCTGGCAACATGGGAGGCATGGTGGCTTGTTCCTGGTGGATGCCGTACTGCCGCAGGATCTCGTTGTGAGACGTCCTGCACTGCTCCGCGTCCAGCACGATTTCCAAGTTGAAGCCTCTCCGCCAATTGTTCGAGAGCGAAGGCTGAGGCTGATCGAAGGAGGGGTCACACCAAGTCCCAGAATGATTTTCCGGTCGGCTTCTTCATGCCTTTTCCCAAAATTAAAAGCAGACTGGTGGCCATACAACCGCAGACTGGGAATGTTGTCAGCTTCTCATGTCTGGAAACGCTCAAAAATGATGTCCACCCACTTCCAGTGTGCTCGACAGAAAGACCGCGATTCCCAACACTCGCTGTGCTCGCACCACAAAACAGAAGCCCGCAAAAGCTGGCGATGGTGGCAAAGTGAAGCACCTGTTCGACATGCGTTTAACGCCCTTGGGAGCGCAACTCGGAGTCTCTGGGCCCCTGGCTGAAACAGAAGCGAAGATATGCGGCTGGCCCACCTTCGCCTGAAAAATTGGCAACAAGCGATCTGGGGGGGAGGGGGGGCAAAACGAGGGGGAGCAGTTGTTCCCCTTCCTCCTGAAAAGGAGAACCAGGGGCAAGCACACGACAAGCACTCTGAAGCAGAGCAAGCTGCGGAAACTCTCAAACTTGCTGCCCTCACCTGTCGTCCCGGAACCCCAAAAAAACAACTTGCAGTCAAAGCCATGCCGCTGCCGACCAACAAAAATAAAAAGAGCTTCCACACCCAAACCTCCCTCCCAAACTCCCTCCCAAAGTCCCTCCCAAACTCCCTCCCAAAGTCCCTCCCAAACTCCCTCCCAAACTCCCTCCCAAACCTCCCTCCCAAACCTCCCTCCCTCCTTCGCCCCGCAGCGCCGCCAGCACCTCGGCCCTCAGCTGCTTCAGGCTTCGCACGGGCGCGCCGCCCGCGCCGAAGCGGAGAAGCTCGCAGCACTGGAACTCCTCGCGCGCGGGCGCGCGCGTCCACGGCGGAAAAAGCAAGCCTTCGCCACGTGGCCCGATTTCTTGGAACCTGTTTGTTGTTTTGCCGAAACCAACGATTTGTTCGGGTACCGGTTGCTTTTTGTTTTTTTTGAACGAAACCAGCGATTTGTCGTCTGTCCGGGTACCCCAAATTGAAAGCAGAGCCTTGCGCGAGTGCTCCAAACTATGTCCTTTTGCGGAAGCCCCCCGTCCACTCTCCTGATTGTGGACAAGGGGTGACGCAGACACTTTGGAATGGGAATCCGCAAAACAGCTCCTCGTAGCCGTAGTTCAGGTCGGCCGACAGCACTTTGGCCAAGACGACCACCTCCTGCAGTGTGAAATTCCCAGCCTTGCCTTGCGTGTCCTTTTTCAGGGCTCCCCACATCAACCAGGAATGAAAAGAAAGAGTGACGTTTGAAACCGCCAAAACGAAAAATGTGCGAGCCAGCAAAGCCCTGGAGCATGAGCTTTCCCACTCCGCCTGGTCAGCATGCTCCTTGTGCTCCTTGGCTGAGGCTGGCATCACAACCGTCCGCAACCCAAGTCTTGGCGATCATCGGCGCATCAATCGGCGGCACCACCAGCAAAACAAGGTGGATGCTTCTCACTACTTTGCGGAGCCTCTTCAAGGGGGGGGGGGGCACAGCTCAAACCAAAACGCCTCCCCGGAAAAGGCCTGTCCTTTTTTGAGGGCACCCTCTTTGAGGTTTAAAAGTGAAGGCCAATTGTGGGGGCCCGCCATGCAGAACCCGCCAAAATAGCGCCATGATAAGCCTGGGAAAAGCCCTCTCAGAAAGCCCATGCTCCCTGAGTGGATTGGCCAAAAGAGTCCCAAACTTTATGTTTACCACTAAAACGTGTTCTTCCCAAACAGCTTGAAGTCCAGGAACTCAGGAAGTGAGACAAGGCCATCTCCCCCCCCGTCAAGGCGCCCACAGCTTCGCCTGCAGCTCCGCCGGCGCTTTCCGCACCTCCTGCGGAGGTGCGAACATGGCCCGGCTGGGGCTCAATGAAGGCGGCGAGAGGGCAGGAGTTGGACCCTCTTTGGGTTGTCCTTTGGGAATTCCTTTGGGAATTCCTCTTCAATCGCTCTGCTTTTAGGTCTTTCAGAATTGAGACTTGGACCTGGAAGAAAGAAGTCCGCCACACAAATGGCCAGGGTCGGTTGCTCATTTTAACGGCCAGGTCCTTTTGATGTTCTCCAAACAAACCCCGACAGGGCGAGCGTGTCAGCTGCCTTTGGACTTTCTTGCTCGATGGGTCTTTGGATAGCGCGCGCCGAGCGCCTCGGAGAAGCGCGCCAGCAGCCAGGGCAGCGTGAGCCGGGTGAAGACCAGGCCCCCCACCACCAGGTAGGAGGGCCGCGCGTCGACGCCTCGCAATGCCGAGCCTTCGGGCCTTCGGGCCTTCGGGCCCCGGTGGGCTCGAGCGGGAACCGGTGGAATCCCACCGGTTGGCTTCTCCAAAAAAACTCAGGGCTCCCTTTAGCGTGCTTCCTTTCTCTAGGCTCGCCTTATACAAACCAAGGGGGTCCAACTTGAGAAACTCGCAACATGCAACCAAACACCCCCTGTCCTGGGTCAAAATCTGGCGGGAACTCTCCGACTCTGAGCCCGGAAGTCCTTCGTCCCAAAGCCACCAAAAGACATGGGAAACGGCTGAGGGTGTGCAAAGAACGATGGATGCAAAGAATGAGGGGAAATGAGCAACTAGAAAACACAAATATGGAGAAAATAAATATGTCATCAGTAGCATACAGAAGCCATCCAGCCATACATGTGCGTGTGTAAATATACCTATACATTTATATATATATATATATATGCATTGATATATTATTTCTTTATTTATTGATTTATTTATTTGTCTATTGATTCAATTCATTTAGATATGTGTGTGTGCATAAGCTCTGGAGCAATGGTTTTTCTGTCCAGCGAGACGAATGGCCTGGCGTGCGGGGCACCAGCTGCGGCAGCGGCGCCGCCTGGAGCTGCAGCTCCTGGGGGGGGAAGGGGGAGGTTGGGGAGGGGCGGAGGTTAGGGGGGAGAGGGGCGGTTTGGGGGGGCGGTTTGGGGGAGGGAGGGTTGGGGGAGTTGGGGGGGGGGGGAGTTTTGGGGTGGGGAGTGGCGGTCTTTTGGGTTGGGTTGGGAGGGGAAGGGTCGCCGGATTTGGAGTTGGGTGTGGGTAGGTTGGGTAACCCCAAGATGGGTTGATTTCCCGATCGGTAAATGGAAACGAGGAAAGCCTGTGGTTTTCTGGTGGCAGAATTTGACTCATGGCCCATACCAGTTGATGAATGTACGGGCGGTGTCCATCGAAACTGCCAATGTGACTTTTGCTGTGGATGTTTGCTTTTTGGACACCTGGGCTTGAGACGGAGTTTGGATTAAAAAGTAGTTGGACACTTTGGCAAACATCGTTTACATGGGGATGCATGTCCACGGTTCCCGTTTAAAACTCGTTCTATGCCCATGTACAATGGTTCCTAGCCTGTGTCACCCACAAGGGTGTATTGATTTCTCTTGATTAGGTCGGTGTCTCATTCAAGAAAGACATGAGTCACATACGTACATACATACATACATAACATTACATTACATTACATTACATACATACATACATACATACAATACAATACAATACAATACATGACATGACATGATTATTACATTACATTACATTACATTACATTACATTACATTACATTACATTACATTACATTACATTACATTACATTACATTACATTACATTACATTACATTACATTACATACATACATACATACATTACATACATTACATACATTACATACATTACATACATACATACATACATACATACATACATACATACATACATACATTACATTACATACATACATACATACATACATACATTACATACATACATACATACATACATACATACATACATACATACATACATACATTTACATACATACATACATACATACATACATACATACATACATACATTACATACATACATACATACATACATACATACATACATACATACATACATACATACATACATACATACATACATACATACATACATACATACATACATACATTAAATACATTACATACATACATACATACATACATACATACATACATACATACATACATACATACATACATACATACATACATACATACATACATACATACATACATACATTTCATTACATACATACATACATACATACATACATACATACATACATACATTACATACATTCATACATACATACATACATACATACATACATACATACATACATACATACATACATACATACATACATACATACATACATACATACATACATACATACATACATACATACATTACATACATACATACATACATACATACATACATACATACATACATACATACATACAATACATTACATACATACATACATACATACATACATACATACATACATACATACATTACATACATTACATACATTACATACATACATACATACATACATACATACATACATACATACATACATACATACATACATACATACATACCATACCATACATACATACATACATACATACATACATACATACATACATACATACATACATACATTACATTACATTACTTTACTTTACTTTACTTTACTTTACATACACACACACATCACATAACATAACATACCATAACATAACATAACATAACTTACATTACATTGCATTGCATTACATACATTACATTACATTACATTACATTACGTTACGTTACGTTACGTTACGTTACATTACAGTACATACATACATACATACATACATATATCTTTGTAGTAGAGTATATATATATACATATATATATATATGTACGTGTAAGTATGCATTAGATGTGCGCATGCGAGCGTGCGCTATGTATGTGTGCACGTTACGACGTTAGAATGCTATTGGCAGTGCGTACGTGCGCTCTCCATGTTCACAGGTATGGAAAGGCGAGCGACCCTATGACCAATACAATGCATGGCAACGCATGTGTAAAGTTCAGCATCGCAAATGGGAGGTGTTCATGCCCGCGCCAGGATTCTATTCCGCTGCCCCGTCCGTCCTTCTCCGCACCCCTCCAAATTTGCAAGCCTCGGCACAATGTGCGCTTCGCGCTGCGCCCCGCGCTGCCTGTCCCCCTTCACTTCCTGCTCTTGCTCAGGTTTTACCCATGCGAAAACAGGATGCAACCAGACAGCTGCCTGGCAGCCAGCTTTGATCTCAACGGCGAGCAAGCCCGGAACCTCCCACATGAAAGGGCTACACCCAATTCCGCTCAATTCGAAGCCATGCGGCGCATGGCGTCGCCCGCCACGCGCCGGGAGATGAGGAAGTCAAACCTGACCAGGAGTTCCCGTATCGACCCCGTGTTCCTGCAAGGCTTGCCTCATGGTAACCTGCCCCGATTGCGGAAAGCCAAATGTGGCCCCTGCCAGTACAGTAACTTGTCACACTTGGGCATAACAAACCCATCTTGCAAACCGTTCCAAAAAGAGGCCACGACGATGATCAACGCTGATCGTCTGCCGCGTGAGCTCGGGTGGTTGGCACCAGCACCACCAAGACCATCGTTTCCCCCGCCCCGGCCACCCGACCAACGGCTCACACAGACTCCAAATCGCCCGCAACCACTCCCCCCTCCCCCCTTCCCTCCCCCCGCCCGATGCGCTCAGCGTCCCGGAAGGGCACGGTGCAGTCTTCCGCCACCGGCACCCCATCCACGGCGAGCAGCACATCCCCTGCCTGACGGGCGACTGAGGCAGCCTCGTCAAACAGAAGAACAGGGAGCACCCACCGCAAAACAAAATTTAAAGGCGGGACCACAGAGCACAATACCGAGTGGTCCAATTCGGCAAGGGAGTGCACCAAAGCAAATAACATGCAAAAGGCAGGCCAATAACAACTGCAAAAACACAGCACTGCGGGAAGGCTGGACGGAAACGCAGGCATGCCTCCACCCCGGCTGCTGCTGCTGCCGAAAGCGGCGCCACTTCCGCGATCAAAGCACCGCTGCCTTGATCCTGACGATTCCACGGCCAGCTGGAAGCAAGCAAGTCCAACTGACTGGTACATGGCTCCCTCAGGAACACTTGCCATGGCTATGAAGTTCATGACAGACTTTAATGCTCAAAAAGATGTCTTCTGTCCTTCAGCATCCGAGCGGAGCCACATGGGTCTGGGCATTGAGGCTTCTGAAGTGGCGGAATATTTATTAGAGCTGGCCACCGCTCTGCTAAGCCTCGCATTTTACGCACAGCATTCCGGCCCGAGCTGATTGAACATCGAAAAGTATCCCCTCCAAATGCTTGGGGAGACGCGACAAAAATCCCGATTCAATCATGCCCTGGTCTCTTACACCAAATAGATGGCACCAACAAAGAGCCAAACTCAAACCAACGAGCACCATCCATTTCCAACATTAAGTGACCGAAAAAGGACCAATAAAGAGGCCCTTCAACCTTCATCACGGGAGACCTTGTTTTTGCCCTCTTTCCCCATTTCCCCTCTTTCAATCATGTGTGTCAGTGGCAGGAATGACGAAGCCAAAATGAGTTAAAATTGAAATCGCCAGCTACTTTCACCCAACTGTACCCTTTCCCTCTTTCCCCTTCCCTCTTTCCCCTCCCCCCACCTCCCCCAACCCAGCTACTCCCCCCCCCCAGTCCAGGCCGCGCACGGCCCGCAGCGCCGGCGCCCGCGCGGGCTGCAGCCGCACCCCGAGCGCGCAGAGCGAGGAGTCCATGGCACCCCCGGCGGAGGCGGCGGCGGCTTTGAGGAAGAAGCGGACCACGGAGCCGGGGATGACGTAGCCTGACGGACGAGCGTGACGAGCTCCCAACTTCAATCCACAAAAAGCATCGGTCAAGTTCAATCCAAAAAAAATGGTGGCTTGGCGTTGGAGTTTGGAGCTTTGCCTCAACAACCAAGGGTTCAATTGAAACCCAAAATGTGGGAAATGTCCTGAAAGGCTGGTATGAATGCAGAATCCAAAAAAAGAAGCAAACATGAAGAGCAATCTCCTTTTGAGGCCCCTTTTTTGCGTGGTTCCATGCTAATTGAGGCCCCCTTGGGAAAGAAAGGAACCTACTGAGAAGGGGTCTCTCCAGACTCTGAAGGAAGCTGCGTTGCTTTTAGCGGCCCTTGGCAAAATTGGCGACAACAGATCCATCAGGCCTGACACACTCTTGAAACTCCACAATTGTTTTTCACTCTCAATCACCTCCTCGGCATCCCTGCAAGGCCCTTTTCCCAGGCCAGGCTGTCCAGCACCAACGGCAAGTGATCCACAACACTTCAGCGCTCAATATCCATGTCGAGCCTTGCTCCCAAAGAAAGAAAGAAAGAAAGAAACAAACAAAAGCAAACGCGGCTGAAAGCCGAGCCAGAGCCAGAGCCGGGACAAACGGGAAGCTTGCAATTGCAACCAAAGCTTTCCAAAACCCAAAGCCAAACTCAAAAAAACGGCCAAATTAAATTCCAACAAGCCGAAGAAAAAAAGAAAGGAACAAAAAAAGGAAAAACAAAGAGCAGAAACAATTGACCTCCAGCACCGCCTGTGGAGGCCTTCCCCTCATGCCGCGGCGCCGATGGACGCGCCCTGGCGCATGGCCGCGAAGGCCACCCCCAGCACCCGGCCAAAAGCGTCCAGCACCGGGCCCCCCGAGTTCCCCGGGTTGATGGCCGCGTCCACCTGGAGGGGTCGAAACCTCCAGGCGGAAGGTACAAAAACCTGGTGGGGTCACCTTGGGGGGTGTGACAAAACCAAGATCCCTACCAAATGTCTGGAGGTACCTGTTTTGGAGATGGGGCCGCGTTGAAGTGGGAAGGGGAGCAAAAGTTCAAATTTTGGCAGTCAAGTGGAGTTGGATTTCAACCACTGAACCACTATCAGAATTTTGGCAGTTCAGTGGATTTGGAAGTCCACCACTGAACCACAATAAGCCAAAATGCAAAATGTTTTCCAGCAACAACCATGATGGGGTCGAGACCGAAGGCGGGAGGTACAGAAACAAAAACCCAGATCCGTACCGAAGGGTGGGGTAAGGTTCACCTTGGATGGGTGGGATGGGTGTGAGTTCAATTAGGGCGTCTTCCGGTGGGCAGCATTTTGGGAAGCCATTTTGAATTCCTTTACACCATCCCAAACACCCAAACAGTCAGCTTCCTCCAGTTGGTACTCTGGAGATGTTCTGGGGTGGCTTCCCATTTACCCTCTGCGAGAACCAAGGGTTCGAATCCCCAGACCACCAATCCAATCCACAACTAAGGGT
>CAUJNA010003344.1:249819-254819 GCA_963377175.1 Effrenium voratum
CCGCACCAGCAGCAGCTGCAAATGCAGCCAGCTTGTACTCGTCCGAATTGCTCTTGACAACGTTCCGGCGCGAGAAGCCAGATGCACGGACCCTCCAGTTCCTGAGAACCGCTGCAGCGTGCTCAGCCGTGCGTCTCGCTTTTGCCTGCTGCTTCTCCTCGTCACTGTTATAGAGCTTGGGCCGATTGCGCAATAAAGCCTGCCTGTTGTGTTGCTCAGCAGTAGGTACCTCAAGGCTCAACCTGTGATTCCGTAGCATCCTTAACTTTGCTTGCACAAGCAGCCTGTTCTGGCGCAGCGACACAAACATGATTTATTGTAGGGCAGGAGTCAGGAGTCAGGAGTGCAGCATTCCAATCGTTCAACCATTCTAAACTTCCTCAGACACAAGCCTGGCTCGGCCAAGCGGCAGGAACTCAGCCACAGAACTCCAGCGCCAACTCAGGATTGTTGCGGGCCAGGACGCCAACATGTCCTTGCGTGGCCTCAGCACAGACACTGAGAAACTTTCTAGAAAGCCGTTGTCTTGACGTCTTGGAGTCTCGGTTCTTGTGGCGAGCGTTGGGCGTGAACGAGACGACACACAAGCATCGTGAATCACAGCGATCACAGTGTCACCGTTTGACGTTGCCATCCATGATGCGACCAGCCGAACCTTTAGCCAAGCTACGTGCCAGCCAAGCAGGTCCGCCGGAATCGCAGCCGCAACCTCAGCTCGAATCTGCACAAGCACCGGCGCCGTCCGCAAACTAAACGAACGTCAGAACATATCAGAACCCGTCAAGTCCAACTCCAACAGTGGTACAAATGAACGATTTCGCAGAATATATTGTATTGCTCGCTATTACGCGATGCTTCAATCTTCTGCAAACCCTTCTGGGCCGTTTGGAGTATGGTCCTCCTCCTGACCTCCTGCTTATAATTATAGCAACATTATAAGATCCCTTGTAACACCCGCATGCCGTGGAACGACTCAGAAAGGCACCCCGCCGCTACTTCACTGTTGAGGCTGGCCTTGCAAAACTTGGCAAAAACCGAAGGAAAATGGTCAATAATGCGATCAACGAGCACAAAGATTGGGCTTTGCGCCCCCCACGCACGTTTTCCTGGAGCAAGCTACAAAAGGACAGGGCTAGGCTACGGCTGCTACGGGGCAGAGGCAAAGAGACTCGCATTTCAAAGCACATGGCACTCTGGCAGCAATAGCAATTGCAACGGGTTGCTTCCTTGCCACAAGTGGCTGCAACTGCAACGTACAACAAAATCCTACCCTCCCACAGCCGCAACCACCCGAGAAGTGTGTGAGTGAGAACTGTGAGAACTACCATGAAGTCTACCCCTCAGTGTCAGTGGTCCCTCAGCGCCGGTTCCGTTTCTTTGGTGGCCCATCAGGGAGTGGGGAAGGCGGGGGACGCGGCACGGGTCGTGGAACTGAAGCCGGAGGGGTGCCACTACCACTGGCACGACCAACAATTTCACACACCTCTGCCGCTGCCGCCGCATCTGCCTCTCTCTGACTCTGAGCCATCATTTCTACGATCGCACGGAGGCCGAAGTGAGTGAGGCCGGGCAATAGCGCCGGAATGCGCAGCCTCGACATCCGCGTCTGAAGAAATGTTGCTGCTGCGGCTGAGGTCCTCAGAGGCCTCATCGTCGTCACTATCATTGTGACGTGCATCGTCATGGGGACAACCACGATCATCGCTATTCTCATCATTGCTGCCACTGCCACTGAGTCGCTGCCCCGGCTCCGAGCCGCGATGTCCCCCGTCGCCGTGTGGCATGTTATGCCCATCACGAACATCATTGCCAGCCGCCTGCTCATGTCAACGCGGTGTCTCAAGCCCCCGGAACTCCGTTGACTGCTCTGGCTCCTGCGCAAGCCGCCTTTTCGCCCGGAGATCAACCAAATGACACTTAAAGTTCACAGTGCACACTCCTGGACACTGCATTGGCAGAATGGTTTCAAATCTGAGGTGTTCAAGTGTGACACTGAGAACATGTGACAAATCCCAGGACTGGATAACTTTGCCAGTGTAAATACGAGCACGGGGGGCAGCAGCAGAATTGCTTCAACCAAGCGTAGCGTGAACACAACGTGAGACGACCGTGAAAAGCCCGTGAAAAACCGTGAAAAGCCCGTGAACGCACTTGAAAAACCCATCGCTTTGCAAGAGCTCGTTTTCGGAAAGGCGTGGCTGCAATTATGGTTGCGTGCTTTGAAAATTCGATGTTGAACATGAGAAAAGAGAAGACACACAAAAAAGTGAATTTGGGTCTTTCAACAGTAACGCAGGCTCTTTGTGTGAAAGCCCTGGTTTACCACGTGCTTTGGAAGGGCTGGGAATGGTCAAGTTGTCTGTAAAATCATGACGCACGACGCACGATAACATTTTCGGCCAGTAACCCAGGCAGCCCGGGGCCCAGTCAGGCTAATGCTACATCAGGCAACCACTGGTGCGACAGCAGCGGTTCGAGGCGCTTCAGCCACAAGAACCACTTGCCAAAGTGAGGCACCACGCCCATGCAATCTGCGGAAGCGTTGTGGGCCAAGTGCCTCATGTTGGGCAAGTCTTGCCAAGCTGCGTTTCTTCAAAAATCAGTCGGTCAATCTCTTTGTCCAAGCCTTCGGGGCGCCTCAAGAGCATCTTCGATCCAGTCAGCCAGTCAGCCGATCATTCAATCAAATCAATCAATCGATCGATCAATCAAATCAACATATCAGTCAATCAAATCGTGTCTACTCAGCCCAGTTCGAGTTCGAGTTCGAGTTCAAGTTCAAGTTCGAGTTCGAGTTCGAGTTCGAGTTCGAGTTCGAGTTCGAGTTCAAATCAAAATCAAAATCAAAATCAAAATCAAAATCAAATCAAAACAAATCAAATCCAAATTAACAGCAACGCAAATCAAAAGCAACAAAAATCAAACCAAATCACGAGATTTCAGCTCAAATCAAATCAACACAATCAACCAACCAAGCAAACAATGAATCAAACCGGTCGGCTGATAAGACAAGCAAGTTGACAAACATGCGATATCCAACAAGCAGTCACAAGTCAACCCTCAACCTCAGTCGACCGCCCGTGAAGTCGAGTTGCTCCCGGCATTGCAAGCGCCAGTGGAAACAGCCTCTGCCAGGTTGTTGCCCGCCACGCATCAGATTCCACGATCTCATCAGATTCCACGTTTCCAGGTTGAGGAGGCTCAGCCGCCGCATGCTGCCGTTCAGTTTGTGTCAGAAGGTCGGTCTCCTGAGAGAAGCATCAATGCCTTCAACCTCGCACGCAGCGGCAGCAATCATGGGACAAACCGCGACAGACCTGCGCTGCACTGCACACACTCACACACAGTCAGGCCAGCCACAGCGGGGATGGCTGCTTCTGTGCCAAAGCCGGATAAGAAGCTGGTCACCTGCCGGCATGCCTGCCTTAGGAGCTCCCCGCTGCCGATCTGCATCTTCATCTGATGTAGGAGTTTTGTGACCTTGTGCTTTAAGGTAGTACAGCCACTTCGACTGGCCTCAGCTACCACTCAAAACCGGCTGGACACCGCCTGGCATGAACCCTACAAAGGCTGGCCCAAAAAACCAGGGGCGGCAGTGTCACTTGAGTCATAATCAAAACCTAAACCTGGTATTCAAATCGTCTACCCAACTTGATGGAACTCAGACAAGTTGCGTGCACCGCCATGTCTCTACGACGCTCTGCACCCCATGGATCACAGCCCTGTCGCTCTCGGAGTCAGGCTGCAAGCCATCGCCCCGCGCAGCTGCAACATAGGGCGGCACGCTGTCCACAGACTGCCTCGATCTCAAACAAAATCAAAATTGGCTGTTCACAATTCACGCCAGATGCACCAGTGGAAACACGGAATGGCCGGGAGGAGAACTTGGAGACCCCCTTCAAAGTAGACTTGACCTGGGCCTTCCATTGATACCTTTTTTGTTGGCCTGCTTTTCTTCGGCTCGAACACTCAGTTTGCGCCCGATTCGTCAACTTCTGCCCGAGCAAAGAACAAGTGCCCGATGTTTGTATGTCAAATGAGCACTTTTCAATCTCAGACTGATTTCGTTTGCGTCGGGCATGTCGAAGTTCACGATGCAGCAACTCTTTTCACACTTCACGACGGATCCCTATCTATCCATTCCAGCAAGCATAGTCTCACGACAGAGCCTCTTGGGTAGAAAGCACGTTCAGCCTGAAATGAGCAGGTTGCCTCCACCGGCGCGTTTGGCCGCCACATCTCAACAGCAAACTGGGAGATTGGGGCAAGAGCCTGCTCACCTGACCCTGCCGAACACGCGCTTGCAGGGGAAGCGGGGGTGCCAACGGGCGCGTGGTCGCAGTTCTGCAGGGCAGGCCGCGCTGGCGATGAAGAGCTGCGGGCCGCCAGCAGCCCCGCTTCCCGGCATCTGCGCGTGGGTAGCGTGAGTGCAGGTTTGCGCTGACTTCCCGCACCTCAAGCCGCAAAGCTCTGAGGTTGTTGCGTAAGCATGCAAGGTGGCTGGGGCACGGCCTCAAGTCGCTGACGGAAATGTCGTGGTTTATCCGACATACGTTGATGTAAATATGCTCCATGCCATGGTTGTACGCGCTGGCTATTGGCCCGATAATAAGATCCTGAGAACACATTTGCGCATCATCATGTTTGCCTGTGTTGGCTGTCTTCGGCGCTGTGGGTAGGGCTGGATGTAGGGAATCTGTCAAGCCAGGGGCGCCACAACCCCCCGCACCAGCAGCAGCTGCAAATGCAGCCAGCTTGTACTCGTCCGAATTGCTCTTGACAACGAAATGGCCACCGTTCCGGCGCGAGAAGCCAGATGCACGGACCCTCCAGTTCCGGAGAACCGCAGCAGCGTGCTCAACCGTGCGTCTCGCTTTTGCCTGCTGCGTCACTGTTATAGAGCTTGGGCCGCTTGCGCAATGAAGCCTGCCTGTTGTGTTGCTCAGCAGTAGGTACCTCAAGGCTCTTAACCTGTGATTCCGTAGAATCCTCAACTAAGC
>CAUJNA010003344.1:262319-297319 GCA_963377175.1 Effrenium voratum
CACCGAGCTGAGCTCGTTGGACCGCGACATGGCGCCGCTCTGGCTCGGAACAGCTCAGATCGGATGCGATCGGTGTTGCATCCAGGGCTCCCTTGAGCTGAAAGCGCTGAACATGCTGCGACAAGCTGAAAAATGATCCAGGCTGTGGGGCTGAGTGACCTGCCCTGCACCTTCCAGATGTTTGTGTGCATGTGTGTGTGAGAAAGGTGTGACAGACATACAAAACACCCAAGAAGTCACCCCTTTGCCGTCTGTTCCTACGTGGCAGCGACTGTTCGTCTCTTACCCTGGAAAAGGCGCTGTTTCTACCGTGGCATCTGGCAAGTGATGGCCTTGGTCGACTTCCACAAGCCCCCAAGCTCCGAATGGCTTGCAGGGACGGAGGCGACAGCCAGGATCATCCAGCAAACTGTCGCACTGACATCACTGAAGAGGCTCGCAAACAGACACGCAAACACGCCACAGAAAGGAACTGTCACAGCATGCTACTGGATGCACATTGGAAACATTAAATGTTTGTACATAGATGTGTGTGTGTATGCATAGTGAATGAATGTGTAGGAAATATAGATATGTGTAAATATATACACATAATATATATATATATATATATGTGTGTGTGTGTGTGTATGTATGTATCCGCCGACCCCTCGCCAAAGAGGGGAGGCGCACGGGAGGACATGAGCATAACTGAAAAATCATCATCCTCATCATCCTCATCCTCAAAATCATCATAATCAGCATCACCATCATCATCATCATCATCATCATCATCATCATCATCACCACCACCATCATCATCATCATGTCCATACTCATATCCATATCCATATTCATATTCATATTCATGCACATATATATATATATATGTGTGCAGATATATATATATATATATGTGTGTGTGTATGTAGATCTAGGGATAACTTGAGGGTACCCCCGGAAGACTTGGACCCAATTGCAAAAGCGTGGAAACAACGTGCGTGAAGATTTGCAGAAACCAAAGTCCTGGGAAAACACGGCTTCGCAGCTGCCTTGCGCCTGAGCTCCTCTATGTTGGTCTGGGTCTGCTGCACTTCGTCAACAGTCTTGCGCCTGGTGCGCACGACTGTTCACCACAAAGGTGTGGTTCTCCAATGCTACCAAAAGAGGTGAGGAAAAGGCCGCCCTGAACCACAGGCACCGTCCTGCCAAGCCGCTGACCCATATGCTAGCTACCGCTCCTTTGTTGTGCCTGCTTGTGGCGAAACAGTCAACTTTAGGCACTGCTCCTTAGCTGCGGCTTGCTCCAAGCCAAACCGGATGAGGCACGCAAGTCTTTCAGAGTCTGGCAAGGACCAGCTTTTGCTTGGCAAGCCCATATGGAGCATGCAGCGAGTTGTCACAGCTCTCCCAAATCAACCCTCAGAAAAGGAACCAGCCACCGCCAGTACCACACTGTCACTGCGGAGTTCAGGGATTTTGGACCTCTAAAGGGTCCAGTTCGCGGCCTACCTTTCCGGATCTGTGGGAGCTGGCCCCAGCGCCTTGCCAATCCCTCCACCCCATGTGACGGGATCAAGGGAAACAACCTCAGCCTCTGCCTTGGGATACGCCCGAAAACGAAAACCGACCTGGAGTTCTCAGGTGAAAATTATTCAACATCGCAGGTGTCAGAACCAACATTCACTGCTTTTTGGGTGAACCCCCTTCAGGCCATTGGGTGAACCCCCTGCCCCAGGCGCTGGGGCAGCCCCGCTGTGCTTCCCCCAGCGCTGAGAGCTTCTTCCCCTGCTGCTCCTGAGACGCCTCAAGGCCCCGCGCCCAGGGCTCCCGGAAAGCCCGCTGTCGGGGAAAATCGGGTGTGCAAATCGGAAAGAAAACAAAAGTTCGTAATCGGTCTATTCAAAAACCGATCGCTGCTTCCCCCAAGGTCTTGGGTGGTTTGTAGAAAGAAAGATGCCTGGAAAGAATGGGAAAGGTACCCCTAGAACCATAGGAACCCAGGAAGCCATCACCTCTTTTTTCTCACGGTGAATTCTGACGATGCGAGAAGCCTGCAACGCTCCGAGAAAGATTATTTTCATTGCGGGGGCATGCTAAAAAAGCATGTTGGATGGTCCTGAAAACTCTATTTCCACAACCATGGCTTTCGTTGCACCCTTGGGTATTGGAAATACTTGGCGGATCATGCACAACCAACAATTCCTGAGGGCGTTCCTCATTGGAAGGCATAGCCCAATAGGATGCACCCCACTTTGTTCCTCTGAAAGCATGCAAGCATGCGGGTTCCTCAGCCCTTCATTTCGACGCCGAAAGGATGAATTGGTTGGGACCTTGGCCGATGCCAACCTTTCAATTCCCATGGAACACTCCCTCGACTGGCTTTGAGCTCTAGAATTCAGCTTGCGAGGCCCTGCCTGCTGGTGCTCTTGTCTCGAAGTCAGGTTGGCCCTGGCAAAGGACGTCCTCTTTCGAAAGCATGGGCACCATCTTCAGGCGAGACCAATCAAACCCTGGCATTAAACTGGCCTACCGAAACCCAAAATCAAAAAAATAACAGCCAGCATTTCTGGTTGGGACTTACCCTGCTGCCCTCCAATCGCGTGGGTTTCGATTGCGGCTCAGGTGTTTCACAGCTTTGTCTTGCGCTCTGCCCCCCCCTTCCAAACGAAACCGGCCAGGTGCGGCAAAATCCCCAGCTTGCCGCGCAGCTCGGCGGCCACTTGGTTGCTCGCCTGGACAGTGAAGAGCAGCAAGATCGAGGGAGAAAGAGAGAGGAAACAAAAAAAGAGAAATAAGGAAGAAAGAAAAAAAAGAAAGAAAGAAAGAAAGAAAGCAAGATGAAAGAATGAAAGAAAGAAAGAAAGAAAGAAAGAAAGAAGGAAAGAAGGAAAGAAAGAAAGACAGAAAGAATCAAAGAAGGGAAAGAAAGATCTAAAGAAAGGAAGGAAGGCAGGAAAGAGAAAGTAAAGAGAAAGAGCAAAAAAAAGAGAAAGAGAAAGAGAAAAGGAAAGAGAAAGAGAAAGAGAAAGGAAGAAAGAAAGAGAAAGAGAAAAAAGAAGGAGAAGGAGAAGGAAAAAGAGAAAGAAAAAGAGAAAGAGAAAGAGAAAGAAAAAGAGAAAGAGAAAGAGGAAGAGGAACAGGCAGAGGAAGAAGAAAGAGAAAGAGACAAAAAGAAAGGAAAGAAATAAAACAACAAAGAAAGAAACACAAGGCAAGGCAAGGGAAGGGAAGGGGAGGGGAGGGGAGGGGAGGGGAGGGGAGGGAAGGGGAGGGAAGGGGAGTGGGCGGGGGACCATTGGTGGACATCATTTGCAAGAGGTTGCTCTTCTCCCTTGAGCAAAACGCTGACCCGTTGCAGGTTTAATGGAAAATGCATTTGTTTGCAAAAGGTCAGGGCGATTCGAAAAGTCACACCAAACACCAGCCACGGTAAGTTATTTTGTGAAGAAGGAAGCCTGACTCTCCGGCGCCTGACTCACAGACTTCAGATCTCTCTCGTGGACCTGCCAGGGCTCGAAGCTTTGCCGAAAGATCCCAAAAAATCGCAAAACTAAGCAAATGTCCAGGCCCGGTGGTTCAACTGCTGATGTGGAGGATCCACCCCTCAAATGCGGCATAAAACGTCAGCTTCCGGGACGGCTCCAAATACATTTCAGAACCGAAGTGGCACAGTGCCAAGCCATGCGTTCCATGCGAGACGGTCAAGGTGGGCGCTTCCCGGTAAATCGGCAACTTATCTGCGACAAAACCCACAAACCGATGGCTCCTGAAGCCCCCCTGCCAGAACTCACCGGCAACGCCTCCATCACATTCTGCAGCGAGTCCAGCTCGCTGTGCGCATGCGACAGGTTCAACATGATCATTGCCTGGCAAAGCGTCCCTGTCAGCAGTGGTCACTGCTCCCTCACCTGCAAGCCAATATTTACAACGTCGTTTGACCATGGCGCCGGGCATACCGCAGCATGCAACCATCATACCACCCCCCGGTGCCCATTCTGGCGGAACAAACTTAAGCCCCCTGATCATCAAAGATGTGCTCCATCTTGGCTGCCCGCCCTTCACCTAGACATCATGGGCCCCCGCCACGAAGCCAGACATCATGAGCAGCCCCACCAGCATCACAGTCCTGCCATGGACGAAACCGCGACCTTGTCCGTTCCAAATACAATCAGAACCCGACCTTCCGCGCATGAACCCCCCAACAAGGCTGCTAGACATTCGGTTCCTGCCCGGCTGGCACCAAATGGGAAATTCATCAAATCCATGCCACGCGAGCTGTCAGTTCGACCACTAAGGTCAATTCGGTGGAAGCTCGCCCAAAAGACCTGCACACCTGCTTCCTTCCTCCACCGCGCTCAGAGGAATGCGACGCCAAACTGCGAGCCCCCCACCTTGCCATTGTGACGCGATGGCCGCCGGCCTTCGGAGAGGGAGCTGCACACATTGGCAAAATGCAGACCAAATCCGGCGATGTTCTTGCGATGTACCGGTGGAACGCGCGGTTGCTGCGTGGTTGCTGGTTCCAAGGCCATTGAATCACAAAACGGCACATGATGCCATGCTCAAACTTGACAGGCTGCACGCGACGCCCCTCCGCCCATCCGCCCGTACCAGCCTGACAGGCGAGCTCTATACCCGCAAGATATGCAAAATTGCCTAAGAGTCTAGATGAGTCGATGCTGTTGGTACCTGAAGGTCCTGACATTTTGTGTTTCGATCTGGCTGTGGGATGCCCGGCTGAAGCTGCAGACTGGGTGCAGGTAAGGTTAAGTTTTTCCAAGCCGGGCACAGTGGCAAAATGCTAGCTCTTGGTGCCCCTCACCTAGAGCAAAGTATGAGGAACTCGGACGGCACGGGGAAATCATGCAAGTGTTTACCCCCTTCGCTTGAACACCCCCCGCCCCCCCGGTCCGCTTAGCAACTCAATTCTCGCCAGCTGCTCGCACTCGCCAGTCATGTCTTGCACTAGCCTGTGCGTAGCAAAGAATATCCCGACTACCTGCCAAGGCCGTGCTTGCGCAGCAAAAGTTGCAGCGAACCTCGTGCTTGTCAATAAGCTTTCTATGGGGGTAGGCGGGATCCAGTGTGAGTGAGGTTGAAACTTCCATAAGTAAGATGAGGTGACGCGTGCACACGCATTGCATTGCCCTGCGTTTAGTTATAGTGCATTGACTTACTCCCTGCCGCACATGGCACTACCTTTACATTACAGCGCACGACGACACACACCCCACCACAGGCAATGTATCCCCAACTTCGGCGATGGCAAAAGGAAAGGCGCTGGAAATACCTGAGGGACATCTGCACCAAAGCTAGCTGAATAGGCAACTTGCGTTGGCTCACTCTCGAACGGACCAGCCAACCGTCCCTAGTTTTCACATGAAAGAAACATTTACTTGCAAGCAGCATCCTCAGCATGAACGCAAAGCATCTTCAAAATTCGGCTTGGCTGCTTTCAAACCTTGTGCTGCAGCACGCTTCACAAAAGATGTAGCGCAGAAGTGTCGATAAAAGTTGCAACGCTATTCAGCAAGGCTGCACCCTGACATGGCAGAACCTAACCGATGGAATCCGCGAACTTCCGAACAACCGCCGGAACAAATTTGGCCTTCAGCATCTTAGCTTTATACCACGCTGGCGTGGCCAAAAGAAAGCCACAAATTTCTTTGGAGTGTCAACTTCTGCTTTGGGGCGGTGTGCGACCTTGCCCATTAGACAGGGCAACCGGGGCAAACCAACCATGTGTGGCCGATGCCCGACCCGCCCCACCCCAAGTCAAGCATTGGGGTGGCGTCTTTTTCGCACGAAACATTTGAGACCCGGGCGGGCATCGGCTAGGGTCCAGCTGGCACGCATGGAGATGATTGTGTGGATGGACTAAATCCTGCACCCATCTGAACCCATGGGAAACCATTGTTTGTTGGTAGTTGGGGGGAATCATCCTGCCACCGCTTAGGTGGATCAGGATTTTGTCCATCCACAGTAGCACGTGCTTGCATAAGAGCAACAAAGGGTATCTTGAGATTACCCTTGCCGGTTTGGTTTGCCTGGATACTCACATCAAGTGGCTTGACGCCAGGCTGGCCCTGATAAATCCCTGCCATGGTTCAGACGGTTTCCACCGGGATGTGATTTCGCTGGCTCACCAGGCGGTGACTTCGCTGGCTCACCAGGTGGTCGCGAACACAAAGGCTCAATGCCTATGATCTCCGCTGGGAGCCTGACTAGCGGGGCCCAAGGGAAAAACCGACATGCGGCACAGCCAGGGCACTGGGCACACTCAGCCCGACCACCTCACCAGCACAAAAGCTGCGGAGTAGCCGAATCCTTTGCGGCACTCTCCCGGGGGTGAGACACGCGTCGCGGCTTCGCGCCAGGTGGGTCTCTGGGAACCATCCTCCCAGCCACCAAGGACGCGATGTGGCATGAATTAGGCCCAAGACCCTTCACTCCGAGCCGTGAAAGCCAGTGAAACAAATCCTGGACCAAGGGGGGTAACGGGTTGCTTCTGAACTTGGGTGGAAGTAGGGCTTGCCTGAGCCTTATGAAGTGCAACCCTCCCTGGTCGCCCAACTAGAAGGGGCACATGGTCGCCTCATTTCGGCAGCACCAGACTTTCCTCAGCAGCCAGCAATGCAACAACCGATGCGATGGCGCAGTGCAGGCCTAAAATGGGAGTAGCTCGCCCGCTGAGAGACCACACGCAAACTCTTATCAAACTTCACCTACTCGGGCTTTTGATTAAGCATGGCTCACCATACTCCTATCACTTCGCAGGATCAAATACTGAAGCCCAGTCCCCTTTCCCCAAAAACGTGTTTGGCACATTCCCAAAAACCTCCCCTGCCCCAAATCAACGTGGACTAAAGAAAGCTTGCCACCTCCCCCCCCCCAACCCAAAAAAAAAAAACAGATTTTGTCGGTGCCCATGTTCAGGCTGCGTGTTCTCTCCTTCCAGATTCCGGCCGGGCCCCTTCCACTCCAAGCTTCTTCTCCACGGACCACGTGCTCGCCCAGCTCTCCGCGCCCGCGTGGCAGTCGTGCAGCGGCGCTTGCGTGCGCGTGGTGGCCTGGGACGGAGCTGGGCGCTTGCAGGGCTGCACTTTGGGGAGAGCCCTTCGCGGTAATCCTGGGGTCCACCTTGGGAAACTCCCACGCCATGCGAAACACTCACGATGCCCCGGACTCCATGGACTCCATGAAGCCCTCGCACCTGGTTCTTCAAAGGCATATCCCTTCTCCTGCGGTTGTGTTCTTCGTTTTTTCCGCAGGACATTCAAACGTGGTCGGAGTAGATGGTGTGAATGATAACGCCCTGTGACTTGCCATTCGATTTTTAGGATTCCGGGCACATTGCCTCGGCCTGCCAACTCCTGCATGTTGGTCATAAATCGGAGCGCTTTGGACCAATGTCCGGGGTTAGGCCGGAGCAGCTCGGAAACTTGAACAATTCGGCCGCAGTCCCACCAAACCAAGAAAAAGTGCCACTTGATCTGCTTCTCCCGTCTTAAAGCAAAACCCAGTGGAAACTCACTTGCCTCCGGTTCAATGAATCCAATAAACGTTCGATCCAATAAGGACCCCCGTTGACAACCAGGCAGCGGTCTTGCAGACAACTTGTCAGTCGATGCCCTGGAGGGGAGAAAAAGAAAGAAGTCCCTTTCGCCCTCAGAACCAGCAGCAAATCCTACTGCTTGGGGGACCCCCAATCTTGAGACGCCCATCGCCAAGCACATCAGGCAGATCCAAATCTCAAATCAGGGGCCACTCAGAAATTAATTGGCTGGCATGTCCATGGTCCCTGGATTCTAACACGGAGGGCCCTCAAGCACTGAGGCGCTCATCTTGCGCAGATCCCTTCAAGAAACAATTCCCCCCTTTTTGAAAGCGAATTCCATTCAGGCAGCAGTGGTCGTGACTGTGATGGTGGTGGCCGTCCGGGTGGTTGCCACGGCCTTTGCCTTGGCCGCCTCGGCCGCCTTGGCCGCCTCGGCCGCCTTGGCCGCCTCGGCCGCCTCGGCCGCCTTGGCTGCCTCGCCGTTTGGCGTCAAAGTGGTCGACGTCGTGGTTGTCTGGCGGCGGCAAATCACATCTCAACAGCCCGTGTTGAAAGGGCAACTTCCGTTTGATGCTAGGAAACTCGTGACCATCGGGGATCCATTTGGAAGGTTGTAAAGAACGAGTGATTCAACATGATTTTGCCCGGCATTGACATGATAGGGGCGCAAATTGGGATCAGCGCGCCTGGGCACACCAAAGAGCCCCCCTCAAGCCCGCCTCATCTACGCAGGGGACGTCTTCCACCGGGCAGCCAGCACACCTGGAGCAAGGTTAAGGTTGCTCCATCTGCTTCACCAAGCACGGAATCTTGCGTCTGGTGTGTGGCCCCGTGGACATGTGTTCCCCATGAACTTGCAAAGGAGTGGGGGACGAATGCGGCATGGGTTGAGAGGCCATGCCCGTGATCAAGTTCTTCAAAACAATGTCCAGGAATTGCTCAACTATAGATTCATGGACCTGGTGCCAGGGAATCTCATGCTGTGAATGCCTACTGCCCCCCCTTCAAGCAGCTTCTTCCAGCCGAAGGGGCAAATCACCGCACCGCACCCGCATCAGGCTGTAGGCCTCGCAAGGGCCACCGCATCTGCCCATCGGGTGTGGGCAGTTGGGGGGGGAATTTGGAGGCATCCGCAGCAAACAGGCCAGCTACAGCCAAAGGGACCCTCCAAGTCGTCGATTTGCTTTGGGGCCCCTTTCAAAAACCATCCGGCACGGGATCCTGTTCCGAGTACCACGCCTGGTTGCACGAGTTCGCCTGTGCGTGGAAGACGATCCTGGCCGAGGTGCTCTGTTCAGTGCTGTAAGCTGACGCAAATTTGATGGGATCCAAATCCAGCGAAAAGGGCCCAATGACAGGTGAGCCTACCATTCCGCATGACTGCCGAGTCCTTCTTTCAAAGAACACTGTCCAAAGGTGCTTTGATGCTGTCACGCGCTTGTAAGGGGGACGGCACACACAGCAACCCCAGCACAAGACACAAATAGATATTTCAGGGTGGTGACCCATCATCCGCCCTGATACGATCTTCTCCTGAAATGCGGGCTGAGACAACTGACCACACATCATCTCAAGGAAACCTAGCGGAGCATAACAACCATGCGTGACCCTTTCGGCCCTGATAGCGTGAGAAGGCAAAGAAAAAAATACATCACGACATTGACGCAAGACGGCCAGCAGGCTTTTTTAGCTCATGGCTTGCAAGAGCATTGGGATGGCAATCGGGGTCAAACGGTTGCCATGGTGTGTCTTAGGTTCAAGCAATCCCCCAAAAAAAAGGGGTCGCTCAAAAGGAACACCAAAAGATTCTCGCACAATTTCGAAAACAACCCCTTATGCCACTGATGTAATTTTCCCGCTGGTTGCCCCTTACCCGCCTGCTGAAGTCTATCACCCAATCGCGGCAGCTGGCGAGGACACCGTCCAAGTCGCACTCCTTCCTTGGCGGAGCAAAATATAATTCACGTTGCATGTTCGACATCTGCACTCCTAACCCCTACTTTCAACTTTCTTGCGCCCGTGCAATTGATCGCTAATCCCTTCCCCCCTTCAAAAAAAGGACCCTATGAATAAATCCTACTTTCCAGACTGGCTGAAACAGCCGGGTCCCCAACACTACTTTTAGAATAGCGCACTTCAAACTACTAAACTGTCCGATGTCTCCGGCCAGGCCAGCCTCGGCCTTATTCGGGGGCTCCTTGCACCAACCCAATACCAAAGTCTAAAATGCATACTTACTTTTTCCTGAGTTACATTTATTTCATGAATTGCAACTCTACGTTTAACCTGCGCCCTTTACTTTTGAATTGCAAAACGGAAAAACGACCTTGAACGGTTTAAATAAAATGCGTTGCGCGGAAATTGTGTTTTGAGGTTCTTCGTGTCCGGACAGGGGGGAGCTCATGTGGACGAGGACCGAAGACCAAATCCGGTCGACCCCACAGAACAGGAGTGTTTATTATTTGGGGTGGGGACGGGTCCGCGGTCATTATTAAGGTTAGTGTTTATTATTCGGGGTCCCCAGACTTGCGTTGCTGAAATCGGCTCCTTCTTGCAAGCAAAGTTGACCCATCATCTTTACTTGCTTGAGTCCCCCGTAGGAGCCGCCCGCTTTTTCGCCTGACAATGCCTCCAAAACTAAAAGTAGCAGCTGAAAGGCCTACGAATGATCGACCCATTTCTTCCCACACTTTAAGCCAGCCCATGGATTCACCCCAGTCCAGGCTGGAAAAGCATCCCCCGGCTTTGCTTCCGATGCCACCGGGCGTCGTACACTTGTAGGCCAGCGGGCTGGCAGTTGTGCGAGAGGCGCCTTCGGCCACCTTCGTTGGCTCAGACGTCTTGGCTGTCTCAGCGGCCTTGTTCTCAGCCTTGGCAGCTTCAGCTGCCTTGGCGGCTTCAGCTGCCTTGGCCTCAGCCGCCTTGGCTGCCTCAGCACCCTTGGCCATCTCAGCCACTTTGGCTGCCTCGGTCGCCTTGGCCGCCTCGGCCGCCTTGGCCGCCTCGGCCGCCTTGGCCGCCTCGGCCGCCTTGGCCGCCTCGGCCGCCTTGGCTGCCTCGGCCGCCTGGGCTGCCTCAGCCGCCTTGGCCGCCTCAGCCGCCTTGGCCGCCTAGACAGGGAAGGATTCCCCCGAGCAAAGATCGAATCAAGCAAGGTGTCGGCGATGCAAAAAATGCTGATGCAAGTCGGGAATGGGTTCCTTTAGCTTGTTCGTTAGTTGAGGTACACCAAACTGTTTTTTGGCACGAGGGCTTCCCTCTCAAGGCAAGGCTTGGGCATCCTCGCCCGTCGCAGCCTAGCTGTGCGGCACGCTTTTGAACAGCTGCTGAGTGATTGTGGGAACTAGCTTGGAGCCAGTGGAATCCATTCATACAACGCAAAGTTCAGTAACTAAACCTGAAGAAACTAACAAAACACCTCGCAATCCAACCTCACGCTTCTTCTGCTCCTCTTGCTGGCTTTCCTGATGACCCTCCTGCTGGCCCTCCAGCTGGCCCTCCAGCTGGCCCTCCTGCTGGCCCTCCGCGCGGCCCTCCTCAAGGCCCTGTTGGTGTCCTTCCACCTCTTGCCGACCGTCATGCCAATGCCTGCTTTCCTTGGATGAGGCAATTTCCAGTCGCTTCACTCACACACACACACACACACACACACACACACACTTGATCGGGCGTCCATGCGACCTTTTTTCGTTGCCAAGACAACGTCCGGATTCCCTGATGTGGAGGGTGCGTTGTCAAAAGCAAGTAAGATTCATTGATCTGCGCCAGCATGCTGCCGCGGCACCGCGGGCGCTCCACTCGCATACGCAGGGGGTAGCACAGACCCTGGCGCATATGCGGACCCTGCAGCCTGACCCGCCCCGTCTGCACACGCCAGGCTAAAGTGATCGCAGCACCTCGGTGCGCCGCGAAGAGTAGTTGACTTGGGCCGCAGCAAACTGCAAGGAAGGAAGCACGAAGCCAGGAAAGCCTTTGCTCATGGAACATAACCTCTTGAAAGGCCGCAAAGTCATTTGTAAACTCAAGTCACGCTTGTCCCAGCTGCCGATGCTTAACCAAAATTATCCCCGCCCCGTAAGAATATTAGTTGTGCAGTGCAGGTCGCGCTAAAGATACAACTCGTTTGCAAACATCCAGGAAAGAAACTGCCCGCCAATTGCAATGCACATCGGGGGGGCCCATCAGAACCAATACCAAACGAATACTAAATCGTTGCTAAACCAATACTAAGCCAACACAAGCAAAGGCAAAATAACACGGATATCCGCTGTTGAGATTCCTTTCTCGGAAATAGCCATTGTGAACGACAGTTGGGCCCGGAAAGGGGGACGAGCACCGAAAAAGTAAGGAAGAGGCCGAAGAGGAAGAGGACCGAAGAGGACCGAGGAGAACTGAAGCGGACCGAAAGCTGGCATCGCGTGCCTGCCAACACATCCTTTTCTCCAGCCTGCTCTAAATACGAAGAAGAGGTAGGGTATGCTTGTGACCAAGCAATGTCGAGATGGCAAATGTAAGCAGAAAATGTTTAAAAAGAAAAAACAAAAGATGAAGAAAAAAAACGTCTGGGTGTTGAAATGGCAAGTTTAAAGCAACGGCAACCAACGGCAAAGCATGCGTCAGCGGACAAAAGGAATGGAACTTCCTGCCGCACCCCCCCCCCCAAAAAAAAGAAGAAAAAAGTGCAAAATGCACGCGTTCCTGTTTCCAGATGCCAATGGGAAAGCGAGACCGTCAGGCCCCTTTTGTGCCCACAATCTTGCCACTTACCCCCAGGTACAAACCTCAAGCAAAGCCTCCTCCTTGAGGCCAGCTCTCGAGATCAGACTCGTTCTCCCCCACCTAACCTTTCTGATTAGGAAGCGAAACCCTTCACGTTCGAGGTTCGTGGGCAAGCTGAGCCATGCATGTCTCAGCTCGGCGCCAGTTCCGCTTCTCCGCCGCCCAGTGGTGCCAATCCTCTAGGCCGCCGCAGTCCTTGGATCGCACGGACGCGAACGGATGCCAGGCTCCCAAGCCCGGGCTTCCGCCCAAAACGAAAGACTCGGAAGCCCGGGAAAAAAACACGGTGCCCGGGTCGTAGCTCCGAAATCCCAAAAAGTTCGTTTTTTCGTGTCAGACGTCAAACGTGGTGCCTGAGCCGAATCCCACATGCCCCCAGTGCCAGAATCACGCTATGACTATGTTCAGCTCTAGGTGGTGGTTTGGAAAGGTGGCTTCCCAATTTGTCTCTAGAACACGGGGTTTCTAATCCCCGAACCACCACTCCAACCCACCAATTGGGGGTTGCCCGATATTTTGCAGCCAAGCGAAGGGGAAAAACAACGCAACATTCCGCCAAAAAAAAAAAGAAGAAGAAGAAGAAGACAAGTTGCAAAGTAAACCTAACCCCCCCCTTCTTTCCCCGGTGGTGCCAAAGCTTTGGAGCGCCCCGAGCTGCGAACGCCAGCTCCACCTCGCAGTGCGAGCCCAGGCCCCGCACCTCGCAGCACCACCTGGCGGCTCGAGCTCGTCGCTTGAGGCTCGCTCGTCTTGAGCCGAAAGGAAGCAACCCATGGGGCTCCATTCAGAATACACGTTTGAGTCGCAAGCAAAACCTGGGTAAAATGCTCGCAATCCCAGAACCACGTGGATTAAGAAGGCGGAATTCCGCAGCTATTTCTGGTTGGGAGCGTCCCTTACTAACCTTCATCTACCCAGGTTTTGATTGTGGCTCATTTAGAGTAGGGAGACTCCGGTTCAGCCCATTTAAGCCCATCTAAGTCAAGGACTTCCTGGCGCGACAAGTAGGGAATGTGGGAATGAACCCAGAAGGAAACCACCAGCTGGAAGCGGTCATTCCATTTCTCCTTCCCTGCCTATCGCACCAAGAAAAGAAACCAACCCAATGTGGGAGAATGAGAAGAAAGCACGCAAGGCACCGCTCGCAAGAGGCCTTCGCAAATGAGGGCTGGAGTTTCCAACCAGATCCGAGGACGCAATTCCTTTGCTCTCAAAGGTATGGCGAACCCCTTGCTGTGACCGAGAAATGCGCCCAGTGTGCCACCTACTGGAAAGACATCGGGCCAACTTTTACTCCCACAAACCTCAAGCAAGCCCTTCCAGGCCAGTCGGGGGTGACGCAGCACGCACTGCACGTCCGCGCCATTCACTGACAGGTGTTCAAGAAGTTCGTTGATTTGATTCCCACAGCCCCGGGCGGGAGGAATAGTTGCCATATTGGGCGCTGAGCAGTCTCAAAGAAAGGACTCTTTGCGGCAGAAACGCATATCGTTGGGCGGCACTGAACTTTTCATCTAACCCGAATCCCTCTTACCATGGTGCTTCTGAACAACACATATATCATGCTATGTATGCGATGTGCCAGGGTTGCAAAAAGAGGCCCTGGGTGGCCTTTCCGCGCCCTTTCGGCGCTGCCATTGGAGAAGCGAAGTGCCCAAAAGTTGTCCAAGGGGCTTCTTCTGCAGGTGCGTCCAGCGGGACTCTGAGGTCTGGCAGGTGAAGTGCATGCAGCCCACGCCAAACTTCACACCTCAGGGCGCTGGAAACCTGCGCCAGACAAGTATGCGCGTCCGGCAAGTTGCGAGGCAAAGCACCTTCAAATTGATCCACTAGGGTGCGAACAACCCTCCCTGAAGCACCAAAGCACTAGGCATAAGTTGCTGCCTTCGGCTGTAAATGCAGCATTCAAGGGAGACAGCATAGCAGGAATTCGATGGAGACAGCATGTGCTGGGCTAACACCTCATGTCCAAGCTGCAGCAGTAGTCCATCTTCTGATCCGACCAGTCCATCTCCCAAACCTGCAGGCCCTCCTGCGCGTGGGCGTGTCTTCCGGGAACCTCCATTTGCTCGGTTTTAAACGGAAAGATCATGCCGAGACGATAAATGGGGCGACTGGTGTGAGCCAGTGCGAGCGATGTGTTGGCTTGTTTTTCACAAGGCTTCGGGCCCTCCGGTGGCTCGCTTCCTCTCCGAGAAGCCTGGGGTTTATGTGCATGCTTCGCGGCGAGATCGGGATGCGTTTAGAGAGAGGGAGGTGACCGAACGGACCGATCCGAAGCGCGCCTCGCAGTCGAAACGCCCCTTGGCATCGCTGGCGCCGACGCCGTTGCCCTGAAGTCTCGGGCGTCTGGTTGCTGGTTGCAACGGTCAAAGTGGGCAGGGAGCTTCCCAACAGAAAGGTACCCTTCCCAAGCCCCCCCCCTTCTGGTACTTCCACCAATCTGAACCGAATGACCCAAAACATGAATGGACCCTCTGTGGGCAGGAGTGTGGCACATCTGGGTTCCTGTGGGCTTCGGGTTTGCTGGTGCTGATTTCTAAACATCTGATACATAAGTTGGCTAGATTCAATACGCATGTTCACATAATGGATCAAAACCTGTACGAGCGACCGCGCGGGCGGGAAGCACATGCGCGCGGACGTATGCACGCACACGCGCGCGCGCACGAACGGGCGGCGTACGCACGTGCGTACGGACATGCGCGCGGACGCGCGGACGCACGCGCGTGCGTGTGCACGGAAACACAGGCGAGTGAAAATCAGGTTTTGTTTCAAGAAAAAGTGGCTTCCTTGTTTTGCGGGCAGACAGATGCACGTACCCCTGTACGCCCAGCCGCATGACGCTCGTCTGCGCACGCCCGTACGCCCGTACGTACACCCGCACGAAAACCCGGGCGGCCGCACGCATGCCCATACGTACGCCCGCGCGCACGCCCGCACGCCCGCCCGTATGCCCGTACGTGCACCCGCACACGTGCACGCGCTCCCGCACGCACACACGTACAAGCGGACACGTCCATGCCGGAGCAGATTTGGTGTCATTATGCTCTGCATGCCAATCGAACAAAGCCAATGCATAAGGCAAGTTCTGTTGGGCCTGGCTTGCCAGCCAGGATCTTCCGCGGCAAAGAAAACATCTGGACTGGCGAGTATTTGGCCTTATCATGAGGACGGACAAGTGATCTGAGATGCCGTCGGTGTGTCCACACGTTCTCATGGGTGTGGCCTCTTCATCAAGAATTTCTGGCATGCTGCAAGATAATGAATTGAATGCCGCTTAGTATCTATTCAGAGACCCACTGCACATCCGAAGCGCGGGCCCTTCTGGGAAGAATTGGCAACAATCACTGACTTCGGGCTTGAATTGCCCGGCATTGGCAGGTCATAGCGCCGTTTGCTATGGCAGGTTGGTTCAATCCATCTTTACTTCCTGCCAGCAACGGCACAGACACACACACACACACACACACACACACACACACACACACACACACACACACACACACACACACGCACGCACGCACGCACGCACGCACGCACGCACGCACGCACGCACGCACGCACGCACGCACGCACGCACGCACGCACGCACGCACGCACGCACGCACGCACGCACGCACGCACGCACGCACGCACGCATGCATCGCACGCACCACACCGACAACGTCGCCGGCTTCAGCCCTGGTGCCGATAGTCGCACCAGCGGGAGCACCACGAGCAGCGCACAACAGCCGCAAAGCAAGGTGGCACCTCAGGTCAGGTAAGTGGTCCAAGAAATTTTGGAACACAGTGGTCCTTCAACGACCCGCGACATGGGCGGGATAGTCTAATTTGTCCTGGGCGCTTGGGGCCCACAACATGCCCGAAGTGGAACCATACCGAAGATTTTGGGTAGCTGGGGTGCCGTCAGGCCTGGCAGCTGGGGTGGCTCCATGACCAGGGGTTTCCTTTTCAACTCAACAATGTTCGTCAATAAACGGCCGCCGCGCCATACCCCCTATTACATGAAGCACCTGATCAGCTTGGGCCAGGCGGCCAAAGCCGTAGAAGCAAAAATGGCCTGGGCTGACACAAGGCATGCGAAAATGTGCTATAATTCAAAACGAATTGCAGATTCCTAGCCATTTCATCCCTACCCCTTCAAGGGGGGGACTAGGTTTTGCCACCCAAAAACATAAGGTTTGCGTTTTGTTTTTTTGTTTTTTCACCTATAGACCCTGACAAACGTAATATTACATGTTAAAACTGATGGACCCACACGCCAAGTACCTCAAAAATAACCAAGTTACAAAAGCCTGCGCACATGCACCACACCTGCATCACCAACTAACATTCTACAGCCTTCCCAGCCACATCATTTGCCAGCAAGGGAAGGATTGATTGGTTGATTAATTGAATGAATGAATGAAATCATGAATGAATGAATGAATGAATGAATGAATGAATGAATGAATGAATGAATGAATGAATGAATGAATGAATGAATGAATGAATGAATGAATGAATGAATGAATGAATGAATGAATGAATGAATGAATGAATGAATGAATGAATGAATGAATGAATGAATGAATGAATGAATGAATGAATGAATGAATGAATGAATGAATGAATGAATGCATGAATGAATGAATGAATGCATGAATGAATGAATGAATGCATGAATGAATGAATGAATGAACGAACGAACGAACGAATCAATGAATGGATGAATGAATGAATGAATGAATGAATGAATGAATGAATCAATGAATGAATTAATGAATGAACGAACGAACGAACGGATGGACGCATGCATGGGTTGATGGATGGATGAAAGGATGGATGAATGGATGGATGAATGAATCAATGAATGAATGAATGAATGACATGACATGACATGACATGACATGAAATGAAATGAAATGAAATGAAATGAAAATCAAAATGAAATGAAAATGAATGAATGAATGAATGAATGAATGAATGAATGAATGATTGAATGAATGAATGAATGAATGAATGAATGAAAGGATGGATGGATGGATGGATGGATGAATGAATGAATGAATGAATGAATGGATGGATGAATGAATGAATGAATGAATGAATGAATCAATGAATGAATGAACGAACGAACGAACGGATGGACGCATGCATGGATTGATGGATGGATGAATGGATGGATGGATGGATGGATGAATAAATCAATGAATGAATGAATGACATGACATGACATGACATGAAATGAAATGACATGAAATGAAATGAAATGAAATGAAATGAAATGAAATGAAATGAAAATGAAATGAAATGAAAATGAATGAACTAATGAATGAATGAATGAATGAATGAATGAATGAATGAATGAATGAATGAATGAATGAATGAATGAATGAATGAATGAATGAATGAATGAATGAATGAATGAATGAATGAATGAATGAATGAATGAATGAATGAATGAATGAATGAATGAATGAATGAATGAATGAATGAATGAATGAATGAATGAATGAATGAATGAATGAATGAATGAATGAATGAATGAATGAATGAATGAATGAACGAACGAACGAACGAACGGATGGACGCATGCATGGATTGATGGATGAATGGATGGATGAATGGATGGATGAATGGATGGATGAATGGATGAAAAGATGAATGCATGAATGGATGAATGGATGAATGGATGAATGGATGAATGGATGAATGGATGAATGGATGAATGGATGAATGGATGAATGGATGAATGGATGAATGGATGAATGGATGAATGGATGAATGGATGAATGGATGAACAAATGAATGGATGAATGTATGAATGTCTGAATGTATGCATCAGTGTATGTACGTGCATACGTTTGCATGCATTCATACTTCCATACGTATGCACGTATGTACATATGTATGGGATGTCTGTGCATGTGTGCGTGTGTGTGTAAACAAATGTGTTTGATTTGTATTTTCAAGTTTGTTTCTTTTTTATATGATATATATATATATATAAAGAAGAAAAAAAACTTAAACAAAAAATGTGTCTTCTTCATTTACATCTCTACCTCCATGTGCAACCAACGACGAAAATTCAACGAGCCTCGCGGCAAACTGAAGCCATCAAGAAACAAGCATTACTCTTCTGCCAGGCTGCGATTCGCCCACATGGCATCCCAAAGCGAGCACTGAGCGTCTTCCGGGCTTGCACCCACCTGGCTGTCCAAGACTGTCAGCTGTGAAGAAAAGAACAGCGTGAAAGCAACATTTTGTGATGGGGCGGGATGTTTGTTGCTTCTTCTTGTTTTGGGGGTGGGGGTGGGGCCTTGTTTTGGGCTGGTTTCGAGGCAAGCAAGCAAGCAAGTCTAAGCCACAGCCCCATCTGCCGGCCGAAAACCGCCACAGTTGGCAGCTTTGGGTCCCCGGCCGGTCGGTACCGAGCTCTCCTGGAGCTCGTGGCGCGCGCCTGGCTAACTCTTGGTTGGTTCAAAAGCAGGTTGCCCCGTGGACCATGGAGCACATCGGGACACTCCAAAAACAAACAAGCACCGCCAGTTTGATGAATCTGGGGCCGGGAATGAGGCACTGGCCGGTTCAAGAAAAAACGAAGCAAGCTGTCACTATTTGGCTGCTCGAATCGAGGCGACATTGGAGTGCCCAATTTTGGGAACCCTTTCTGGCTGGGTCCCCAATCTCTGGGAAGCTATAAGAAAAGAGGGGCGCTCGGCAAAACCTCGGGCCCAATTTTGCCCGTTCTGCAAGCGCTCAAAGTGCCCAAACCGCGGGAGTGCCCTGCGCTTGTGCAAGGCAAACCCACGCAAGCCCAATCGCAAGAACGAGCTCCTCAAACATCTCTGCTTTTAGCCTTCCAGAAATGGTGCCTGTCGGGCTTTCCAGGACTTGTGCCTGTCGGGCACCCCATTGAGCAATCGCAGAACCGATGGCAAGTCCCAAGCGCCCGCCCGGAGCTGGGCAAAGGCCCGGCCCCTCGCTCCATGTCAGGCCCCTCACACCTTCGACTTCAGCTGCCGCATGTAGCGGGGCACCTGCCAGGGGTCCAAGGATGCATCCAGCAAACCCCGGTTTACAAGCAGAGCGTCTAACTCAGCTGGTAGAGCTGCTGGTGTGTCGCTTCTTTTTTCGGCTCTGGCTCATGTGTAGCCGTTGATGGGCCTGCCTGCGGCCACGTGCTTTGCGCCATGTGCGCCGAGGGCGTTGCCATGACTGCCTTGGGCGCTGGAGTCACCGGCTGGTAGGCACTCTGCGATACTGCGGGCCGCGTCGGGATCTTGGGCTTCATCGGGGCAGCCTCACGCTGGGGAAATCTCTTCCGACAAAACTTGGCTGGAATTTGGACCCCAGCAAAAAATATATATGTTTTTGCCTGGTTAGTGGAAAACAAACAGAACACCAAAAAAGCAAAAAGGGAAAATGGGGAGCTAATTCTGGGGAAGAAAACAAGTGTTTCCCGACAAAGACCGCCATGAGCATGGGGCAATGTAAAAAACAAAGCCTGCAAATGATATGCACTACTCCACTGGTGCTCGACAAAAGACGACAACCCTGCCAGCACTTGCTCAAGTCTCGCCCAACACCATCTGCACACGTGGGGGCATATAGCATCACAACACAAATAATTTCTCAAACATTCTCTTACACACCCACCCATCTCCCACCTGGTTTTGTGTTTCTTGAGGGTACCGTTTTTAGGCCCCCCCACCTCCCCCCCGCCGCCCCTCTTCGCCTGCGGCGATGCGGCGCCGTCCCGCCGGAAGTTCGAGGCGGCCGCAGACGGCGCCTGCCACAGGCGCGCCCACCGAAGATCTGGGCGACTTCTTGCTGGGCCCCCCGAAGGAAACCCTAAGGAATGGTTTCGGAACTCCGTCATGCGACCTTTCGGTGAAAACCCTTCTGGACTGTCTATGCTTTATTAACGCTCTTGGGACTGTTTCGCTTCTTAAGGTTTCCGGCAATTGCTTGTAATTGTCCATTCTTACAATTGGCAAACTGGAAAGGAATCCGCAAGATTGTTGGCGAGCTCGCTTTAGCCCGAAAAATGCCCCGGACAGCAGGAATGATTGTTGTGGAGCTATTCGATTTTGAGGCTCTCGCCAAAGTCTGGCATGATGCGGTCGAGAGAAGTTTCACAAACGCCGTGCAGAAGAACAAGCCAAGCAAAAAAGAAGTACATGTTGCAGAATTGCAAAAGTGCCAGCAGGCAATGCCACTGAATTATCATGTATGCAATTTATGTGCCTGTTTGCGCGTTTCTATCCTCCTTTTCTTTTCTGGTGGCAGTTGACGGGTTCAAGTCCTGGCACTGTGAACTTACAAAGCGCCAATGGAGGCACCCGAAAGCACCCCCTCACCTTCGGAAATGACCCCCAAACCGTTTCCCTGAGAAACAGCTCGCCTCCCTCCCTCGCCGCCCGCCTTGGCAAGCTCCGGCCGCCGCCGAATGCCGGTGCCCTCGTGGAAAAGGAAACCACCCCAAAGCTTCGGCCGAGTGCTTTTGCCTTGCTACATCCAAAGGTCCTCTCAAACGGGCTGACGAATGAATGCTGGGCCAAAGCACATGCTTCATCGTTGGTCGGTCCGCGTCTATTCTAACCTTTGCCGTCGCTGCACATCAATCCCTGGCAACACACAAATGCGAATTGCATGCTTATCGAATGGCCAATGCGGCCTGGGAAAAATCACACCAACGCAATGACTTGGGTCAAGCTTTGCAACGCACCTTCCCATAAACTCTCAACCCCTTTTGATTAGAGCACTCTCTTGTGACTTTCCAGCTGTTTTGGGCTGCACTGGCACTGGGCATGTGGTTCAGTTCCTGAAAAGGGCGCCACGGGTAAGGAAAGGAAAGCTGCGACGTATGACCGCGGCCTCCCAGGTAGGCATGGGCTCGTTTTTTGTGATCTTCTGGATGCGGCGGACCTTGCCAGTTGCGAGGTTGGTCTGCGTGCCATTGCTGTCGCTCTCAAAGTGGACCTGACACGGGAAACATCGAGAAACTACTGGTGGAACTATGAGACAGTCACATGCTGGTCATTCTCTGGCCGCAATAGGATCTAGTCCGCATAATATGTTGCCACACGATTTTACTGGCCTGCCTGCGAACACCCAAGAGTAGGGCTGGCAGCCAGCCACTGCGCCACTCCCAAAATGAAACCCTGCAAAATGAAACCTGCCACAAGCTACCACCTTGTCCAAGTCCCACACCCTGAGGGCGCAACCGCGCTGTGCCACCACGCCTCAAACTCATAGCGCCCCAAGATGTAGCGCATCGGCGCGTCGGTGCCACCATAGAAGGGCTCGTTGCCCGGCATCCAGGCACACCAACCCTTCTCTAGCTCGATGACCCACTTGTAGTCGCCCTCGTAATCTTTGGTGCACTTGGCGCTGGTAGCCAGGAAGAAGCAAGTGGGCAAGTTGCCAGCCTCAGGGTTCAAAGCAAATCCCTCGCAGCCAGCCCTTGCCGCCGTTGTTTCCACCTGGCACCCCTCGCCTTGGAGTGGGCCGCTTCCTCAACTCGTGCCTTGGCGGCCGCCGCCGCCGCCGCCGCCGCCTCTGCCTCCTCCTCTGCCCTCGCCTTAAGACTTGCGAAACCAGCCAACCATTGGAAAATGCTGTTTTAATTTTTTTGTGAGATGTAGAGCAAGCAACAGAGCAAGAAAATAGTGATCCCAAGTTTCGGGTGGGAAAAAAAAGCAAGGAAAAAGTGATTTTAGAGCAAACAGTGGGCACTAAAAAAGCAAGAATGCAGCAAACAAGAGACCAGAAATAGCAAGAAAATAGCAAAACAATTGTGAAACAAAAAGCAAGAAAATTGTGATCAACCCTCGAAACCAGCAAATCTGCAAATCACAGCGGGAGATCACTATTTTCTTGCTTTTTTGGAGTTGGAAATCCATATTTTCTTGTTTTTTTGGGAGGCGACGACCCTCGAAACCCGGAAATCTGCAAATCACAACGGGAGATCACTATTTTCTTGCTTTTTTGGAGTGGGAAATCACTATTTTCTTGTTTTTTTTGGAGGCGACGACCCTCGAAACCCGAAAATCTGCAAATCACAACGGGAGATCACTATTTTCTTGCTTTTTTGGAGTGGGAAATCCATATTTTCTTGTTTTTTTGGAGGCGACGACCCTCGAAACCGGAAATCTGCAAATCACAACGGGAGATGACTATTTTCTTGCTTTTTTTGAAGTGGGGAATCACTTGTTCCTTGCTTTTTGGGCAGGCGATGACCCTCGAAACCCGGAAATCTGCAAATCACAACGGGAGATCACTATTTTCTTGCTTTTTTGGAATTGGAAATCCCTATTCTCTTGTGTTTTTTTTGCAGGCGACAACATCCAAAAAAGCAAGAAAATAGTGATCTCCCGCTATGATTTGCAGATTTTCGGGTTTCGAGGGTCATCGCCTGCCCAAAAAGCAAGAAAATATGGATTTCCCACTCCAAAAAAGCAAGAAAATAATGATCTCCCGTTGTGATTTGCAGATTTCCGGTTTCGAGGGTTGTCGCCTCCAAAATAAACAAGAAAATATGGATTTCCCACTCCAAAAAAGCAAGAAAATAGTGATCTCCCGTTGTGATTTGCAGATTTTCGGGTTTCGAGGGTCGTCGCCTCCAAAAAGACAAGAAAATAGTGATTTCCCACTCCAAAAAAGCAAGAAAATAGGGATCTCCCGTTGTGATTTGCAGATTTCCGGTTTCGAGGGTCGTCGCCTCCAAAAAAAACAAGAAAATATGGATTTCCCACTCCAAAAAAGCAAGAAAATAGTGATCTCCCGTTGTGATTTGCAGATTTTCGAGTTTCGAGGGTCGTCGCTTCCAAAAAAAATGGGTTTCCCCCTCCGGGGGCGCGAGAAAATGGTGATCTCCCGTTGTGATTTGCAGATTTCCGGTTTCGAGGGTCGTCGCCTCCAAAAAAAACAAGAAAATATGGATTTCCCTACTCCAAAAAAGCAAGAAAATAGTGATCTCCCGTTGTGATTTGCAGATTTTCGGGTTTCGAGGGTCGTCGCCTCCAAAAAAAACAAGAAAATAGTGATTTCCCACTCCAAAAAAAGCAAGAAAATAGTGATCTCCCGTTGTGATTTGCAGATTTCGGGTTTTGAGGGTTGTCGCCTGCAAAAAAAATCAGGAAAATAGTGATCTCCCATATAATCCCTATTTGGATCCTTGCTATTTTGAGGTGCCCAAATCACTATTTGATGACCATCTGATCACTATTTTCTTGCTTTTTTGTGTCAACTGTTGCAAGTGAATCACTTTTTTCTTGCTTTTCAGTTTGCTCTTAATTTTCAGATTGCTATTTTCTTGCTCCAAGCCTCACTCCCAAATCACAAAATAAATTATTTTAACCTCCCTCAACGGTTGGCTGGACGAAAACTCTTAACCCTCGCCTCTTCCTCCGCCTCTTCCTTGACGACCGCAACCCCCGGAACGAAACCGGCCATGGCTCTCGAGCGGATGGGCCGACCGAGGCGAGGGGGCGCGCGCTCTGCGCCAGGGCTTGAGGGACAAGGCTGCGACAAGGCGATGAGGCTGCGATTTGAACTGCCCATCACGAAAACTGGTCATTTTAGGCAGCGACCCACCCAGTGACAAGTTGAAGGAACAAGGCCAACTCAAAACTCTCTTGCCAGAATGGAACCGAAACAAGGGCCGGCCGATTCCAACGGCCGTTTTGTTCACAACGGCCATTTTGTTCACCCACTCTTTCGAAGAAAAAGCAACGAAAGGGACCAATTCAACAGCGCCCATGCCCTGCTCAGGTCTCATTGTACCATCATGGTCCATGGTTCTGAACGCTCAAAAGGGCCTTACTGACGCTTCGCTTCGCGGATCGTAAAGCCGTCCACGCAGCAACACGCAACAGTGTGTCAGGATTGATTACTTTCCGCATTTCGCAGTTTGCGTTGTGCAGATCGGTCCTGGAAGGGAGGGTCTACGAACCCTCTCCAACAGTGTATCAGTATCAACTGGCCATAGATGGGCCCATGGGGCGGGGGGGGGGAGCATTTGAGTGCCCAAACGGGATCTTTGAAGAAGGGCTTGGGTGCAGGACTGGGTCGGTTGCTAGCATGCATCCTCAAAGCAGGTGGCCGAATATGGACGGAGTAGGTTGCGGGCACTGCAACCCTCAAACCCCATGGAACTCCTTTGCCTTCAAGGATCGAAGCTAAGCGAAATCATGGGTTGATTTGGCCCCCCCCCTAAAACAAGAAGCCCGCTCCGTTGATGTGGCTACTCCGCCCCCCCACCAGCCCTTAAATCACGGCCGTGGTTTAGCGAGTGGGTTCCAGAGCCTGCGGCGGCTCCTGCACCACCCGCGCCAGGCGGTTCGTGTTCCGACCCGACCCTCGCTCTTCATCCAACTTCTCGACAGCCTCCTGGGAGGGGTCGTGGCCGAACCCTCGACAGCCCCAGCGAGGTCATCGCATGCATCAAACTCGACAGAAGCACCCCCGGCGAACCAAGGTACTTTGCTGGCCATCTGTCGGGCATTGGCGGGGCAGGCTCTAAGTGTGCCAAAATATGGGTCACTTTCCAACCCTAAAAGGGGTACCCAACAAAAACACACTTTTGGTGCTTCACAGAAGTGCAGCCAGAGTGCAGCCGTGTCCGTGTTCACACCGAAGCAGGACTCAGCGAGAGGCGATGCGCCGATGCACGGTCTGACTGATTGGATGGGCTGCCCCTTGAGGTTTCAAGTGGGTGTTTCAAGATGAGGGGACAATGGTTGGCTCTTCTTCGACCAACTCTCAAAAGACCCACACAGGTTTTATGAGAGGGCCAAAGAGAAGAAGAAGAAGAAGAAGAAGAAGAAGAAAAAAGAAGAAGAAAAAGCTGGGCGATACGAGCTTGGCGCGTATCACACATTGGCTCTTGCCCCCAACGACTCGTGGCAATGTGTCCAAAGACCATCGCTGCGCGCCCTGAGACACTGAGCCAGTTTGGGGCCCCGGCTGGACCGCAAACGGGGCCAAGGCCGCCCTGCCCCATGTCCTGTCGCACCACGAACATGAATCTCCGCTGCTGCAACAACATCGAGAAGAAGATGTTGACGCATCTGAAACTCATTCAATGATTGTTGAAGAGGGCCCTCAGAACCAAACCTTTCCTCTCGAGTCAAACTCTTTAGAGACAAAGACACGAAGGCGCCAAAGAGTTGGTGACCAAACACCCCCCGGTCTGCTCGGATTTTGCCCATCATCTGTTGGACATGGAGGGCTAAAAGCCGCCATCTGTCTAGGCTGATTGAGCCGCAAGTCTCCCGAAAAGAAAGAAAAGCGATTGAAGCAGCTTGGAGGCAGGACGTCATGGGCAGCAAGACAGCACCTCGGGACTTGATTTATGGGACCAAGCCGAATGGTTGACATTCCGGAAGCCTGTCCTCACCACAAGAAGGTCAACATGGCCCACTCTACAGGTGCATGCCTCAACTGGTCAAAGGGTGCAAGTTCATGGCCCCCACGCGCGACCGAAGCCGTGCAAGCGGCGTGCGAATACGTGAGAAGAAAGGAGACAAGGGAACGAGAAGGAGAGAAAGGAACAAAAGGGAAAGGGCGAGAGAAAAAGAGCTGGGTGCCGAGAAAAAAAGAAAAGAAAAGAGAGATACCCTTCGAAACATCCGTCATCCCACAACCCCTGCCTTGATTGAGCATGCAGTCTATACCCTTGGTATGAATTCCGTTGGAGCGCCAGACAGTTGGCGCTCTAGAGCCCGGCAGCAGACAGTGCACATAACTCAGCCTCCAGAGTAGCATGCCAAAACACCAAACCACTGGCCAGCGGCTGCCAAATAAACGAGAAGATGATGCCGGGGGGGGGGGGGGCCTCCTGAGACATGGATGTCTTTACCACTGTGACAGCTGATGCTGTTGCCTTTTGTTGGCGGGGCTTCCAGCCACCCAAATGGTCTGAACCAAAAGGGGATGACTGTCACAGCATGCCAATGAAACCCGTCACAGCATGCCAAAAAGCAGGGGACAAGCTCCAAGGCATCCTCCCGGAACCATGGATTGACAAACCGGTGGAGAATCGGGGGTGTCCTTCTTTTTTTTCAGTGGGTGGGGGGGGTGGGGTCATCACTTTTGCAGGGGAAAATGCCGGAACCAGTCAGCAGTGGGAGGGTGAATTCATCCGTCCTGAACTGGCGCCAAACGACCCGCGCGTGCGTTTTGCTTCACTGGTGGCGCGTGAGCTTGTGGCTCTTCACCTCTGCCTCGAATGGCGTGGGGTGGGGGTGGGCTGGGGGGTGGTGTGGGGCTTAAGGAGAACAGGAGGGGTGCCTGTCGGTGAAGGAAAGAAACTTTTGCATTGTGCTTTTGTTGGCTGTGGTGCCAAGGCTCGGTCGGTGCTGTCTGTGTCCGTGCTTGTGTTTGTGGTGAGATCTCTCTCTCTCTCTCTGGTGGTTCTTTTGTGATGTATGCCTTCCGTCTTTCCTCGCCCCATGAGGTGCTATGGCTTCCTCCCGGAGCCCTCCAAGTGGCTTCACTCGCATGCGGAGACCCCCGGCAGGCCTTCGGCACCACCCCAAGGCGCCCCTCCAGAGTCCGCGTGGCAAGGCAGCGCTCCACGTTCCGCCGCAGGGCCGCCACGACCTGCGCGTCCGCAGAGCCCCGCAGATCCGCGGCTTGGCGCGGCGTCTTTCCCTTTTTTTTCTCCGAGCACCGGAAGCCTCCCAACCACCCCCGGTGAAACTGGCTCACAACCCATGAGTCCACCACCCGGCTGGGCCAACGGATCACCAGTCGCAGCCAGCCGTCTGGTTTCAGTCATGTGGCCCCCACCCCAAGCTCGCGAACCAAACATGTCAAAGGGGTAAGCCTTAACACGCCGCAAGGCACGCGTCTGAGTAATGTGCAATGGCAGCAGCGCCCCCAAATTGTGCAAAATGCACCCGCGCAACCCTGCTCCCCATTTAGTCCCCATCTAAACAATATGACGAGGTGTCCCTGTGGTCCGGCATCCGCCAAACCCCCGCGCGAAAGACCCCAAACCCTGCCCTCTTGCAATGACACATGCGGCTTGGGGTTGCTGATCATCAAAAACATGTGATTCAATTTATCTAAACCCGAGAGTCATGCTATGACAGGCCTTAAAAAACAGTAGCGGCGAGGGCGCGCGGTCACGCGCGCGCGCTATGCGCAGTGTACGCGCGGCGCGCGCGCGGCGTGCGCGCGGTGAGCGCGCAACAAGCGCGCAATGAGCGAGCAGCGCGCGAGCGGTGCGCGGCGGCACGCGCGGAATGCGCGCGGCGAGCGCGCAACGAGCCAGCGACGCGCGAGAAGTGAGCGGCGGCGCGCACGAATCCAAAAGTCTCTAGCTGGTTCAGGGCGTTTGCTTGGTTTTGAAGAGTTGGTCGGAGCCGGCGCTATACGCAAACAGTAACAAGACCGACGCAAGATGAGGGCATCGTGCGAGCTCAAAGACAGAAGAAGTCGACCACTGGTGGTCGAAGAAAAATTGCCCAGGTTCCACACTTAAGGTGTTGCAAGTTCAAGGTTGCTCCTAGCAAAACTCATCCAAAGATGGAGTGACATGTGTTTCAAGTTGCAGGTTCCAACCAGCATTACCAGTTGCAAGCGCAAGTCGTTAAACAATGAGTCAAGCAAGTCACAAGTTGGGGCTGCTCCACCCATGAGTGTCATCATCTCATCAGAGTTGACGTGATGTCCATATTTGCATTTTGGCAACATGTGGCCGTAGCAGGTTATTTCTATATCAGCCATGAGTCCGGAAGAAAAAGCCATGAATCAGGAATCGTTGCGCGTGATGGATCAGTCATGGGCCTGACTCACCCTCAGCGCCAATAGCAGTTTTGGCCCAGTTTGTCTTTGGAAATCAGATCACGATCGGATTGATATGAGTTTGACACGCGCCCGCAGGTCTCTGCGCTAGCCAAATGTGGTCAAATAGGAAGCTTGCGCACTGTGCGTTCAGGCCCCAGTCAGTTAAGCAGCTTAAGCAGCGTGCGTCTATGAAGTTGGCCACGATTGTTCAGGGCACAAGCCCGCCGATTCCTGAGGATGATGTCAGTCTCAATGTCAGTCACCGCCACTCTTTTACCGCACGCCCTTCTGCAACAAGCCCTGGTGGCTTGCCATAAGCACCGCGGTGACTCCTATGGTGCACCGGGTGTACGCGTGCGAGATCTGAGAGGCTGAGAGAAGCACCTGTGAACATTTGGGAACGGAATAGTTGACTGGTGCCACCTTCGTTTCAACTTAACTGGAAACTTCACTTTTGACTCTTGACGGTTGAAAGAGTGAACTTCAAACAAACCAACTTTGCGAGATCGCCGCAAGCAAAGTCATGTGATGTAATGTAACGCTACTTGACCTGCGTCGCACCGATTGGTCCATGACCAGTGTCAGTGTCACTCGTGACATGACTCATGACTCATGCCCCACATCAAACAAACTCGAGCGTTTGGTGCGCCAGCAATCTTGTTTTTTCTTGGGTGTCGCAGGTAGCCCAGCATTACGTTGGAAGGGGCCACCGCATGGTGGTTCCGGTCGGCCAGTCCCATTGGGTTGCTCAACATCATGAGTCGCATGAATCACGATGACTAACATAGGGGCGTAGGGCGCGGCGAAGGTTTTCCCCTAGTTGTAGATTGCGGACGCGGATTCGGACTCAGCTGAGTTTGGGCAACCCAGGAACACTACCGACTGCGTGCGAATCGGATCTGCGAATCAGTGAATTAGTGCACCGGTAATTCGACGATCCTGAGATGGGCCATGAGTGTTCGGTTTTTGAAGCTTGCCGCCTTTCCGCTTGCAATAGCTCATGCGCTAGATGTTGCCCCGTGTGAGCCAGCGCGCAACAAACAGCTGTATATAATTGGGTGGAAACCACCTGCCAATTGACGACACAAGTAGTAGCTTGCGAGATGTGTTGTTCGAAATTTTGACTGGCCCTTGTGCGGCAACACGGCAGCATCGTTGAAGTCACATGATTCTGCAGGTATGAGTCATCAGATGACACGCCAGGATCACTAGCTGAAGTTGAACTGACAGCGACACTAGATAGCTGAGGCAAAAATCCCAAGGCCTAAGATGAGTAATCACGGCAACATATTTAGCTTAAACCAACCACCACTGGGTGCAGTGTTCAGTCCCCCGGACAAACAAATCATTGCGCAGATGCAAAGTGTCAGTGTGGTTTGTTGTTTCAAAATGCTTGCCTGGTGGTTACCTGGTTGGCAGTTGACACCACATTGTTGCATCACGCAAGCAACGCGCATTGCCGAGCGCAAGGTAGACAGCGGAGGTGATGAAACATTGCATGTGACTCAAGCTCCGTGGCCCAGCGTCTGCCTGCCACATCAGACGCTGCTTTTTGTGCGGGGCCAGCAGTTTCTTCACCAAGTCAATAGTATTTCTAATATTTAGCTTGGGCGAAATCCTGCGCCGCCAATGATGAATAGTTGAGATGATGAAACATTGATGGGACGCAACACGCACAAACTGGCCCCAAACATGTAAACCATAACGTTTGATTGGTTTATTTGATGCTTGACTGGCATTCGCACGATGGGTTCTGATTTTGTTTCCATCCTTCCGCAGATGCGACTAGAAATTGGCGCGCTGCCTCGGGTGAGCCAGTCTGAAACTTGCCAAATCAATATGTGAAGCGTGAGCAGCATGTTGATTTGGCAAAATCGTGTACCTGATTCATGACGGGTGGTACAATGTAGTACAACAAATGACCAGAGTGCAAGTATTCGGGCCAAATCAACCACCCGCCAAGTGGTGCTGGAGGTTGCGTTTAGTTCTCAGCGTCGGTGACAGACTGGCGCTCACGCATCAACAGCTACCGCACGCTTTGAGGCTGCCGACGCAGCAAGCTTGTATTTCTGGCGACACGGTGTGTTGAAGAAAGAAACGCAAAGTGGAATGCCATCAGCTGGTCTGGCCATAACGCCGTACAAAACCAACAATGTATACGTGCCCATGGACACACATCGTCTGCAAACTCCCCCCCCCCCCCCTCAGCGAAGAAGTGTGTCACGTGCGCGCGCAGCGTGCGGGTGTGTGCGTGTGTGTGTGTGTGCGCATTGCGCGTGCGTGCGAACTATACGCGCGGGCGCGCGCGCGCGCCGTACGCGCGCACTGCACGCGCGCACTGTACGCAAAAAGTGTGCGGCAAAATCTGCTGCGTTTTTTTCAATATCTGCTGCCTTTTTTTTGAAAATCGGTTGCGGTTTTTCAAAATCTGCTGTGAGTTTTTTATACGTACGGTCCACACGTGTGGTGGCCGTACGGTACGGGGCGCGCGCGCGCGTAAGGTGTGTACGCGGGCGCGCGCGCGCGAACCGTACACTCGGAGAGCGCGCGCGCTGCACGTACGCACCGTGCGCGCGCACTGCGCGTACCGTACGCGAACCGTACGCCCGGACTGTACGCAAAAAGTGTGCGCTAAAATCTGCTGTGTTTTATTCAAAATCTGCTGTTTTTTCAAAATCTGTTGTGTTTTTTTTCAAAATCTGCTGTGTTTTTTGTCCGTACGGTCCGCGCGTACGGTGGCCGTACGGCACGGCGCGCGCGCGCGCCGTGTACGTACGTGCGACGCGCGCGCGCGCGCGCGCGCCGGAACCGCACGCGCACGGTGCGCGCGCTGTACGTACCGTACGCGCGGACTGTACGGAAAAAGCGTGTGCCAAATTCTGCTGTTTTTTAAAAAAATCTGATGCGCTTTTTTTCAAAATGTGTTGCGTTTCTTTTTAAAAATCTGCGGTGATCTTTTCGCACGTACGGTCCGCGCATACGGTGGTCGTACGGTATGGCACGCGCGCGTACGGCGCGCACGTACGTGCGGCGCGCGCGCGCGCGCGCGTGTACGGTGTACAGCGCACGCTCGCGGTGTACGTGCGCGGAGCGCGCAGTGCGCGTGTATGGCGCGCGTGAGACTCATGTCCGTTGCGCAGCCAGCGCGTTTAGCTGCTGATGCTTTTGAACCCAGCTTCAGGTCATTGGGTTTGCTTTGCTTTCTCAGTAACAAGAAATACCCACACTCATTGACTCCAATGTGAGGACGCGCCGGTTTTCCACAAGCGTACACTTAAGGGCGAGAGCTGCTCCAGATGCAGGCGTTGGGGTTCCAAAAAGACGATCAGATGACGGACCTGGCTGGAAACTGGTCCCCGGACATCAAAATATAGTATGTAGGCTTTGGCACTTAACAACCGTGGCGATGGTTGCTTGAATCTTTCTTTTCAGTAGACTTTTCAGATTGCAGAACCTGTAAAGAATCACTCTACTCTAGAATCTGGAGCCCCGAACTTCATACTGGTCCGATTCACACTGGTTATATATGACATTGATGTTTTTAAGGGCTGCCGACCCCACGCCAAAGGCATGTGTATGTGTAAATGAGCCTGAAGCTTGTGAAACGTCTAAGCTGAATCCCTTGCAAGGGGCTTATCGGGTTGTTTCTTAGCTTAACGCCGGTGATATTGGTGGTGATGACCACTTCAAGCAAACAATAAACTGTTCTCTATGCACTCTAGTCTGCGGATCACTGCAACATCAACCCTCAAAAAGCGGACAGGCGCTGGGAATGTCAGGCGCTAGTACACGTGCTAAACACCATTAGCGTCTGGGACAAAACGCTCTCAAAATGTTGCCCCTTCGCGTCGCCAGCGTCACCAGCAAATCCAAACATGACATTTGAATTGTAGAAACCAAACTAAAAAAACAAATTGAGACTAGCGAAGTTCGGGCGGCTGTTTCTGTCGAGTAATCCAGGTGAGTATCCCGCGCAATGTGTTGAAATCGTTTTTCTTGACTAAAAACACTGGTGATGCTCAGGGTGATGACCACTGTAAGTAAACAACAAGTCGTTTCCTTTTGCTAAAGCATTGGTGATGCTGAGGGACCTACTCTAGTCTACGGTGGCCTAGAAGGAATCGAATTCCAAAGGCCCAAAGGACAGTTTGCGCTGCGTCACTTATGATTCCGATCTATATGCATATATGTATGTATGTGGACATAACAGGAACGCAGCAGCAGCATCCTCAACACCACCAGCACAAGCATTCCCTGGACCAAAACACAAGCGATGCTGGGGAAGACCTGATGTGAGGTTGCGCAATTTGCTCAAGATCATAGGACTTTTTCTTGGGCATCATGCTATAACAAGCATGAAACTTCTTGTTTGGCGATAGCCTGCTTCCGTTCAGTGTCTTGCCAACGTTGCCAAATTTGACCTACTTCATTCTCGACGTCTTGTTTAGCCCTACGTGCCTTGGGGGCCAAACAAAAAGAAGCCCGTTTCCGAGCAATGCGCTCGGAAGGTCTGCTCAGCCATCAAGAAATCCCTTACCATTAAGATCCAAAAGAGCCAGCGGCGCAGCTAAAAGCTATTCTGGATCGAGAGTTAATGACGACACGGTCCTACATCTACGCCGGACTCATCGCAGCAAACACATAACGCTGAATTTTGAGTCTGAGCTGGACAGTTAATGAAGTGAATTAATGAAGCAACCGCCCTTTCTTTTTGAAGGAGGGGTCTGCGGATACTGTAACTGCACAGCAACCGCTGACGTTGAATCTACAGAGACTTCAAAACTTTGAGACACATTGGCTACAATTCCTACTTAGCGCCTTAATTGCAGCTTCACCTCACCTTCATTCAACAGCTCCCAAAAAACTGTCAAACGCAACCTTGCCTTCAATTTGTCTCCCCTGCGAGATTTGAGACCAGCATGCGCTTGAGCATCTTCATTGCTAGCGTGATTGAACTATCCTACGCAACGGAGCCAGAGGAGGAGGAGGAAGAAGAAGATCTGGACGCTTTGGTGAAAGAGTTGCTTGTCCATATTCATTGTTTTGACGGTTCCGTCGTTCGTCGCTTAAAACTTGGTCCAAAGGGTCATAGTCCCTCAGGAAACAATGGACTTGAATTATTTTTGCACTCGATGGTCCCAATCCTGTACTAGGGTCGTTCGTTATCTTTGTTAGCGTTGTGATTTGTTCTGTCATGTTTTGCTTTATGAGCTTATGCCAAGTTTTACCACAGCAGCCAAGGCTACAGAAACATGACACTCGAGATGATCTCCTGGCTGTTTGCGTGCTTGGCGCTTGAGAAACTCTCATCAACACTCATCTCAGGCAAGATAAGTAGTAAGTAGTACAGTATGCGCGGCCGGCCCTGTGACAAACTACATGTCTTTTCGCAGACCACTCCAGAAAAAGCCAAGGTTGAGTCTGAGTTGCGGCTGGGCTGAAAAACAGATGAGATCTGTGTGGCCTGGTCTTGCGGTGCGCAAGCTCTGCTTGTTTTTGCTGGGCCTGATGCCAGCTGACCAGCATGTGAGCAGAAACATGTGCCACATGATATATGTCAATCAATCGCCATCACTTTATCAAATTATAGTTCACACACTTCATGTAACACGTGCGATATTTAATTCATACGCAAGTGGTTGCGTGCGCAGCTGCGCGTGAAAAATCGCACAACCGACTTCGAAAAACACATCATATTTGGACAAAAAAATCAGGTGTGGAAAAAACAAAACATCTCGGCACACACACGCACACTTTCCGCAAAGTCTGAGTGTGCTAGACCGAAGTGGAACACACTGCGCGCCCGCCACACGCGCATTGCGCTTGCATGCATCGCGCGCGCATCGGATGCGCGCCGCCCGGATGCCGCATCGCGCGCGCCGTGCGCGCACCGCGCGCACACCGCACGCGCGTCGCACGTGCACCGCGCACACACTGCGCACACCGTACGCGCACCGTACGCGCACCGTACGCGCGCCGTACGCGCACCGTACGCGCACCGTACGCGCACCGTACGCGCGCCGCGCGCCAACTGTACGCACGCATCGCGCGCTGTACGCGCACCCCACCGTACACATACGGTAGCCCCCTATCATGGAAGGCTCTTTCATGACTCTCGAATTTAGCTAAGATTCAATGCATGAGGCAAGTGTTGCCGCCAGCCTCATTGTCACCAGCGCCGAACCACACCTCACAAGCAGCAAGCTGAAAACTCGCTGTCGCTGGGACCCCACCCTTCGCTACTACAAAAACAAGGCAAGCAGAACTTGAAGGGCGCCAATTGTTCAGGCAAAGGCACGATTTTGCATTCCGTATGCAGTCGTCAGAGACGCCAGCCAACGACGGCACCAAGCATCCCAAGCGGAGAAACAAATCAGTGACACACACACACAAACAAACAAACAAACAAACGAAGCAAACCAAAGCAAAGCAAAGCAAAGCAACCAAACAAACAAACAAACAAACAAGCCAAAGCAAAGCAAAGCAAAGCAAAGCAAAGCAAAGCAAAGCAAAGCAAAGCAAAGCAAAGCAAAGCAAACAACCAAACCAAACCAAACCGAAGCAAACAAACAAACAAACAAACAAACAAACCACCCAAACCAAACCACAGCAAAACAAACAAACAAACAAACCAAAGCAAACCAAACAAACAAACAAACAAACAAACAAACAAACCAACCAAAGCAAAGCAAAGCAAAGCAAAGCAAAGCAAATGAAAGCCAACAAACAAACATACAAAAGCAAACCAAGCAAACAAACAAACAAACAAACAACCAAACCAAACCACAGCAAAACAAACAAACAAACAAACAAACCAAAGCAAAGCAAACCAAACAATCAAACAAACAAACAAACCAAAGCAAACCAAACAACCAAACAAACAAACAAACAAACA
>CAUJNA010003344.1:299819-309819 GCA_963377175.1 Effrenium voratum
CGCGCAGCATCCTGCCAGCGTGCGAAGCTTTGCCTGGTAACAAATCCTTGGGCCCTGGCTGCGAAAAAACGAAAAGATTGAGGGGCTGCTTCCACTACATGGTCAGCACACAAGGTCTGCAACCCTGCATCCCTAGGCTGCTGGCAATCTGTGCACCTCCCAGAGATGCCTGCAAAAGGCAACCATCCTCAGAACAAAATGGGAGGAATGGCCTTGAAGTGAAATTGCAAATGGCCGCCATCAGCATTGGCAGCATCCTGGCACAGTGTGATATGCACAGTTTGGCCGTGCATCCCCCTATTCTCCGCCAACTGATTCCCTTGAATCGAATAGGCCAACCGAGTGGAAAGTTACATCTCAACTGGCAACGGTCCAACCAAGCCGAAACAGCCATCGATGGGCTGCAGAATCCACCGGAAAGGCAACCGCCCACTGCACCTCCCACTGCGGCAAGACCCCCTGGCGGAAGATCATCAACGCATCCACCGTGTGGTAGCAATCCTGCCAGCCAACCCCTCAAAGCGGCACCTGTCATGATTCTCCCAGCGCCTCCGCAGTTTTCTCGGCCATCCTCCTGCACAAGCCCCACATGAAACGCCCAAAATTTGTCCCAAGCGACAGTTGCCTTGCAATGCGTGGCCCCAATACGCGGCCTGGTCAGCAAGTCGCTGGGCTGCGGAAGGCATTCCCAGGTTTGCCAAAAGTCCTGGGGGCACGCAAGGGCTCGCAGAACGCTGGGCTGTCAAAAACTCCCCAAACACTGTTCCACTAGTACATCCGGCCAGTGATTCAGAACTATCCCCTTACCATCAAGTAGGGAAATGTATTGAAGGCCTCTTCAAAAGCACTATCTTCCACAAGTTGTAAGCTTCAATGTTTGAAAAGAGAAGCATTCATCCATCGCCCTTGCGTGTGGGCAGGAGTTGTTTGATATTGGACGACTGGAGAAAAAGCTCCGAAAATCTTCAGCGCCTCAACGGACTGCACCACCGCCAGCCTGCAAACAGCAGGCTGAACACGTCCGAATGGCAACACATGAAAACAAACGATTTGTTAAAAAAGCTGCTTTAATAGAAAAAAGAGCTAAAAAAAGACTTGGCGCATTGTTTTCTGCTCGTTTTGTCATGGCCAAGTGCTGCCAACGCTCGCCAAATCTCAGCTTTTCATGGCCCAAATGCTGGCAGGCCGCTGTTTGGTCGACTGGTCATAAGGCACACTCTTGCCGGAAGAGGCCAGCTGCTGCCAAACGACCCAGGTATGTCGCAGTGGCAGTTCCTCCAAAACTCCGCCATCCTCGTGCAGCTCTACATCGTCAGGGGCAGTGATGGCAGAGTTGAAACCTCGCAACGCGCGCATCTGTCCCGAACAACCAAGGAGCACCTAGCTTGGGGTAAGCCCAAGAAAATGCGACACCCTTACCCTGAGGCCCAGGCTCAAAAACACCATGTAGCAACGGCGCAGCTCATGGGCGAAAACGAGTGAGGCCCAAGACTTTGCCCCAACATCCTGGCGATACTCCGATTGCCGAATTACCTGTTGAATCAAGCCATGCATTCCAGCTTGGTCGCGCCAGTTGTGTTTTGCAAGACGGCATTTTTAGTACCTCTGACGTCCGATCAGCTAAATTGAAGCAGAGAAGCTGCGGTGTAGTGCAGGACACTCACCGAGAACACCACAAGCTGTTCAAATGAATAAAGTTGGGATCGGCAACCGACTCTACAGAATGAGGGCACTTACACCAGCGACTCGGCTGGGCTAGCTGCTTTAGCAGGAACTTCTCGTGGTACAGCAAACTGAACGCTAGCTTTCTGACACCCAAAGCGATAAAGTGGCCTCCGCAGCAGCATGTTCCGCGCGTGGCCAACAAGTACAAATCATCAAGGAACGCTCAACTCCACTTGCGGCACCTGACTCGCAGCCGTAAAAACGGTGAACAAAAGGCAGGATTGCAGGCGCTGCTTCTTGCAACTCCGCGCCTGCCGGTGTCTGCAATAAGGTTTCGCGTCTCTACTGGTGGTGGTGCTGGAGGTAATAGTAGTAGTAGTAGTAGTAGTAGTAGTAGTAGTAGTAGTAATAGCAGCAGTAGCAGTAGTAGTAGTAGTAGTAGTAGTAGTAGTAGTAGTAATAGCAGTCGTAGTAGTGGCAGTGGTAGGTTGTTTTTTTTTTGCGCGCACCTTTTTGCGTCTGCCACGCGGTGAAACTGGGACCGGCGCCGAAGGAGGCGAGACAAAGAAGGCAGCAAAGGCGAGAAGAACGCCATACGACTACCCTCGCAGGGGCAGGCGGCCGAGGACGTCGCCGAGGTCCGGCGCCGCATCCGCAGCAGGCTGCGCGGGCGAGAGCCAAGCGCCGCCCAGCAGGGTGGACACCACGGCGCGCTGGAGAGCTACGCCGAGGAGGCCCCACCACCGGCGCTGCCACGCAACGGCAGCAGAGCGGCGCAGTGCCGCAGGGGCGCGGAGCGACCGGACGCGCACCAAGCGGCGAACAAGGTCGAACGGCTCGGAACCAAAGCGCCCGCCGACTTCACAGGCGAGGACGACGAGCCGCTGTGGGCCAGGGCCAGCAAGCTCAAGGTAGCGCGTTTCCTTGCGCCGGCGCGCGCCTGCGAGCACGGCACCATCATGCTCAGCAGCGCGTGGCTGCGGGCGGCCATTCCGGCGCAGAGGCGAAACCAGCGTGACATCGCAGCAAAGGGCTTCGCCGAGGCGAGTGGCGCCATATAGGACGAAGTCCAGGCGCCGGCGATCATCCGCGGCGACCCCAGGGGCGGTCGTGTGCGCCAGCCACTGCTGCGGCATGACACGAGCCTCCAGGGCCTCGCGCGCGACGCGAACCCAAGCCTGCTCGATTAAGGGGGCGCGGCGAGCGAGAAGACCGCTGCGAGGACACGCTGCGGCATGGTCGCCAAGGGCGTCGAGCGCCCCCCCACAGCCCGGCGTCCCGGCACCTCCGCACATCCCATGCGTGAGTGGCAACGGCAGGCGAAGGCGCCGGCGCAAGGCGACATGCATGTGGGCTGGAGGAAGGGTGGTGCCGGCGTCAGTGGGGACGGCAGTGAGCCAAGCCCCTGCTTGAGGCCCAGACTGGGAGCGAAAGCACGCCCGGTCGGACGGCGACATGACAGGCAACAACTCGCGCTCGCGATAGTAGGTGTGAAGAACACGAGACGCGCGAAGCTGCCAACCATGTGGCCAATCACCAGGGTCGCTGTCGGGGGAAGCAGGCGGCGCAGCACGCGCCAAGCTCGCGCACGCAGCGCTCAGCAGCCTCGGGCCGGCGTTGTGCCATGACGGGAAGGCAGTCCGCCCATGCGCCCCAATAAGCTGATGGGGCCGTGCGCTCCGCACACAGCAAGCCAAGGCCACCCATGCGCGCAGGGAGGAATGCGCAGGCGCGGGCGTGAGGCCAATCCGCCCCGGGCTCGCCAAGGAGGGTTTGCAGTGTGTCCCACGTGGCTTGGTCGTGGGCCGCAGCATAAGCCGCCGACTGAGAAGGCGGAAACGTGCGGAGGAGGTGCTGCGCACGCGGCGCTGCGCAGAACAAGAGCAAAAGCCACGCGGACTGGAGATGAGGAAGCTGCGGGAGTTCAGCAAGCAGGCGCCGTTGGTCAGCGAGCCGCTCACCAGAGCAGCTCTCGACGAACTCTGGGCTGCCGATGGGCACGCCCAAAGCGACGAAGCCACGCTCGGGCGCAGGTTTGTCGCCACGCCACACCTCTGGCCCAAGCTCGGCAATGCCGGGGGGAGGGGGGCCTCCGGCGCGGCTATACACCCCGTAGTGGTAGCAGTAGCAGTAGCAGTAGCAGTAACAGTAGCAATGGAAGTAAAAGCAGTCAGTTAGCAGTCATAATGGTAGCACTCATAATTCATAATGAGAGTATTCATAATTGTGGTAGTAGTAGTAGTAGTAGTAGTAGACAATCGTAGTAGTAGTAGTAGGAGTAGTAGCTAAGCCCAAGGCCGGCACGTTTCCGTTGGCAAGCTGCGTGGCGACCTCGGCAAACTGAGCAGAAGCCTCCTCATCAGCAAGGAGCAACTTGTAGTGCTCAGCGGTGGCTGCTGAAAGGCCTGCGTCGGCGACAGCCGCAGCACACAAGTGGATGCGAGGGACAGAAGCCGGCGCAGCCGGCAACGGCCGGAGCGGCTCTGGTGCCAGATTGGCAGCCATGAGTGTTTGGCGAGCCCGGACAAAACCCCACGCTTGCCCTGGGCGCATGCGCGTTTGCGCTTCGCTTCATCTGTTGGGGGAGATACGGCCGGCGGCGTAAGCCTGGAAGCCATTGCCGCGTCCAACAGCACGCCCTGCGTGGAAGTCCTCCAGACGCTGAAAAAGCGCAGCCTTGCCAACTGCACCACTGGCTGAAACCCGGAGCGCGAACAGCAAACGTGGGACGTACCTTGTGTTTTCATAGGAGGCCTCACCCCCGGCCTTGAAAATGACAACGTTTTACGGGGGCCAAACCAACACCCAAAGCCTCAACAATTGCAACTGTCCTCAGCCACCTTCCCAGCAACTCTCTTTGGCGCCATGTTTCCACGGGGTAGTCGGCTTCTCGGCCGGGCTCGGCTCCCTTGGCTCCGCGGTGCCGAAGCCCAGGGCCTCGTGGGCAAACTGTCTCCCTGCACTGGCGGCCCGTGTGCCCGATGTCCCGCACCGTTTCATTGTTCAGCTAGCCGCACCTCGGCCCGAGTCCAGGCGATCCTTTGCCCGCTTGCGTGACAGGCGTCGTCGCTCTCCCGGCCCTTGTGGCGACCAGGCGCACTTCGGATTCGAGGCTGCCCACTCGAGCCCGCAGCAGCCCGAGGTCGGGCTCGGGTGCTTGTCCCGGTCTCTGGCCTTGATGACCGTCGCGTCGAGGTCATCGCGTACGGGTCATCGCGTACGGGTTTCCCTTGTCAGTTGAAGCGACCATCCGCTCGTTGCGCGCGTGTGTCTCACTGCGCCAGTGCCTAGGCGTCTCCCGCCTTGGCGTCCGCGGCTCCGGACGCCTCCTTGAATGCGCGCGTGCGCGCTGCCTGGGCCCTAGTCTACGTCTCAGCGTGTTAGCCGTTCCCAGCTCGTGACTGAGGCTGTTCTTCGCTCCAAGGCCAAGGCCCCAGCATTGGTTGCTGTGGCCACTTTGGCTCCTTCAGCATCGCGCTTGCTTTGTTCCAGCCTTTTTTCGTCTGGCAACTAAGGCGTTTTCCCGAACTGAACTGAAGCGTGACGTAGTTTCCGCCTCTCAGTCTCACTTGTCGTCTGCCACTATAGAATTTGCATTCTCACCTCTGTGTCCGGTAAAAAGCGCGGCCGCTAAGCCTTGTTGCGTCGTGTGCGCGACGACAAAGATGTCCCGCCGCTCCCGCAGCGCTGGCCGCCGCGCCCTCCCAACCCGCCGCGGTCACACCACCTCTCGATCCGGCACTGGCTGCGGAGGAGCGGGTGCTGGCTGAGCCTCATCCTCGGTCAGAACCCGATGACAGCTGTGTCCGCCTCCAGCCTTCCTGCCTTGCGCCCCGTGCCTGCGCCGGGCTGCCCACGCATCCAAGCGCCGTTCCACCGGTCAAAGGTCCGCGTGATGACTCGCTCGGCGACCGCCGCCTCTCGGCGCAGACGTCGTCGGCAGCGTGCCTCTGCTGCCGACGCCTGCGCCAGGCCCGCCGCGGAAGTGCGACGCCAGCATGGCGACAGCAGCGGCGCTACATCCGGCTCGCTGGGCAAGACCGGGCGCTGCCAGTGTTGCGGCACGGATCCCGCGTGCCGCGTGGGTTTGGCTCGACTCGCTGGATCTGGCTGCCGCCTTCTCCACCCCGCTCCAAAGCGTGCCGTTTTTCATGCATGCTGGAACCCGCCGTGCGTGGTCATTCGCCCTCCACGCTTTGCTTTCCCCTTCCCCAGCCTCGGGCAGCATGCGGGAGCGCTGTAGGAGCGCGTAGAGAACGCAGATGGGGTGTCAGCTCAGAGTGCCACGCCCGCAGAAACGTACGCTTGCCCAGGTCCATCATCCACTTGCAGACGCAAGTGGCGGGGTAGCTTGCCAGCTTTTGTCTTTCTTTATGTTCTTCTGGGTCTGGAAAGAGCAGCTTTTTGAGCCACGAAGCCGGTCCGTGGAAACATGGCGCCAAAGCGAGTTGTCCGGCGTGGGTGCTCGTTCATGACAAGCGTTGCAAGTACAACACGAGCACTACTATTTTCCCGCCATTGCGAACGTTCTTTTGTAGAATGCACGCTGTGTCCAGCGTGGGCGTTTGTGAGCTGCGGCGTGCCTCGTAGCGCCGGCACCAGCTAAGAGCGCTTCGTCCACGTGCGTGGCGCCATCAAAAACTAGATGCTGGTGGCTCGCGGCGCAACGTCTCGCGACTTTTGCTTTCCCATTGGCTCGGGGGGCGCTCGGCCGTGTGACAGCGCGGGCCACGTGAGCAGGTTCAGGAGGAGGCCTGCCGGCGAGGCGCCTGCCTGGCGTGCGGCTCGCGGCCCCCAACAAGAGCAAACCCAGCACAAGCCAACCCCACAAAAGGGAGAAGGGTGTGAGGCGAGGTGTGTCGTAGGAAAAAGCGCCTAAGCTGGCGTGGGCGAACGCCTGCTGGCAGCGGCGCGCGCGAGCCGATCCCACGAGGCTGCCCCTGCCCAGGTGCCTCCATGCCCCAGAGACGAGTTTATTTTGAGCTTTGAGCCAAAGGCCGCGTTTTGTTCAAAAACACACAACTTGCTCGCGCTCAAAGAAAAGGTGCCGCTCCAGCACGCTGCCTTGTCATGTTGGCAACACACGACTACGTGTGCCCACGTGACATCACACCAACACGCGAACGAAAGAATTGCCGGAGTCAAGAGCCTGCTTGCTGGGGGCCCCCCGTGTTGCACGCTCGTGTTTTGAGATGGTTAGTTCGCGGCGCCAAGGAGCACGCTCTCCACGTGGCTCAGCGTGTAGGCGGGCAAGTTCGGCGTGTCCAACCAAACAGTGATGTGCTGTACCTCATCTCCAAGAACCCTCTGGACAGTGGACGCGTCGTTCTTTTATTTTCGTTTCTTTGGACAACGCTGGAACCGTTGCAAAGCGTTGCGCCCGGTCAAGAAAACTGCACGCGCTCTCCAGCCTGGCGCGCGCCACGCATCCGCACGCCACGCCGATGTGGCTGCACGAGCGGGCTTGCGCTCCGATCCGGCAAGGCGACTTCGAGATGGACGCTCACGTCCGCCGCACTGGCCCTTTGGTGGCAGGGCCACACTTGCTGCCGCCGCCGCTTGCGGAGCCGGTAATCGCTGTCCAATTGGATGCCGCCGCTGTCGCGGATGCCCCCATGAGCATGTTGCCCCCGACGCGGCCGCCAGCCTGGGAAGGACTTGCGTGGACGAGTTGCCGCAGCTGCCCGACCTGCAAGCCTGGCTGCTGCTCCGCCTCGGGCGCAGCACTTGCTCCGCACGGTGCCACCTATACGTGTTGCAGATGAAACACTCACAATGAACGCGCGAGATTGCGAGCACTACCAAGCGACACCGGAAGAGAGCAAGTCCCGGTAAGTGCGTTCCTTGTCGCAGGGTACGACCCGCCGCTGGTGGACTCGGGCACGCGCGCGCTACAGCGGGGCAGCCCGTCCGACCGGATCAACCGTCTTAAGCCTGATCAACATACTGTGTCACAGCCCCCCCATCACCACCATTTCCCTTCGACTGAAATGGCCGAGTTGCCCATCATATACACGGACGCCCTTGGCGAAGGCGAGACTGCTCAGGAGGCCGTTGGCGGGCAAAGCTGAGGGTGTGGGGGAGCAACAAAAACGCTGAAACAACCAAGAGGGAAGTAATGCGACAGAACCGTGAGCTCCCGTAGGTAAATGGTCTGCATGACTAGCAGAAGAGAAAAATGCGGAAGAAAGCACGCACACGCGCGCACACACACAGTCGGAGCACGTGCATTGATGGGAAGGGGGTGTCCGAGCTGCAAACGAACAGAAAACATCATCAAGGAAAGAAAAAAATCGCTAGTGCGCCGGGCCGTCAGCGTTCACAACAACGAAACAGCAAAACAATAAGTCGGGCGTTCGCTACTGAGCGAGGACTGCGCGGATGAAGTCTCAGTGCCTGCACATGATGCGGTGCGTTGGTAGGGCCGTCAAGCCTCATCGACGACCGCCGCGAACCCTGCGCAAGTGCGCGGGCAAGGAGCTTCAGAGCGGAATTCCCAACCCACTACCTACGCCCAGAAAGCCAGCGGGGTTGGATGCTGTGACGAGCTTGGGCCCGGCGAGGTTGGAGTGCAGCAGGAAGTGGAAAACCAACAGCAAGCATCGGGAGCGCAGGACAGCGGCCTTGGGACGAGAGTTCATAAGCGCCGGCCCGGCCTGCGCGCAGAAGAAAAACAAAAGAGAATGAGAAAAAGAGAGAAAAAAGAAAGACTAAGAGAGAAGAAAGAAAAAGAGAGAACGAGAAAAAGAAAGACTAAGAGAGAAAAAGAGAGAGGGCGGGAGAGGGCGGGAGAGGGCAGTCTCGACTGCTAGTGCGCCAACCTTGGCCTCTAAGTCCCTCGAGCCAGAAGTGGCGCACAGCCGTGCGAGACAGTGAGGAGATGCGCGCGGCGGGACTGTGGCCAAACCTGACTGTAGGAGCGCGCATGCGCCGCCTTCTGGAAGCATGCAACGTGCAGGACCTCGAGACGGTGGGCGCTGTGAGTTCTTGCCTGGGTGCTGCATTGTTGGGGGAGCAACGCGCGCGCAGCAGCGCCCACTCCCGCCCTCTCCCGCCGACGACCTGACCTCCCACGCTCCACCAAGTTTGCGCAACAAACATGAGGCGAACAAGAGCCATCGCGAGCATTGGCTCTGAAACTCCAGCCATCAGTGGCCAGCTAAATGCGAAATTGTCCTCTCATCTAGCATGATCTTGCGATGCGCGTGGATCACAGCGATGGTTCCTAATAAAAGCTGCCACAAATCCGCCACTGCAAGTTGTCTGGAAGCTCCTTGCAAATGTTGGCCACTATCCTAGCTTGGATGACTACTGCTTGCCATCACTGTCACACCTGGCTAAACATCAGCATGTGCATGCTATCTGGCAGAGTCACTCCCCGAAAAACAAGTTGGTCGTGCCCCCTCGAACGTGCTACCTCTCAAGATGACTCCCGCAAAGTCCAGCTGTCAAAGCAACATTAACACGACATGTTGGTGCGGAACGCAACGCACTCGAAATATAAACACCTGCACCGAAAGCGGAAAGCGTCACCAAATGCAGTCAATCGCGCCGTAAAATACAAAGAAAAGGTCATGCACAAAGATTGAGCAGGCGCAACTCGCTGCTGTAGGTACCGTAGTTCCGTGTTGCTCAGCAAACAAACAAACCAGCTGGCAGCATCTGACCGTGAATGAGTGTCGAACAAATAAATCGACGATGCGTTTAAGTCGAGACTTTCTTGTTCGCGATCAAAACGAAAATGTCCCGATGTGTTGCTTCGCGCTTCCGTGGTTCTATCAACCAATTGGTCACAGCTATTGTGTGACTGGGGATCCTGGTTTAATACGGTTACTTGCTTTGGTAAAATAAACAACACTAATGCAACCCTGCGCTGAGACCATTCTCCTGACATAATACAATACCCGGTTGTGAAGGACCCGCTCGAATGGGCGCGCCAACCTCCTGACAAGTTTCTCATGTTGCAACATGTTCCAAAGCATCAAACAAAGAAATCGATTGGTTTTCAGTTTTACCCCTGCCTTTGGATTCAAGCTGACACTTCGTAAGTATACGATATGGTTTGTTTCGTGTTTCAGAACTTGCGTCTTGCCGTTCTTGCTAGACTCATCCCACATTAAAAGTTTCAGGAGTATCTCCCTTCAAACCCTTGTGCATCACCTGGCGCTTGCTTGTGATGTCGCCCAACTGCGCTCACAAAATTCGGGCGTGTTTTTTGGTAACCAAGGCTCTGAGTCTACCTTTGCGCGTGTTCTGTGAGCCCAGACCGTCACCTGACAGTCATATTGGTGGGACTTGCCGTGGTGGGCGCTGTGGATGCCGTGGCAGGTGCAGC
>CAUJNA010003344.1:312319-357319 GCA_963377175.1 Effrenium voratum
TGTTTGTTTGTTTGTTTGTTTGTTTGTTTGTTTGTGTGTTTGTTTGTTTGTTTGTTTGTTTGTTTGCGTGTGTTTGTGTGTGTGTTTGTTTGTGTGTTTGTTTGTGTGCTTGTTTGTGTGATTGTTTGTGCGATTGTTTGTGCGATTGTTTGTGTGTTTGTTTGTGTGTTTGTTTGTGTGTTTGTTTGTGTGTTTGTGTGTTTGTGTGTTTGTGTGTTTGTGTGTTTGTGTGTTTGTGTGTTTGTGTGTTTGTGTGTTTGTGTGTTTGTGTGTTTGTGTGTGTGTTTGTGTGTTTGTGTGTTTGTGTGTTTGTGTGTTTGTGTGTTTGTGTGTTTGTGTGTTTGTGTGTTTGTGTGTTTGTGTGTTTGTGTGTTTGTGTGTTTGTGCGTGTGCGTGTGCGTGTGCATCATAACAGCATCCGCTAATGGAGCAGCAGCAGCAGCAGCTGCTGCTGCTACTACTGCTGCTTTTGTTGCCATTATTGCTGCGACTGTTGGCCTGCAGTGACGCCTTCGGCGACGGGCAGCGTGAGCTTTCTGACTGCTGGTCAAAGGCTGGGAGAGGTTTTCTTGACGTCCCCAAGAATGTACTTCTTAGAAGTTTCCCCAACGCAACGGTGATTTCGATAAACTGTGACAAGTCCTGTGGACATGTGCTGGGAAGTTGGCCAGGTACTCCAAATTAAGCTGCAAGGTTGCCGTGGTATAGCGCGCTTGCGCGCTCGCGTGCTTTTGGTGACCTGCTTGGCGCAGGAGGTGACGTGAGTTGAACAGCTTGTCTTCCTTGTTCGACGGGTGACCGTTTTCACAAGATGGTCCATGTGCATAGGGCCAAGGCAGCTGCCAAGAAGTCGGCCGCTATGTAAGTGTCATTCTTTAGTGTCATGCTTCAGCCACGCCCCTGGCCAACAAGACTGTCTCAGCATGCAGGCGTACTTGCCTGGCCAGCACCACTCAGCCGCACCCTGAAGACACAGCCCCAGGTAGAGGAAGCGTGCTGTGGCAAGCCTTGAGCGGCAGGGCGTGATTCTCCAGCACATCCTCCCAACAGATCCGCAGGTTCCAACACAGCGTGCGGTGATTGATCGCCTTTTTCAGGTTTAATGGAGCTGGCAAGACCATGTTTGTTTGATTGGCCTGACCCCTTGCAAGCGGCTTAATAGCTATAGCTTTTGAGGTTGGTTCTGGTGGACTCAGTTTAAACTAGCACGAGTTCGTTGTAATTTTGAACCTGTGAGTGTGTGTGTGTGTGTGTGTGTGTGTGTTTGTTGCATTGATGGGGTGTTTTCTGAGGACCGCGATTCGGCAAACCTCAGCTGGTCATTTTACTGCCGTGTGATCCCCGTATTGCAAGCGGGGAACAAAGAAAAGCAAGTAATTAATTTGTTTTGTAGTTGGCTGAAATAGTAGTGACATCAAGGGACACAATTGTAGTTTGCCTGTGCGTGCGATTCTGAGCGGCTGGGCCAGTCGCACGGTACAGCGTTTCATTGGCCGGCTAGGGCCAATTTTGCTTTCTGGGCGTCGCAGCCATGTGGCCCGAAAACATAGGCGGACCTGTTGGCCGCAGGCCGGTGCGCTCGGCAAGGACACTGTTTGTATGTCCATACCCCTGGCACAAGCCCATAGGTCAATTGACTAGGGACAAATATCTTGCCCAACATGGACATATGCAAAGACGGACGGATGATTGCCCAGGTGACATGGCGGTTCCGACATTCCTGTCCAAGCTCCTCCTTGGGGCAGCAGCAATTGCAGGCGGCATGATTATATTATATATGTATTGTCGTTGTTGTTTTCGTAATATCTGTGCGGGGTCTCTGCAGATAACTCGCGGTTCAAACAAGTACCGTTTGTTGCCCATGCCCTTCACTGTGAGCTATACTGATTGATTATACCAGCATGACCGCAGATAGCAAAGTGCGACAGCACTCCATTTACAAAGCAATCCAAAAGCAATTAGCATCAGGCAGTCCTTAGACACTACAATGTTCCTGAGTGCCAGCCGAAGATGCGCAGAAGACACATGAAGACACGTGTGTTTTCCGCTTGGAACACATGCCTACACGAACGCACGTGCACGTGTATCCACTGAACAAATAGGATAAAACCGATGCACACGCTTGTACACAAAAACACAGCACACAAATGTGTTTGTATAGACCTACGTTCGGAGCGCACCTTCGTTTCTGTATGCGCACAGAACGCACGATTGAGCACACTGCAGCACGCATGTGCACACGCCAGGCAAACGGGATCAACTACCGAAACACACGAGTGCATCCGAACCCACCTTGGCTCCGGTGTCCTTGTGAAGGTTGCTTTGGCTTGTTGTTTCCCGGCAGAATGACTACTCTGAACCTCCCTTCTGATTTCCAAAAAGGCCAGGCACAAGGAAACCCGAAGGCCATTTTTAGCTCCCCCTCTTAGGCCACATGCCCGCATAGATATGTGTCAAAGTACGGCTAAATGCCCTCAAAATTGTGGTTGTCCAAAAGGTTTCCCCCTTAAACCAACCGGGCACCCTGAAAGAACATATGTTCATGAGAAGGTCAGTTTGCGCCTTGCGCTTCACTGCTTCATCGGCTCGCCGGCTGTTCAGGATGCAGCTGTCTGCAGGGCTGTCAGAACAAGACGCTGCTGCACCGGCCTCAGCGTGGCAGTTTGCCATCGTTGGTTTTCACACTGCCTTGTTGCACATGGAGGTTGATCAACATTCCTGGCCCCCCAAATGACCAAGGACAACATTTACCATGTTGAAATATCATCGTGGTAGTTTCCAACCAATGGTCATCCCATGTAGGCCTTTTGATCAAGCCCCAGATCAGTTTGATTTTTGTTTTTGTGTTTTCTGTCTTGGTGCCTTTTCAGACTCAACCAAAGCCAACAGGACAACCACAAATTTTCAGGTTTGGTCCTCGACTTTAGCGCACGCACACGCCCATGGTCTGGCGAAGGGGTGGTATCCGTTTGGAAGTATGGAGCAAGCAGTGGCGCCTTGGGCCACACTGTTTTCATGAACATTGTTGCTGTCTGCGTTGTTTTTCTTTGGCCTCTCTCAATTCTTGGGGGCCTCTCTCAAAACATGGCCTGCATGGAAGAAACCTACTCGGCCGCGCATGATGAAATACAAGCGCCATCATGTTTAGAGGAATCCTGGCATATTTAGAGGAATCCCGGTTGCGGTGTTGTATCGGGCTGATAGGGGCCTCCCTTCTAAGAAGGTTCTAAGAGGCTTTTTTTTGGGTGGGGAGATATGGGGGGATTTGGGCTGCCTCGCGCCGGATCCTCAGGGCAGCTGGGCCAGCACCGCCGCTGCTGCCAGCACCGCCGCTGCCGCCGCTGCCGCCGCTGCCGCCGCTGCCGCCGCTGCCTTCCATCGCTCCGTTGCCGACGGTGCCGCTGCCGGCACCGCCGGCGCCGGCACTCGGCGCGCACGCCTCAGCCGTCAGCACATAGGTGTCCAGAATTGGTTGTTTTGGAAGGAAAAATGGATGGTGATTCCTGGCTTACCCGGTGGTTAATCGCTTAATCATCTACCAGGGCCATCTATTTCCTCTAAAAGGACACCTATGCGTCCCGCCCTCCCCCCAGAAAACTCTTCACACCGCGAGTGATTGCCGGAATTGAGTTTGGTTCATTTGGAACATGGAAGGACGAGCTCTCAGAGCCAGCAAGCTCCTTGAAGTGTCCATGCCCTCGTGGGAGGCAAATTTTTGACTGCGCATGTGAACTGCGGTTTTAACATCATGTACTGTAGGGGAAAGAAGAATTACATTGGTGCTAGAAAAAAACACCCGAATTCTTGCCCGAAAACGGCTCACGCTTGGAGCACTTTGGCGTCTTTTTGCTTCAGAAAAGCGGGTCTCCCAAGGTGTCCAATCTTAAAATGTTGTTCCCAAACTTCTTGGGGTTGCTGTACATGTGTCTTCCTTCGGGTGAGGTTCCTGGAACACTTGCGAGAGAGAGCTTGGGTTCTTCAATCGCCTGGCCGGCACTCAGGCTGCTGGTGCCAGCCCCCGTCTCATCGCGGCTGAGAATGCACATAAAACATGACGCAACGGGTGGCTGTCCGACTTTTGGCCAGCAGTGGGGGGGGCTGCGTGCGGATGTCTCCGGTGCTGTCAGACTTTTGGCTTTGGGGGGGGGGCTGCATGCGGATGTCTCCGACGTGGTTTTCTCTTTTTGTTTGAAGCCTGAGGTGCGGAACGCGTGCCCCACACTGGACATTTGGATAGCTTCATCTGGCAATGTTCCAGCTCCGCGGAACGTCAGGACGTTTCTCGGTTGCTCGCCATGTTTTTTTTGGTTTTAACGGCGTGGAAGCAACTGCTCAGTGAAAGCGTCGCTGCATTCTAGATAATCGACCAAAAACCCGGAGTCAGCCAAAGTGGATTGTTGGGTGTTCATCCGGTTTTTGTTTGAAACCGTATTGTTTTCTGTGAACATCTAGGGAATTATACTCCCTCAGGCTAACATGGAAGCTCCCAGAAGGCCGACCCTGTAACAGTAACCACGTCTTTCAATTTCGGGGTTCTGGAAAATGTCCATCTTCCATTTTGGGGATTCTGGAGCTTCCATCTTCCAGTCTTCCATTTTCTGGGTTTCTGGGAGCTTCCATCTTCCAGTCTTCCAGATCTGGGGGTCTGAGACGCGTTCTACGCCGTCCGGCAGGATAGCTCCCAACGCCGAGCGCCACGGAAGCACTGGTGGCCCCGGACCGGTTCGGTATCGGAGACCCGGAGACCCCCGAAGTGACGTGCCGCTGTTTTGGTTTTACAGGGGAGGCCAAAACCCCCCCAAGAGAAAAAAACAACAAACAGGAAATAAGATGGGAAAAACAGAAAAAAACATAATTGACCCCCCCCCCTCCCAAATAATTTTGCATATTTTTGGCATCCCCTGTAAAACACCCAATTTTTGTTTGGGAGGTCTAATCATACTTTGACCCCCCCCGAACAAAAACAAATGGACATCCGGTTGATTGGGGCTGCCTAAAAGCAACCACACCACCATGCCGATGTGTGGCAGGGTGGGTTCCCCTGCGAAAACTGCCAGCCAATGTGGTTGTGGGATGAAACCACCAGGGGACCGCAGGTTTTAGTCCATGTTTCCATTTACCAGGGTTCCATTTCGGGTACCTCTTTTTGACCCACAGCCAATCTGTGGGCCGCAACTTTCATCCTGTGGCAAAGGTACAAATACCACATCCCCGATGCTGGGCTCAGCCCCTCAGCTGCAAGAAGCCAACTCGGTGGGTTTTTCCCCCCATGGCGGACACGGAGCATGGTTGTTGTTGGGAAACATTTTACATTTTGCTTTTTGTGGTTTAGTGGGAAATCCCCACTTAACTGCTAAAGTTGATTTTTGCTCCCCTTCCAACGTCGACCAAGTGAAGGGGTCGATTTTGCGAACCTCCTCCGTTTAGGGCATTTGTTTTTTCCCCTGTCGGCTGCATGGTCTCCAAGTGTCCGAGGCACGGGCCCCCTCCCCAAGGGTAGCTTGCATGATTTGTGTTTCTTGTTTTGGGTAATGGTTGACCCTATGGTCAATCATCCCCAGTTGATTCATAGGGGGGATATTCTCCTGCAAAAGTGTTCATTCATTCCCCACATTTCATTCAGGAAAGAGCACCCCTACCCCTCTATTAAGCAACCAGGTGGATGTAAACGTGGTTAACATTCCCCACATTTCACCCCGGGAAAAGCCCCCACACCCCCTTAAACAATCCATTCCCCCCACATTTCACCCAGGGAAAAGAACCCCCCGCCCCTTAAACAATCCAAAAGAGCCCTCGCACCCCCTTAAACAGTGCATTCCCCCACATCCCCCCCAAAAAAATAAATCAACCAGGGGGTTTGACGTTGACGAGGTCTGCTTCCGAGCTCCCAGAGCCTACGACTCACGCCCACCCGCGCGCTCGCCAGGTTCCACGCGCTTCTGGCCGAAGCTTTGGTGCGACGCCTCGGGCCAGAGCTGTGCCTTAGGCGACCGAACCAACTCCATGGCCCGATTGAGCCACAACCAAAACCCTTCAGTAGATGAAGGTTAGGGATCCCAACCAACAGCTGCGGATATCCGCCTTCTTTGTTCTGACATGGGTTCTGGGTAGACCATGTTAATAGTGGGCTTTGAGTATCACTCATTTGAATTTAAAAAGTCGGAACCACCTCCAAAGTGGCTGGGGGTCGTGATTCCCCTCAGTGATGTCCACCAAAGGGTGCCGTTGAAATTCAAGCAATGCAAAACGAGTTTTGCCCAATATGTTATAGCTAGGTCTCAAAATTGGAAACGGACCCACCCAAATGTGACTCTTCATGTGGCTTTTCTGGTCTTGCAAAACAGAAAGCATATGCACCCGCGAAAAAAACACTTGGACCCTGCTCACCCAGAGTGGATGGTGGTCCAAACCGACTGGCAACGTGTTTCGGGGCATGGTCCAAGTTAGAACCCGGTGCTTCCTCGACTATACCTTTTGCGACCTCGACCTTTAAAACACACGAAAGGCTATAAGAGTAATGTCCCTCGACCATTGAAGGAGAGCCAGGGAATCTTGGCCTACCTGCAACACCCTTCCTTGACCATTCGTCATATGTGACATGATCTAGACCAAAATAAGGTGGACGCGGTGGATCCGTGATAGTTCAGCTTGCCACCGGATCCTGTTCATGTAGCTTTTGCAGCTCGCTGATCACGTGAATTTACGTGGACACCCGTCATATGTGCTTTCCAAATGCATTTTTTGCCGTGGGCATGACCAAACAAGACGTGTGGCTATGTGACACATTCAATTTAGCAGCCCACTGCCGTCATTGAATGTAGATTGTTCGACGCTTTTCGCGAAGGTTTGAACACAAATTCTGCGACAACTTCTCAGCAGTTAGCCCAAGATATCGACAGCCAGCATGATCCCCAGCTTCAAGACAAAAAAGCATGCTCTGGAAAATAGCATTACCGTGGACAAACCATGGACAATCCGTGGAACGACTATACAAAGGAATAGAAAGGCTACAAATAGGCGTGGAAAGGCCATTAAAAAAAGCCCTGGTAGTATGCGGGGCAACCTTCAATTGAAATGTTGCGCTTCGTGTGCTGGGCTGGTGGTGAGCTGCGCACAGTCTTTTCCGATTTGCTCCGGTGCGTTTGCACTATTATTATGCATTGTTAAGGGCGCAAGTCATATTACCTCCTCGGCTGAATGCCTCTATGCAAAAACAGTGACGAAGCACAGGGCATGTGAGGTCTCTTTGAAGAAAATTGTTGCGCTTATGTGCACCTACCTACTTCAGGCAGCCAAATTGCAATTTTGAGCGTTGGCGAGTTTAGCCAGTTGGCCGACTGCCCCATATATGTCCCCCAGAGAAAACAAAACAACGGCATGCAAGCTTCCAAAGGTCGATGGTTGATAAAACAGCACAATATAGCCTCTGACCCTGTTAAGGTTGAGCTACCTCGAACACACTTTAGATCGCCTTTGGACAGGCCAGGGAACACTTGGGTCACTTAGGAAACAGAAGTGTGATTTTGCCAGCATCCCGGGCCAGGCGCAAAAGAAAGCCTTTTGCCCAAAGCCTTGACGGGCCTTTTTTTTTTTTGCTTAAGGAGTTTCATTTGATTGGTACTTTGGGAAGGTCACACTTTTGCCTTTTGCCTTTTGCCCTCGACCACACTTTTTAAGTTAACCTTTGCAAGCCCAGGGATAACAAAAGCCGTGGTTACAGTCCGCGTCCCAAGAAATGGTCGACAAGCGAGCCACTTTTGTGCCATGTGCAACTACGGTAGCCTCCTGAGTGTGGCTCGGTTGAATTCAGTCCATAGCAACCGCTCCACCCAAATTTCCGCATGGCAGGTTCCAGTGGCGGAGATGGCCAGGATTGTCCCAAAAACGGCTGACGCTCGGCAGCGTCTTCGGGGCTTGGGACCAAAATCGCAGCGGGGATTTGGACAAAATCCCCGGTGTGAGCTAAATCGCCCCCCATGGTTTGTCGTTCAACAACCAGTTCCCTGAAGATGCGCATTTGCGACATGCTGCCCGACTCGTTCTGTCGACACCCGCGATGCTTCCCATGCCCATCTTAGTTTCAAAACTGGCTGGTGAATGTTGACCCCATATTAATCAACCCAGTTTAGTCATAGCGGGGCGGGGCCCTCCCAAAAGTGGTTTGATTCCCCACATTTCACCCAGCCAGGGACACCCTATTCAGAAACGGGTTGATGAATACAGTATCCCTTGGGTTCCTTGCCACCATTAAAAGAAAGGTTGCCCCAAGTTGGCTAAACAGTGGTGGTTATACCAAACATTCTGTTAATGGTATCTGAACCGCAGGGGGGGGGGGGGTCAACATCCTTCGGCTCCATCCCGAGGCGCTCCGCCCGTGGATTCCAAGTTCGAGGAACGCCCACAGCGTGTCACCCGGGGCCGTTTACCCGGGAACCCGAAACGTTATGTCACCGGACGGAAGGGTTGGGATTTAGCATGGGAAACCGTTTTGTTCCTTTCTGAACTTGGATTTGGAGGGTGGATTTTATCCACCTGCAATAATTGTTTCCCCCCAAAAGTTGTGGATGCCCTCTTAATCTTGAAAAAAGCGCCTCCCTGTTGACAAGACCTGCAAAATGATCAAGGGTCAAAACTCCAGAACAAGCAGAAAGTCAATAAAAGCAGCTTCCTTCTGTTTTAGTTTATTCAACCGAGGCTCCTTAGGGGTGTTCCTCATTAGGGCTCTAGGCCCCCTACCGCGCCGCCTTCGGGAACAGGCGAGCTTCGGCGCAGTTGGGGTTGACTGCGCGCGGAACAACAAGGCGGGCAGCGGTGTTTGTGGGCTGTGTTTGTGGGCTGTGTTTGTGGGTGCAGTGTACCTTCTTTTGTTGGGATTTGGCTGTGAAATTTGGATTTGCGTTGGGTTTCTGGTTGGGATTTTTAAGTTGGGGTCGGGTAGCCCCCCCTAATGTTCGCAGATGAAATTCACAGGTATTTGTTGAGTCTATGTGGGCTTTACCCCCCAAACCCAGGGAGAAGGTGCCCAGGTGGGTTCCTTTGAGTTGTTTTCCCTTCGGGGTTTGACTTCTTCGAAGGGGGGGCGGGGCGCTGGTGAGCAAAGTGGAAAGCAAATGAACACCGAAGGCCCTCCAAATGGACCGTGGTTGCCTTATCAGACCAACCCAAAAAGAGAATCACGGCTTTGGGCTTGTTGGCCCCCCTTGGGTCTCACATTTTTTGGGCCAACCCGTAGCTGTACCCTCTGGGCTGGTTTCCCTTTGATTCGGTGGAGCAAGGGGTCATTAAAAAAGCAAAGTAGGCTTTAGACATGGGGCATGGAACCTCTAAAATGGTCGGACACCCCGTTAGAAACAAAGCAAAGAGATACACATTGGTTTTGGATGCGGACTGCCTGGTAGTTCCAAAAGGGAAGTCCAATGGAAGCAGCCAATTTTTGGTGGTCCCCAACTTCAGTCGTGTTTTTGGTCAAGCGTACCCAACTTAAGATGGGTGTTCGGTTTTTCCGTTGGTTTCGCTTGACAGCAATCCCCAAATATGTGCATATATATATATATATATATATATCTCTCTCTCTCTCTCTCTCTCTCTCCCTCTCTCTGTCTCTCCGTGGACTATGAACAATCTGAGGATGTGAGTCATTTCTTAGCTAAACAAGCATCTGAACAACAAATACGCTTAGTTGCACTAGTTGGCTCTAAATGGTCTCTCTCCCTTTTCGTGGGAACGTTGTGGTCTCAAAAGGCGCATCGCCGAATCAGGGCTGCGACTGGTGGGACACCAGCGCGGTGGATGGCTTCTCGTGACCTGGAAGTGGAGTGGATCACTCGAGGGTAGGTCAAACCCAGGGGATGGGTTGTGGTGGGTTTTTCCAATGCTACAAAGGGTTATGGTGTATATCCTATGTGGGGGGACCAACCGTTTTTTGTGGCTGGTTATGGTTTATAAAGTTGTGGTTGATCACTCGGGGTTTATCCAACTGTGATACTTGTGGTTGAAAATCCCTGAACATATGAGGGAACATGTCCTTGGGGTCTCTCCCCGAATCGGGAGGCTTTCTCCACTGGGCCTGTAGAAGCTGAGGGAGGCGCTAGCCCGTCACCGAGGTGCTTCTGGAAACGAAACATTCCGGCTCGTGTTTCCGGCAGGACGCAAGTCCCTTCGGAAGCGCGAGGGAAGCGCGAATCGGCACATGCGCCGCTTAGGCTTCCATACAAGATCGAAATCGATGAGAGGTGTCCGCAGGACATGCGAAATTGGCTGAGAGTGCGTCTCGTTTTGTTTGTCTGGCGCAAGTTTTTTGTTTGCGAAATGCATTTTGCAGTCGGTTTCAGGGCAAGAACATCGACTGCATCGGCTTGTCGCTGGGGCAGTGCCCACAAGAAGAGTGGCTGGGTGAAGGTGTCGGCACTCAGGAGCGGAGTCATCGAGTCATCATGTGCAGAGTTTTTGCATCAGGACCTTCGTGTGATAGATCCTGTCACCAAAAAGGCGGGTAGGGCGATCTGTGGTTTTTGGTTTTTGCTTGGCCATTCTCATGTCCAAAATTTGTGTCTGATTGAACATGTGGAGGTCGTGGGATGCTACTCGCCGTGCGGCAAGCTGTCGTATTCGAAACGTGGCCGCAGCGCGGCGAATCGTGCTTTGCATGGATTTTGCATGGTACGCAGGCAGCAGTTCAGTGTGCGTCTGATTTCGGAGGGCACCCTTTCTTCGGTTGGTTAGACAGGAAACTAAAGGGAAAACCCTCCACCCAAAGCTGTGCCCGTGTCAGGAACTGGGAGAACGGCGTCGGCAGAAATTCTCCCCAGAGCCACTTGCTTGCAAGAGGGTGGGGCCACCCTCGAAACACTGAAAAGATCCCGTGAAACATCTGTAATTCACTCCCTGGGTTGCTCAACCTATGATTTTTTGGGAGTCAAGCTTTAGTTCTAAGGGAACAACAATTCATAAGGCATTCTTGGCCAATCTCCTGGCCTCGGCCAAGCTCAAGGCAAAATTGCCATCAGGCAAACCCCCTCGGCTGCGGGTCACGTAGGTGATGTTCACAGGGTCCCAAGAGTTTCATAGCCATACTGTGGATGGCTACGAAATCGATTTCGCACCACCTAAGAAACCCTGGAATGAGGATTCCTCTGCAAAAAATACCGACAAGCAATGGTGTCCCATGGTTTCGAAGTGGTGCTGGATTTCATCCATCCACAGTAGGAGTGTTTCCAAGGACTTGACAGGGCGCAAATGACAATTCATGATCCAATTCTAAGCTAAGCTTTTTGTGCTGGTTTTGTTAGCTCTCCCTTCGTCCGAAGATGAGAGGAGAACCTCAGAAACAGGGATCCCAAAAGCTGTGCATCCGTATGGCCGAGGGACTCACCACGCGGTTTCCATCGCTTCACGCAGGAAAATGTGATGGCAGCTCCGCAAGCTGATAGAGATGTTTAAGGCAACAGACCTGCTACATTCAATCGCAGTTGGTGTCTTGTCTAAAACAAACAACAACGTTGGGTTTTCATATGAACCCAACCAAATGGTTGTTTTTCTTCCCCGTTTTTTTGTGGGGGGGAGGTTAAAAAAGGGAAAAGAAAAGACCGCCAAGCAAGCCCAAGCGGGTCTTTTTGAAAAAAAGCCGCCCGGGTCCGTTTGGTTGAAAGCCCCACCCGGCTTCGCCATGGCCGCCATCTTCCCAGAGCCGCCGAGTCTGTGGCGGCCGCCGGGGGCCGCGCTGGGCACGCCGGCGCTGGACTTTGTGCGGGTGGACTTCGGAGTCAAAGAGGAGCTGAGGAAGAAAGCCGAGGAGAGCCTGGAGAAAAGCGGAGGGAAAAACGAAACTGCGCGGCTGTCGCCCGCCTGGCTCGCGCGGTTCTAGGGGCCAATTGTTGTTGTTTTTTTTTCCATGCACGAAAAAAGCCAACCCCAAAACCAGGAACAGTGACTGAAAAAGAAGCGATCGCAACTTGGCGATCTAGACGGTGTGTTTCTACTTCACCGGCTCTTCTTGAGTGATTCAAGGTCAGGGCCTTGGGGGAAACGCTATTTGGGGTTGGTCTAAAGGGAAACCAAAAGGGACATCCTACGATTCTGAAGGTCCCATGAGACGCACCCATTCCAGCAAAGAATGCCAGACCGCGACCAACCGGTTTTTCTTTGGCCCTTGAAGGCGAGGAAAAGGCGGAATTCACCTGGTCCAAAGGTGGGTACTTGGAGGTTAAGGGGAAGTCCCAGCCAGAAATGATTGCGGACATCCGCCTGTGGATTCCCTTGAAATGTTGGGTAGACCATTTCAATAATCGGTTTGTCTGATTCTACTTCACTGGGGCCCATTTTAAGGGAGTCAAGGTCAGTTGGATGTTGTGTTTTTTTTTGTCGGCAGCTAGTACCCTGTCTTGGGTTGGTTTAGCCAAACGGAAAATCCTGCGATTCTGCAGGTCGTATGTTGAGACGTGCCCATGCCAACCTTTATGGCTTTGTGGTTTGCTTTTTGTTGAGGGTACCCTTTTTGGTTTTAAAGGGAAGCCCAGGCAAGCCCAACAACAAGCAGCAATTTGTTGGGCGCCCCCAAAAAAAGGACACGCTTTCCAAAAATCACTTGCCGAGTTCCTGGACTTCAAGCTCTTCTTGTGGTTGGCCAACCCACTCCATGCCCAACGTCCATAAATTACACAGCTTCATACACCTACTACAACATGTCCTTGTTTACATGTGGTCCACTCATTGGGAAGTGAGTTAGGATGTGCCCAGGATCAGGCAACTCCAAATTGATGGTTTGGATTGGTAAGTGAGGACACCAAAAGCAGCCCGCCAAACCACCCCCGAAAAAGCCACCGAGCTCACCCACCCACCCCAAGAAGCCGCACCAAACCACCGGGCTCAGCTCCCAGCCATTTGTTTTGCCAGGAGGTGAGCAAGCTTCAGCATTCGACTTTTCCGCGGCAGGCCTGGGCCTGGTGCGAAGATGAGGCGCTGGGAGTGCTGCCGGGCAGTGAGGTGCTGCACACCTACAGCTTCCAGCTCTACGAGGACCCACAAGTTCCAGCCAAAAGGATAGCGCGCCTTTTTCTTTAAAGAATGTATTTATTTTATTTTTTCCTGGGCTGGGGGGAGGGAGGGGGAGAGGGGGGGAGGGGGGGAGGGGGGAGGATGCGAAGAGTGGAATGGCTCGTGTACGGTCGGCCCCTCCCCTCCCTCGCCCCAATGATTATTAAGGTTCAACCCCAAAAAACACACACACACACACACACACACACACACACACACACACACACACACACACACACACACACACACACACACACACACACACACACACACACACACAAACACACACACACACACACACACACTCAAACACACACACACACACACACACACACACACACACACACACACACACACACACACACACACACACACACACACACACACACACACACACACACACACACACACACACACACACACACACACAGCCACACAGCCACACACACACACATCCCCCAACAATGATGGTGGTTTCCTTTTGGCTTCCCTTTGAAAACACCAAAAGAGGGATACCCTCAAAACAGACACTCCCAAATGCACAAGAAGGGGCATCCTAAATCCTCAATAACCTGCCCGAAGAGCCCAGCAACCAAATACTCAGCTCCGAATTGTATGGTTTGGAGGTCAGACGGCTAGCCCATTTATCCAGGGAATCAAAACCCCAAACCACCAATCCATAGCTCCGACCAAAGTCAGGCGTTTTGGGTTGGTATGTCAACCCCTGACAAAGGGGTTGGCAACAAAACATGCGCTTTCAAAATATATATGCCAACTAGAAAGCATGGGCACTTGGAGGGGATTGAACATCCTGCAGACAATGGATCTCTCATTACGTTTCATTCGCCAAAACAGCGCGTAGAAGGATTTGGTGGCTGTCTTTTTGGATTCCATTAAACACAACCAATTGCGTGGCCTCGCGTGAAGCCTCCGAGGCCCCTCTGAAGTCTGGCAAGAGGCAAGAGGCAGCTGTGGAAGGCTTGGATGGTTAACTCTGCGTCTGGTAGAAATTTCCCAAAATTGGAAGCCATCCACAACAGGGAGACGGTGAGGACTTCTCCGAGCGCCTCACGGATCAGGTGAACCCTGACGCGCTTTGCATCAGTACCACGCCAACGACCATCCGCTTTAAATCCGATAGGGTGCGGGAGGCACGATGGGAAATTCTGAGGCTTGCCGATGCCCGAATTCTTGAGGGGCCCATAAAAACTCCGAGAAACCACCCATGGAGATTTTTGGCGCTTTGCGCACTCAAGAAAAGAGATCCCTGAACAGAATGGGGAGGGTGGCGCTATTCCCTTGATGTCCTTCATTGAAAGGGATGACAAAGCTCAGATGGGGAGGTTGCACAAACTTTAACCCAACTGTGGGGCATGTTGTTTCGTGATGCTCAGAGATTTTGTCCGATGTGGCTTGGCAAATGGAAACAAAGAGTAAGACCTGCGTAATTAACCCTAAAAACTATGTCTAGTGTCTCTACCATGTGGGACTCACCGAAACAGAGGGCTTGCTTCCGCCTGCAGGTTCGGGGCCATGAGAACCGCGCTTTGGTGAGGGACCTCTCGAGGTGCTGGCGCCTGCAAAAAACGGCCAAGGAGGGGTGGGCTGAGCAGAGCTGCTACAACATTGGCTATGCCCATCAGGCGGGGCGAGCGGAAAACCAGCGCTTTGGTTTGGTGAGGGGGAGCGTGTTTTTTAGGGGGTAAACGGGGTCCACGGGAACATAGGGAAGCCGAAAAGCCGAGAAGCGGCCAGAAGCCGAGAAGCGGCGAGAAGCCGAGAAGTCGGGAAGCCGAAATCTTCGAAAAGCGAGGACTTGAAGCGAAAAGAGGGGTCTAAAAGCGAATTTGCGGTCGCAACGAACAGCAAGGGTTTGAAACGAAGAAGGCGGGTGAACCGAAACAAATATCTAACGAGATGGCCGTAGAGCAAGGATTTGAATCGAAGACGGGTGAAGCGAGAAGAAGAGGCTTAGAGCGCACGCCTGCCAAATGGTAAGCACGCCCGCTCAAGCGCGCTCTTTCGGCACTTGCGCCCGCTCGCGGGCACCTCGTCTGCACTGCACACTTTTCCGCCAGAAGGTTCGTCAGAGAGTCCTTAATGAGGGACACTTTCTCGGGCTTGGATCTCAGGCAGTTTCAAGCAGAAACAAAACAGCCCAAGGCTTCCTGACAAGCCGGATGTGCTGAGTGCCCGCCATCCAAAATTCCAAAACCGCCCGGGAAACACCCGCGTCACCCGTTAAGAGCTGTCAAGTAAGCACACCCACTCTCAGCGCTGCACAGCCCAAGCGCGCCCGGCACCCGGTCAGCGCTGCACATACGCACCCGGTCAGTGCTGCGCGCACGCCTGCCCAATGGTAAAGCACACTCTCGCTCAAGTGCGCCCGGTCAACCCTGCCCCTGCACTGGAATTTTCCTCGACTTGTGTCACTCGCCCAAACTAATAGGCGGGAAAGACAACCATACGCCAGGCCAGCCATGGACGGTTGGACGGGTGAAGCCAGCAACTGTCGCCAAGCCGAAGTTCCGGGTTCAGAAATTACGTCAAAACCGATAGCCAACTCATCCACTGCCATGCCTCATCCAACCATCAGCAGCACGTCGTTCCTTTGACGTCCAGTATGCATAGTGCTCCCTCGGTGTGACGCGTGTGGCCATGTCAGCAATTCAGAGCACAATTTCACCACTCATAGCCCGCAGAACATGGTAGACCGATAAGGAACATCAAAAAAATAAGTGCGGTGTCAACCACTACCAGGGCATACATGTTTGCCAATTTCACCACCCATAGCCCGCAGAACATTGCAGACCGATAAGGAACATCAACAAATATGTACAATGTCAACCGCTACCAGGGCATATATATATATATGTTTGCCGATTTCACTACTCATAGCCCGCAGAACATTGCAGACCGAGAAGGAACATCAACAAATAGGTGCAATGTCAACCACTACCAGGGCATATATGTTTGCCGATTTCACCACTCATAGCCCGCAGAACATTGCAGACCGATAAGGAACATCAACAAATAGGTGCAATGTCCACCAGCCCAAGGGGTTTCATTTCGCGCGAGGTGTGCCCCAGTGAAGCCTGGGACGATTTGCTGGTGGTACGCAGCCAAGATGTTCAACTGTGGGATCTGGAGCAGAACGAGGTCGTGAGCACATGGGACGAGAGGGTCTATGCTGGGTGCCTTTTGGGCGCTGACATGATGATGTTAGGTGGGGGCGGGGAGCTGCTCTGGCTGGACATGCGCACCAGGCGTGCCGAGCGCCTGTTTCGGCGAATTTAGAAAAATATGCATTATGTGAGTACCCCTCCGCTCCGGGTGTTGCTTCCGCTTGGGCCGCATCGATTCGACCAGAAATCTTGCCCGTTAGGCAGAAGACCACAGCCTGGGGTGGCCCTAAGTTGCCGGACTTGTGCCACGAAGGTTTGAAGTTGCGTGAGCTGTCGCTGTGCCCTTGGCAGCCCTGCCATCTGGTCGCCACTTCCGTGGGCTCGCGTCTTGGCGAGAGGCTTGCATCCTTGACCTTGTGGCTCTGTCGGATGTGGGTATGGGTCAAAATAAAACCACCAGGGGACCGCAAATTTTAGTCTTCCTTTCCATTTACCAGGGTTGCAGTTGCAGTGCCTACCTTTGAATCACAGCGGTGCGGGTTTCGCGCAAGTCGAGCTGAGGGCTCATCTGCTGCTCTTCTTCGACGTGCGGCAGATGAGCCGGCCGCTGTGGCAGCAGCGCTTGCCGGACCGGCCCAACGCGAACATCCGGCACGTGGACCAGGGCCACCCGGAGCGCCGCTGGGCGGTGACCTGGGCCTTGGGGGAGTCCAACGGCGCGGAGGCCCGGTGGCTCACCGCGGCGTGCCTGGGGTCCCGAGACATGGTGGCCACCAGCTGGGTGGGACCCAACCTGGGCGCGCGCCTCTGCCGGAAAAAAAGATTCAGGACTCCCGACGTGTTGCCTGCGGGTGGCGGTAAAATTAGTTTTCCTCTGGATGTCATGCGTCTCTTGGAAAAGGCGTTTTGTTTTTTCTCACGAGATGGTTGTCCAGCTTTTTTTGGGCGGACCGAGAGATGTGGCCGCAAGAGCCAAGGTGTGAGCACTCCCTCCACCGGAGCTTCCTGAAGGACAGGTGCGCGGGCCTGCTGGTGCCTCACGTGGCCGGGGGCCGGCAGGCCCTGCCAGTGGTGGCCCTCATGGAAAAGTCAGGCGGGTGGGTTGCTTTGTTTTTGGTTGTGTAAGAACGACCACCCCCTGCTACCATTGATTTGCTTTGTTTTTGGTTGTTGTGGAGAAACGGCCACCTGCTACCATTGGGTTGGTCTGTTTTTGGTTGTGTAAAAAACCAACCACCCCCTGACACCCCATTGCTACCCTGTAAAGGGGGGTTCCATAAGGCGGTTCTTCAAAAAAACATGAGTTCTTAATCGCCAGGTTTCAACGGGTTGAATGGTCCCACGAGGCCCTATGGGCTTCTGGCTGGAGCCTCCTCGGGAGGGGGGGAGCAGACCGCTGCCTTTCCCGGACGACCTGAAGAAGCGGGGGGCTGCGGAGTTCTCTTTGCTCGACAGCATTTTGGAATCCCTGCAGTACCTCAAAGCCTGCAAGGTAGGGCTGGGCAAAACTCAAGGGAAAAACAAAACCAGCCCATGGCCCCGGGTAAAAAATGGACACCAGCGGGAGGTTGTTTAACCCCCATAGCGTGTTTTTCAAGATCTTGAAAGGGGCCGGCTGGCTTGACCATAGGTGAATGACAACCTGCGGAAGCTCATCTTCAAACAAATGCCTGAGGAGTTTACACCACAAATCATCAACAGCCCAGAGGGCATCAACAAGTTTCAGAAGATCTGCGATCATCTTCGCATTTATCGGATCTGGAGACCTGGGCTGGACCCCCGAATCGTGAAATTTCACGCGCTTCTTTTCCTCCAAGACCAGGTCCTCTTCATCGATGTACCCTGGCCCAAGCCTTTTTCCTTGTGCCAATTAAGATCACCGACCAAACCGGGTGCCCGATTTGATCTGATGTGTAACATGTTGCCCTTTGATGTTCGGTTGATTAAAGGGTTCTTTTCGTGGGATGACCATTGGAAAAACCACTAAAAAGATGAGATGTCCCATTGAATGGTCATTTGGGGCCAGGAATGTTAATCCTTGGGGGTGCCCCAAAACCAAAGACACAGAGAGGGAGAGAGAGAGAGAGAGAGAAAGAAAGAAAGAAAGAAAGAAAGAAAGAAAGAAAGAAAAGCAAAAGAGGAAAGCCACCTCTCTCTTCTTCTGTTTTTTTTGGGGGGGGTGTAATTTGCCCCAAGAACAAAGACACAAGGAGAGAGCGAGAGAGAGATCCAACATGGCAACGGTTTCCTGTTGCTTCCCCTGGGGCCTAGGCCAACAACCAGGTCACTGCGGTGCCTGTAGGCGCCCGCCGCAGGCCCGAGCTGCTGCCGGTGGAGCCGGAAGATCTCGTGGCGCCAAGTCCATGACGTCATGGTTGTTGTTGTTGTTGTTGTTGTTGTTGTTGTTGTTGTTGTTGTTGTTGTTGTTGTTGTTGTTGTTGTTGTTGTTGTTGTTGTTGTTGTTGTTGTGGTTGTGGTTGTGGTTGTTGTTGTTGTTGTTGTTGTTGTTGTTGTGTTTGTTGTTGTTGTTGTTGTTGTTGTTGTTGTTGTTGTTGTTGTTGTGGTTGTTGTTGTGGTTGTGGTTGTTGGTTGTTGGTTGTTGGTTGCTGGTTGCTGGTTGCTGGTTGCTGGTTGCTGGTTGCTGGTTGGTGGTTGGTGGTTGGTGGTTCTTGGTTCTTGGTTGTTTGTTGTGTGTTGTTGGTCGTTGGTTGTTTGTTGTTTGTTGTTGGTTGTTGGTTGTTGGTTGTGTGTTGTTTCTTGTTTCTTGTTTCTTGTTGGTTGTTGGTTGTTTGTTGTTTCTTGTTTCTTGTTTCTTGTTTCTTGTTTGTCGTTGGTTGTTGGTTGTTGGTTGTTGGTTGTTTCTTGTTGGTTGTTGGTTGTTGGTTGCTGGTTGTTTGTTGTTTCTTGTTGCTTGTTTGTTGTTGGTTGTTTGTTGTGTGTTGTTTGTTGTTTCTTGGTTGTTGTTGATTGTTGGTTGTTGGTTGTTGTTTGTTGTTTGCGGTTTGTTGTTTGGTGCTTCTTGTTTCTGATTTTTTCCTGTTGGTTGTTGGTTGTTTGTTGTTTGTTTGTTGTTGGTTGTTGGTTGTTTCTTGTTTCTTGTTTCGTGTTGGTTGTTGGTGGTTTCTTGTTTGTTGCTTGTTGTTTGTTGTTTGTTGCTTGCTGCTTGTTGTTTGTTGTTTGTTGTGATGTGTTGTTGCTTGTTGTTGTTTGTTGTTGTGTGCGGTGTTGTTTGGTGTTTTTGGTTTTTGTTTGTTGTTTGTTGTTTGGTGGGTTGCCAGGGGGGTGCGCGGGCGAATGAGGGTCACTCTTGGACGTGGGTTGGGAATTGTGCAAATCCTATGCGAATAGCAGCGAACCGTGGCGTCGGTGGGACCACAGGAAAGTCTGGAAATGTCCAACTTCGCGTATTCAAATCTCAGATTCGAATACGCGGTGCTGGCAGGCGCAGCATTCTCATTTGCTCGAAGCAGGCTCCAGGACTGCGGCTTGACTCTCTTAGTGAGAGACCTTCAGAATACCACCAACACTTGCATGCAGCTGTCCGGGTCGGGCTGCCTTTTATATGCGAAGCAGACAAGTCATGAGCTGCGCTGATAACTTGCTGGCAGAACTTCCGTTCCTGCACGGTACTGAAAGCGCAGCGGAGACAACGACCAGCTTTCGGGAAGGTAGCTCCTTCAAACGCAAGAAGACCCCAAGCCCTCTTAGACACCAGATGTCTAAAACCACCTGTGGCAAAGTGGCAGCGTGTCAGATAAGCAAATGGGACCCCCCCCCTCGACAGCCGCAAACAGGCAGCGCGGGGCAGAATTAAAGTTCGGGCAAACCCCCCCCCCCCCGTCAACCCAATGTTGTTTGTTGCTTGTTGCTTGTTGCTTGTTGTTGTTTGTTGTTTGTTGTTGTGTTGTTGTTTGTTGCTGGTTGTTGGTTGTTTCTTGTTTGGTTGTTGTTTGTTGTTGTTTGTTTGTTGTTTGTTGTTTGTTGTTTGCTGTTTGGTGTTTGTTGTTTGTTGTTTGTTGTTTGTTGTTTGTTGTTTGTGGTTTGTGGTTTGTGGTTTGTGGTTTGTGGTTTGTGGTTTGTTGTTTGTTGGTTGTTTTTTGTTGCTTGTTGTTTGTTGTTTGTTGTTTGTTGTTTGTTGGTTGTTGGTTGTTGGTTGTTGGTTGTTGGTTGTTGGTTTGGTTGTTGGTTTGGTTGTTGGTTTGGTTGTTGGTTTGGTTGTTGTTGTTGTTGTTGTTGTTTTTGTTGGTGGTGGTGGTGCTGGTGGTTGTTGTTTTTTGTTTTGTTTTTTTGTTTTTTGTTGTTTGTTGTTCGTTGTTTGTTGTTTGTTGTTTGGTGTTGTTGTTTGTTGTTGTTTGTTTGTTGTTTGTTTGTTGTTTGTTTGTTGTTTGTTTGTTGTGTGTTTGGTGTTTGTTTGTTGTGTGTTGTCTGTTGTTTGTTGTTTGTTGTTGTTTGTTGTTGTTTGTTTGTTGTTTGTTTGTTGTGTGTTGTGTGTTGTGTTTTGTTTGTTGCTTGTTGCTTTTTGCTTGTTGTTTGTTGTTTGTTGTTTGTTGTTTGTTGTTTGTTGTGTGTTGTGTGTTGTGTGTTGTGTGGTGTGTGGTGTGTGTTGTGTGTTGTGTGTTGTGTGTTGTTTGTTGTCTGTTGTGTGTTGTGTGTTGTGTGTTGTTTGTTGTTTGTTGTTTGTTGTGTGTTGTGTGTTGTGTGTTGTTTGTTGTTTGTTGCTCGTTGCTCGTTGCATGTTGCTTGTTGTTGTTGTTGGTGGTGGTGGTGGTGTTGCTGTTGGTGTTGGTGTTGTTGTGGTTGTGGTTGTGGTTGTGGTTGTGGTTGTGGTTGTTGTGGTTGTTGTGGCTGTTTGTTGTTTGTTATTTGTTGTTTGTTGTTTGTTGTTTGTTGTTTGTTGTTGTTGTTTGTTGTTGGTTGTTGCTGTTTGCTGCTGTGTGTTGTCGTTGTCGTCGTTGTTGTTGTTGTTGATGTTGATGTTGATGTTGATGTTGTTGTTGTTGTTGTTGTTGTTGTTGTTGTTGTTGTTGTTGTTGTTGTTGTTGTTGTTGTTGTTGTTGTTGTTGTTGTTGTTGTTGTTGTTGTTGTTGTTGTTGTTGTTGTTGTTGTTGTTGTTGTTGTTGTTGTTGGTTTTGTTGTTGGTTTTGTTGTTGGTGTTGGTGTTGGTTTTGGTGTTGGTTTTGGTGTTGGTGTTGGTGTTGATGTTGGTGTTGGTGTTGTTGTGGTTGTGGTTGTGGTTGTTGTTGTTGTTGTTGTGGCTGTTGTGGCTGTTTCTTGTTTGTTGTTTGTTGTTGTTGCGTGTTGTTGGTTGTTGTGTGTTGTTGTTTGTTGTTAGTTGTTGCTGTGTGTTGCTGTTTGTTGTTGTGTGTTGTTGTTGTTGTTGTCGTTGTTGTGGCTGTTTGTTGTTTGTTGTTTGTTGTTTGTTGTTTGTTGTTGTTTGTTGTTGGTTGTTGCTGTTTGTTGCTGTTTTTTGTTTTGTGTTGTTGTCTGTTGTTGTTTGCTGTTGGTTGTTGTTGTTTGTGTTGTTGTTGTTGTCGTTGTTGTGGCTGTTTGTTGTTTGTTGTTTGTTGTGTGTTGTGTGTTGTTTGTTGTTGTTGGTTGTTGTTTGTTGTTGATTGTTGTTGTTTGTTGTTGGTTGTTGTTGTTTCTTGTTTGTTGTTGTGGTTGTTGTTTGTTGTTGGTTGTTGTTGTTTGTTGTTGGTTGTTGTTGTTTCTTGTTTGTTGTTGTGGTTGTTGTGGTTGTTTGCTGTTTGTTGTTTGTTGTTTGTTTTTTGCTGTTTGTTGTTTGTTTGTTTGGTTGCTTGTTTGGTTGGTTGGTTGTTGTTGTGGTTGTTGTTGCAATTTTGCTTGTTGTGGTTTAGTAGGAAATCCCAACTTAACTTTTTCCTTTTTGAGCTGGTGGTTTCGCCCTCAGCACCAGCAAGTTGCGTGAAAGGACCCAACAAAAAACGCGGTGGTGTGGAGATGGGGGGGGGGGGCTGAAGGCCCTATAAAGGCCTTTTCCTGCTCAGACAGTGCCCCGCTATTCCCGAGATTTTTATTTCTCTTGCTCCCTAACCCAAGCAAAGCAAGCTGACCTTGCTGGTGCGAGAGATCCAGGGGAAGGAGAAATGGAATGGCCCCGATTTCAACCATTTGGAATGTGGTTTTCCCACATTCCCTGAGCACCAGCAAGTTGTGTGAAAAGACCCAACCAAAAAAAAAAAACATGGTGGTGTGGAGACGGGGGGGCTGAATTTAGTTTCTCCAGACGTCCTATTCGTGATTTTTCGCGTGTGTGAGTGTGTCTTGGGTGTGGTGTGTGAGTGTGTGTTCGTTTTTTCTTGAGGGTACCCTTTTCCTGCTTGGCTTAAAAGGAGTTCGCGGGGTTCTCGAGCTCGCCGATACCCAGGTTTGCCTCTACCGAAACGACACGCCCGTTTGCCACTTCGAGAGCATCCATGCGCCCCATGAGGCGCTCCTCAAGGCGTCGGTTCAAGCCCATGGAAACTCCGCCCGGGTGGGTTGCTTCCGTTTTTCAACTCTTTTTTTGAAACTCAACCAACCAGAAAGGGTGCCTGTTTTTCTCCCTGGCCACTGGGCAACTGAGGGGATTGGGTGATTCGCGGTCACAAGAGGGTGGTCGTCTGCAATGGCAAAAAAAAAACACATTTCACGGAAAGGAGCTGATTTTTCTGCATTTGGATGGCATTTTGAGGCGAAGGGATTAGTTTACCCTCAGCTTGGTTTGAGATCAGCAACCGGAAATTTCCGAGTCCTTTCATTTGCTCAAGAATATGTTGTATTTTCCCTTGTTGGTTTGAAAGGGGATCTATCACTACTGGAGATATGCTGATTTTTTCCAGGGGTCTTAACCAAATGGAAGCTTTTAAAGCCTCACTTGCCACGACTTTTCGCGCATCAACCGGATCTAAGAGGGAACAAAAAGAAAGTTGGCTCTTTGATTCCGCGCTTCGGCAGGCCATGGAGGAGTCGCCCGAGCCCGCGGAGCCCGTGTCGCCGACGGCCCAGCCGGCGTTTTTGAAGCCGGTGAAGCCCGAAACCGACGAGGCCTCGCATCGTGTCCCTCGGGGTAGGGGTTGATTCCTCTTGCGTTCTGTTCAAGCCTCGTTCTTCTTTTTTTTTCAAAACCGGATCTGTTGCCAACCTTGGTTTTTAAGATGGTTTCCTGAAGAGAAGGATCCCTGGAAAGAATGGAAGGCCACAAGAACTGACCTGGCAAAGAACTGGCCCACACAACCTGAAAAACTCGCCAGACTGGCGAAAAGAGAACTTTTTTTCCTGAAAATTGTCGGTGGCACTGCGGCCGTGGCGTCACGAAGTTTCCGGTCGACGGAGGCGATCCCGGAGGCGCTGTACTGGCTGCACAGCGAGGCCGACTCCGTGTCGGCGCTGCTGGGTGCTCTGGGGCTCGCGGAGGAAAAGTTGCACGAGGAGTCGGAGGAGGAAAGGAAGCTGCTCGAAAATCAGACAGGTCGCTGCTGTTTTTGCTTGGAGTACCTAGTTGTTTGGGGAATGTCATTTTTTGAGTGATTGCCCCCAATGGTCAGCACCTTTTGATCAACCCCCAATGTGGGGTGTTTTTTTGGGGGGTACCCAATTTGTTTGTTGCTAAAAAAGGGAAGCCAAAAGACAAACAAACCAACATGACACCCATGTACTGGTTCAGAGCCACAGTGGTTGCAGCCTCATAGCTCATAGGGTCTGATAGTGACTGGGGGCCACACCTTTCCACGGCTGCATGTGGCATGCTCTTCCTCCCTCCCCCGAGAAAAGTTCTCCCAGTCCAAGATCCAAGTCTCATGTTTCTTTGGGATATTTGGGACAAATCGTTACATGGACCGCTTCGCACCTCTTGGGAGGGAGGGACTATGAAAGTGGGACAGACAACCCACTCAACTAGCGCAGGATTGGGCTTCCATCCACACATAGTAGTTGATTCCCTCTAAGGGAAAACTCAAAAGTGATGGATCACTTATGATCTTTTTACACATTGGGCATGTGTCACCAAAGTGGCTCCCAAAAAAAATTGCCGGGTTTCCCTTTGTCCTCGGTTTGAAATCACCCCCGGGCCATTGGGGTGTTCTACGTGTTTCAGTTGCTCGGCTTTTGGCCTGTGTCTTAAGGTTGCTTCGGCACCACAGGCTACCCTTGATTGCTTTGGATTGCTTTGGATTGGTTTGGATTTGGCAGAATTTGCAAAAATAGGGTAACTACAAAAAGGGTGGCCCTGCCCTGGCAAGTGGAAACAAGGCACCGCGGGGAGGGTTCCCCTACTAAAATAGACTACAGAAAAAAAGTCGGGACCCTTATTCCACCCTCTCTACTGGAAGACCTAGAAGGGAAGCTGAAAAAATTCCAAACCACCAAACAACTTCCATTTGCTTAATAATATGCTTTCTCCCCTGCTGGTTTTAAAGGGAATCGATTTCACTACTGGAAACATGTTGTTTTCCAGGTCCAAAAACTAAAGAGAAGCCAAGGGAAGCTGGACACATTCGCTCAGGAACGCCGCATGGGACTGGGACAGCGAGGCAGGGCTCTTGGCGCAACGCCAGGCCGAGTTGCTGGCGCAGCCGCCGCCAGGGAAACCTCCGTGGAGGAAGGGAGTCGCAACCGAACCGGTCGCTTTCTTCCGTTTGTGTGTTTATCACTACTGGACAAATATTGTGTTTTTCCCTGTCTTTTTTATTTTTCTTTTTTTTCCGGGGGTCTTAACCAAATGGAAGCTTTTGAAGCCTCACTTGCAACGTTCTTTTTTTTTTGCGAATCGAAGCGGATCTAAGGGCAAAAACCTGTTGGCGCCGCCCTCAGGTCCATTTTGAGTCAAGGTTCCAAAAGCCGATCAGTGGATATGATGTCCAGGTCCCGAAGGGGTGATTGAGAAGCGCATTCTCCAAACAGGGGCCCGCCTTTACAGTCCCCCCAGGCCAAAAAACAACGCGACGAGTATGAAGCTATTTTTGTGTGCTTATAAACAGCGAACATGGTATGACGATTGTTGTGGGCTTAGGGTTCCCTTTGGCTGCCTTTCGGGGGGGGTTGTCTTGGGCTCTCTTGAAGGGCTTCGCCGCCTTGGTTTTAAAGCAAAATGGGGATACCACAAGTTGGTGCTAACTTTGACACCCTATTGTTTAATCAATCGCCGGTCGATGTGAATGAAGGCCAGGAGCTGGTGGTTCAAACAACTTTGCCCAACCCAACAGGATCCAGACGCCCAGTGCATATTTTTCTTCACACTTCTGGAGGTGTTCCCCTCATTTCTGGTCATCAAAAAGGCCAAGCCGGCAGTGATGGCCTCTGTGTTCTCGGTTTTTGCGTGGGTTGCCTTTAGATTAGAACGTCAGGAAGTTCAAATTCTCGCCTTGGGCGGAGAACGGCTGGGGGAAGTTCTGTGCGGCCCGCAAAGCGGCCGAAGCGGCGGCCGGAGCGGATCCAGAAGTTGAGCGGCAGGAAGAGGAGCAGAAGTGTTGAACAAGCATAGGTGTCCTTTCTTGACTACTATTGGGTTGGATCTTTAGACTTCAACTTTTTGGGAAATCAAAGGGGTTTTCCACCAAACCCCCAAAAAGTTAAACTTTTTGCAGGGGGTCAACAGCAACCAAGCTTGTTTGGTTGTTTTGGTAGAAAAATAGGTGGCGATTCCTGGTTTACCTGGTGGTTTAATCATCTACCAGGGCCGTCTATTTCCCCTAAGAGGACACCTGTGGGAACAAGTGCTTGGTGCATTTGCCATGTGCAAAGTTTATAATTTAGGTCCCCCAGCTAGGAGGGTTGCCCTACTAAAATAGACTGCTTTTGATTGGTGATGGGGATGTGAACCCATGTGAATAGCTGGTTCTTGTAGAGGGCAAATGGGAAACCACCAGCTATCCACACCACCAATCCAAGCCACCAAGTACAGGGGAGCGAATAAGGCTGAATTTGAAATTCAACCTACGATTGAATTCGAGGCTTAAGTGCTTTTGGCACTTGGCAGGAGGGAGCTGGGCTCGAGGCCGTGTCGGCGCCAAAGTCTCCTGCCGCCGGGATTGAGGCAGACGAGGACGCCTGGTTTGGTTGGAAGGGAGCGAGCCGCTAGGAAGTCGGGGGTGTCCATATTTTGCTTTTTAGTAGGGCTCACTTCCTGAGTTCATGAACTTTAAGCTTTTTGGGAAGACTATTTTCGTGGTAAATAGAAAAGTTTGGACATTTTTGGCTAAGTTGGTTGGTTGAACACTCCCCCCCCCGGATTGATTATTATGGGCGCCCCCTTCTGGGTCTTCAGACCACTTGCGGGGCCCGCACCGGTAGCCAACCTACTTAGGTTGGTTGATCTAAGTATTGGGAATACACCCCCCCCATTGATGAATCGGGTGTGCCCCTCAACCATGGTCGTAACCCATAAAAAACCTCAGTTGGTTGAACATCCAAAAAATACCTAGATCAATACCCATGGATGAATCTGATGCAGCCCCCTTACCGCAACCAACCTACTTAGGTTGGTTGATCATCTAAATCATGGGAAACCACCACCCACCTCCCCCCCCCCCCCCCCCCAATTTGATTAATCTGTTGAACACCCTCAGTTGGTTGAACATCCCCCCCCAAGAAGAAAGACAACACAAACAAAACTAGATCAATACCCATCAAACCTTGGTGTGGCGCCACTTCGGCTGCTCGAATTGGCCCAGGAGCAGTGCCTGGCGGTGCTGCAGGCCCTGAAGTTCGGGGAGCCCGCGGCGGCGCTCTCGGTGCCCTTCGCCCAGCGCACCGCCGCGGTGCTGCAGCACCTGGGCGCCCGGCTCTCCGCAGACTGGCGCCTCGCGGAAGGCGTGGGGGCGCGGGGGTCCACCCCATGTAAAAAATGAGTTGGGGGCGGGAGGAGGGGGATGTGCCCTGGAATTCCGTGGGTGGTTTCATGGTTTCTTTTGTGTGTTTGTATTTTTTGGTTTGGGGGGGGAAGACAAGATGCATGGAATTGGGGACCCCCACCCCCCTCCCCCTCATGGCATGTTCCGGGTGGAGCTGGGCGGAGCTGGCGGTAAGGAAGATCTTAGGACTTGAAGCCCTCGGGGCAACTGCCAAAGGGGAGAAAGGGGTGGACGCGCTTGGTTCTCTTACCTCTTAGAAAGCAGAAAAAGAAGAAGAGTGCATCCCAGATTCTTGGGTGTTTTCTTTTTGCTCTGTGCTTTTGTCCTGGACCCAACCCAGCCCCCAACAGCCCCAGCCCCCCCCCCCCCACCCCCCAGGCCCGCGGAGCTCGGAGGTGCTGCACCTCACGGAGCTGGTGATGCTGGCGCACCAACACGGGCGCCTCAGCTGCGACGTGCCGAGCCCCGGGGCCCAGGCGGCGGTCCGAGTGCTGCTCCGGGCGCTGGTGCGCGCGAACCTGGTGCGCTGCTGCACACAGATGTTCGAGGAGGGCGCGGCGGAGACCTGGCTGTGGTTGGGAAACATGTTGTTTTCTTCTTCTTCTTTCTTCAACAAACTGTTTCTTGCTTATTGGGGTTTAGTGGGAAATCCAACCACTGAACTGCTAAAAAATAACGTTGGAATCCAACCACTTAACTGCCAGAGTTTAAGGTTGTGCTCCCCTCCCAACATCAACCAAGGAGATGTACTGCGGCCTGCCAGAGGAATCGGAAGATGACCCGGTCAAGCTGCACAGGGAGGATGTACCGACGGACTTCTTCGATCCGCAGGACCCCTTTCTTTCCTGGCAGGAACCGGGGCAGGCTTCAAGCCCGGTGTTGCCGCTGGTGGAGGTGGACACGAAGGACAATCCAGCGGCCCCCGCTCCACGGCATCAGAACACGGAGGAGGCGGTGGAGAAGGCATGGGGCAAGATTGTCAGCAGACTCCCCAGCAAGGATCTGGAGGTTCCTTCACTGCTATTGGGCAACGGATCTTTAGACTTGAACTTTATGGAACATTTTGGAAAATCAAGTTGGGTTTCCCGCTAAACCCCCAAAAAGTGAAACTTTTTGCAAGGGGGTCGTTCCAGCAACCAAGGTTTTGTCCGCCTGGATGCGGGAGAAGGGCAGCCTGGACTTCACCAATGAAGCGGAGCATGCGATGATCTGGGCAAAGCCAACCGCCGCCTCTTGGCCATTTCCTTGGGCCCGACTTGAACCTTCGGGGCGGGGAAATGATGGATCTTCCCCCAGTTGTCATTGTCCAAAACCGAATCTTGTGAACATATCGCGAAGGTCCAAGAAAAGGGGGGGAATGATGGATATTCGATTACCCCCCCAGTTGTCCAAAGCCGGCGCTTTTGACATGCTTTGCCCAAGGTCCAGTTGGAGCCGTTGGTTTCCGGGGTCCTAGCTTCAACGGAGCCCAGCCATGGCGCACACTTCCTCAGGCCTTGAGGACGCAGCTGGTGGTTCTGGCCCTGCAGCTGCTGGAGCAGACGTCGGAGGAGATCCCTATGCCTTCTGCGCCGCCGCCGATGCGGGGGGACTGGCCAGAAGCAGACGGGCCAGAGATGCTGATGAGCCTCGGTGCCCAGCAAAGCCTCGTTTTGTGGAAGGGTGGGTCACCTAAGACCGAAGAAAGAGCTACGAAGAAGGTAAACATCAGTTAAACAAATGACATTTTGAAGATGTTTTGACCAGGTTCCCCTTATTTCCCCATAGCACTGGACCGGAGTTCGGGCTCGTCAGACTCAGGGACCCTCAGTTACTTATTTTCAATTTCTACGTGTAAGTCGGTGTTTGTATCCAGGATCCCTCACGTTCTTAGCAATTTGCTTAGCTAGTCACGACTCCACGACGCTCATTGTTGGTGGAAGGGTTTGGGTCTAGCGTAGGGCTTACGCATTCAAGCACCACCAAATTTCTTAAAATATCGCCTCGTATTCTTAGGAACCTGAAGTTCTATGAAATTCTTAGGACCCCTCAAGGTCTTGCTTCCGGCCTTTTCCCAGGCCTGGAGGCGTAGCGACCCAGGTACAGCAGCAGAATGGTTGAAACTCCTTTTGCTGCCCCTCAACTTCTGATCCAGTGCTTTCTCTTAAACAGTGCGGCGTGCAAGCATGAAGCGTCACCTCTACGTTAAAAGGGGCCCGAACTCTTTGAAATGACCACGCCCAGGTGACGCTGAAACCCGCAGAAGTAGGGGGACATCTAGGGACCTTTCCGGAGTTTGCGACACACGATTGACGAAGCGTGCGTCGCTTTAGCGCAAGAAAAACCCTCCGCCGAGGAACATGTGGGACGGCATGGTGGCGGACCTGGGCTACCTCGTCCCCTCGGCGCCCAACGGCGACTTCCGGACCGAGGCCCCCGGCGCGCAGCACCGCCGCAGCGAGTGGCACCGGTGCGCCGCCATGTGGCGGCAGAGGCGCGCCAGGCTGCGCGCGAGCGAGGACGAGGAGCAGGAGGAGGAGCAGGAGGAGGAGCATAGATTGGGCCAACCATGGTTAAACATGTTGAAACTCGGTGGATAAACCTTTGGCTTCGTTTTGGGGATGGGGTTGTCAAGTAGAACCACCTGTTGAGATTCAACCAGATCATTGCAGACACGGCCAGGTGGTCGAAACCAATGTCCCTCAGCAGGAGATGCAACCGCTCCCGGATGAGCTGGAGCCGGCCCAGAAGCGGCCGAAGGGAGAGCTTCAAGAAAAAGCTGCCCGCTGCGGGCCACGCGAAATTTGCTCCACCAAACCCCCGAAAACCGGCGCTTTGAGTGGGAGCGCGGTTCATATGTGTGTCTTAAAACAGGGAACCGCCAAAAATTTGATCTCAAACAGGGAGGTTCCCTTTAAAAGGGACCCCAGAAGGGTACACTCCCTCAGACTAGAATGGAAGCTCCCCAGGAGCCCTTGAAAAGACTTGGTTCCAGCGGCCTGGCAGCTTCCATGTTAGGGAGCGTACCCTGGTTCAAGCAGAGGCGTTTTCGATCTCCGATTTTGACATACCCACATATTGTGGATGGACAAAACACCATTTCGCGCCACCAAAGCAACGGAATGATGATTCACCTGTAAATACCAGCCAACAATGCCCCCTACTCCAAATACCCTCCTTTTTTTAGGGTATGATGCCAAGCCTCCAGTATTTGCGACGAGGCGAGGTGGCGAAGATGTTCTGCTGTCCGACTCCCCCAGTCTCGCCCGAGCAGTGCAGGCCGGGGGCCGGGGGCCGGGGGCCGGGGGCCGGGGGCCGGAAGCTGCGCCTTGCAGTTGAAAGGGAAAAGGCGGTCCGATCTGCTTTGGGGGGTCCCTGTTTCGAACAAATGCCCGAATGGTTCAAGCCACTCCCTTTGTGCCCATACGGGGCCAGGGGTGACCGCGGACACGGCACATCGAGTGACTTTAGAGAGGTTGGCGGAATTCGGTCAGAATTCCTTCTGCAAGGCCTGGAACTGCAGGCGTTATGTGGGTCGGACGACCCCCCCCCCAAAACAAAAAGGACCACCACTTCCTTTCCCCTCCCCCGCCAACAAAAAAAAACACAAAAAAAAACACAAAAAGCGCCAAAGCATGAATGCTTTCCTGTTGGCTTCCCTTTCCATCTTTCAACACACCAAGGGGATACCCTCCCCAAAAGGATCCTTAGACTCGCCGCGGGACATTTCTCTCGCAGGACGGGGCCTGTGGAGCACACCAAGTTCGTGAAGCTGATCCACGAAAGCTGCCGTTCCCTCAGCCCTCCTTGGAGCTTTTGCCTTGGATCCGCCTTTTTTTTGACCAAAAAAAGGCGGTGAAAGACATGCCCTCTCTCTTTCTTGTGGCATCCAAACAGAAACCACATAAGTCGCGGCCTCTGAAAAAAAAGGGTGGTTTGAGTGGTGTCCGTTGTTTTTTTGGTTGGCTCCTCTTTTCTGCGACGTCCAAAAAGCGATCCCCTCTAAATGGTGTTTTTTGAATTGGAACTGAACCAGAGGTGATCACTTCAATGGACCCAGCTTGGCTATTTTGGGGCTTTGTGACCTGCGAGAAGCGTCTGATACCACCTTCCCCCTTCCGCAGCCCGTCGCCGGAGTCGCCGGAGTTTTTTGCGAGGTCCCAATGTGTATGGCTACGCCTATGACGACGCAGCAGCTTGTTTGGCACTTGGCACTTGGCTTTTTGGTCCTCGCGGCCCTGCAATCAAACAATCAAGCCCCAATGTGGGAAGGTGAGGGGCAAAGGGTCAAATTGCACGGTGCTCAACCGGAGCCTCAAAAGGCGCGGGGCTGAACAGAAAGAAGCTTTAGTTTCAAACACCCTTGCCCTTTAAACCAATATTATGAGGACGTGGAAGTCATCTTCCATTGGGACTTGTATCGACGAACCGTGAGGGGTGTGAGTTCCTTCATGGAATCTCACTGAGTGTCCCTGCACAGCGGCTGGTGGGTTCCATGGCAGGACTCCCAGAAAACGCGAGCTCCAGAGTCGCACCCTGGTTGTACTTTTCTGAACATGCTGTTTTGCTTGAGGAGTTGACCTTGTGTAGCTACGTGGGTGTTGTTGCGCCACTGAGGAGAGCGAGAGAGAGACACGGAGGGAGAGAGACCTTTGGGCAGTTTGTCGGGAAGCGTCGCTGGTTTCTTTGAAGGGGATCCAAGGAATCCCGAGGTTTCCTCCCAACTGATCGAGTTTTCTTGGGCTGATGCTTCCAGGTGGGCCTTCAAGTCTGTCCAGCGGGGACGACCTACATTTGGAGCATCGGGTGCCCCGAGGAGCATCAGGTTGGGGCGGGCGGTTTTTCCCGTCGCCACACGCAGAGAGAGAGAGAGAGAGAGAGAGAGTCATATGGGTGTGGTTCGGATTTCCGATGTTTTTGAGGGACATCATTTTGGGGATGCGGTGCGTTTGTTTTCCCTAGGGCTGGTTTTTGGTAGGTCTGGTTCCCCTGGCTGGTTGGTGGGTCGGTCGGTTGGTCAGTTGGTTGGTTGGTGGGTCGGTGGGTCGGTGGGTCGGTGGGTCGGTGGGTCGGTGGGTTGGTGGGTCGGTCGGTCGATCGGTCAGTTGGTTGGTTGGTCGGTTGATTGGTTGGTTGGCTAGTCGGTAACGGTTTGAGATGAGTCACGGATCCTGGAACCGCATGGGGAGGGGTAGCTAGATTTGCTTGAGACCCGTTGAGCCAGCATCACAATCAAAGCCGATTCGGGGAATTGCAGCTTAGAATGGCGAGCAGGAACCGCCCCTGCATTTTGCCGTGAGTTTTCGGCTCTTTTATGACAGCTTTGATTCTGACTCGGCTCATATTGACTCCATGTCCCTTCAGAAACTGGCAGCAAAAAAAGACGCGGGAAAGTTGTCTCCGACGGGAGATGCTGTTGCTTCCCTTGAAAAAGGCCATGAGACAGAAGGTTTCTGAGTTTCAGACCCACGCGGTCCAAAAAGAAGCGGCAGCATACGTAACTCAAGGTTCTTCAAGCACGGGGTGCCAAAATTGGGGGGCCCTCGTTGGCATCCCCTTTCACAGGCACGTATTCAGCGGCCCTAACCAGAACGCCAGGTCTTCAGCTAGCTCCGCGAAGTGACCTCTCATGAGCTTGAGCTCAGGCTTTGGGTCATGTGGCGCAGGCGCAAGAAGGGAACGCCGTCTTCCAAAGGGGGTTGTGTGCTTCCCTGTCTGGAGGGTATGTGCCAGCGGCCGTGGGGTTGATGCATGGCCGGATGAATCTGAAGTTGACATGTGCCAAATCTGGGCAGGGGGGGGGAAGGCCTGCTTGGCGCATGCACATGAACCCAAGCCCTTGTGCAGGCTCCCCGTTTTAGCATGATCCAGATGTATGTTGGACCCCATTTGCCCCCGTTTGCTAACCACCCGCGTTTTGGAGGACTTTTGAGTGTTGGCTGATTTGCATCCACCAAGATGGGTGGCGGGGTTCAACGTGTGCACGCCGGAATCCATCCGTCGAGCTGAAATGCTTGGCTGCTAGGGTTTAGTCCACCGTGCTCCTGCAAAACGCCAGGGTGCACGGTGCGTTAGGACGCGCCTCCAAACAAAAAGATCATCGCAGCCGCGCCTTGCAAGGGCCATCCATCCAACAAAAAAAACATGGAGGTTTGCTGGTTTGCCTCATTTTGCCCCCGCCCACTGCGGCAAATGCGCCAAGCTCCGCGTTTTCGCTCGCCTGAAAGCTCCGTTTCGGCCTCCCGGGGCCCCGGGCCCGGGCGGGCCCGAGTTTTGCGGCGCCATGCCGAAGCACATCTTCAACCCCGCGGCGGTGTCGGCCTCTGGCGGGAAGTCCACGGCCTTCAAATCCGCGGCGCCGTGCACTGCGAAGTTTGCTGGCCTGTGTTGTGTTTGGTTTTGGGTTGTTTTTTCGTAAAGGAACGAAATGGGGATTATACACATTATATATATATATATATGTATGTGTGTCAGTTCAATTTCCCCAGCCGGAAGCCAAATGAGCAATTGAACACCCCCAGGTGTGCTTGACCGTGCTCTTTGCGGCCGTCGCGGTTGTATCGCTGATCGTGGAGCCTCTTTACGGACCGAAACTCGTCGCAGCCTGGCATGAGAGACACCTTTTTCTGGGTGTCACTGCTGCTTTTGGTTCCTCCTCCTCCTCCTCCCGGACACATTCACCCCAGGAAACTCATCAAAGGCGATGTTTGGTTTCAACAGGGGGAAGATAGAGACCTGTTGGTGTGTGTCTGTGTGGCCCTTGCTTGCCCTTGAGCCTGAGTGCTTGCGTCTCAGGAAGAGTTTCTGAAGCGGACCAAAGATGAGGAGTGAGGGCTGTGGGAAACATGGTGTGGTTCCCTTATTTGCCTTATGCGTTGCACAAAACCAAGCAATGCCTTGCCTTGCTCACAGTCTCGATATACAAGGTCTTCTGAACTTGTTGGGCAATGCCTTGCCCTGCCCTATGGAGATTCGTCGTTTGACAGGCCTTCCATCGGTAGTGACATGTCGGCAAGCGGGAGTTCCACATTCAGTCAAAACACGTCATTCCTTGGGAACCTCGCCTCCTTCCATTGGAATGTTGCAATCTGTCTGCTAGGAGTCCACCGAAGTGCCCAAGGTGCCTAACGTGCTCTTCCGCGATGATTGGAAGTATCGAAGGCGATGGGCGAACGACCCCCTTTCCTCCCCAAACCTGTTTGAACTGTTTCAAGAGCTTCCTTTTGCTCTTAGAAATTGGACCAGGAGCTTTCAACCAAAGTTGCAGACAGGAAGCCCTACCCTTGGGGAGTCTTTGGGTGGTTTGTGCTGGGTCACCTGGATCTGAACCGAAACTTGCTGGTGCTCAGTAAGGAACGTGGGAATGAACCCAGGGGTCCCCTCAAAGGAAACCACCCCTTGGATGGTTTGTCCAATTCTCATTCCCTGCATCTCTCGCACCGATCGCAACCAAAAAATCCATCGACTCGAAGGCATCGATTTCCTGAGTTGCTGCTCATGACCCAGTTGGAGTGCGAGTTTACTCGACGGATGATGGCCTCCTTAGTGGTGGGCGCCCTGCTGGGCATTGAGCGCCGCGAGTCCAACCGTGGCGCAGGACGCTCCGCACGGTCTGGACGCCAAAGCTTTTGGCGGGAAGCCAACCATTTGGGGATTTGAAACAGGCCCCTAAGGTGTTTGTTTTCTGGAAGGTTGGTCCCAAAAGGTAATTTGGAGCTGCCACTAGGACCAACTTTGGCATCACATGGAAACCAAAGGACGTCAACCAGTAGCTGGCCGAATAAGGCCTTTGTAAACCTTTGCCATCTTGCCAGAAATCCGCTCAAGTTGTTCAGCACGTGAGACCGCCCCAACATCTCAGGTCCCCATTGGATTTCCCAAACCAACCTTAGGGCACCAAAGAACAGCACCACCTTTATTGTCATTCACCTTGAATGGGGTCAACTGAGGAGTACCAACCTTTCGTCAAGGGCACCAAAAAACACAACTTTTTTCCTTCACCCGCCATGGTCGTAAACCGATCTCGACTCGATATCGACTCAGGCACCAAAAAACACCCACTTTCCATTTGTTTCATTCACTTCACATGGGGTGAACTGGTCTCAACTCAACGTCGACGTCAGGAGTGCGCGCCATTCATTGCCCATGAGGTAAACCGTCTAAACCTCAGTCGACTCAACGTCGACTCAACTCGTCGACGTCAGGAGTGCGCAGGAACCCATTGTTTCTTCACCTCCCGCGTGGTAAATCGACTAGCCAAGCTTTTTTTCTCATTCACCTCGCATGGCGACGACGTGATCTTAACTCGAGTCTACTCGTCTCAGGCGTGCGCACCATTCCCCTCCCATGAAAAATGCACCGTCGATCTCGCCTAACCCACCTTTTCCTCCTTCACCTCGCACAAGGTCGACTCCATGCGACTCCTGTCAGGCGTGCGCACCATGAGCCTGGTGTCCTTGGGCGCCTGCATCTTCACCATCGGCTCCATGTACGCCTTCGAGGAGGGCTCCCAGACCTGGGACGCCTCCCGGGTCTCCGCGGCCCTGCCCTCCGGCGCCCCTTGAAGCGATGAAGCGGAGAGAGCGCGCACGCTTGGGCGGGCGAGTGGGCGAGTGGACGGGCGAGCGCGGAAATGAGCCGGGCGAGGGTTTTGGGGGGGGGGCTTTGTGTTTTTGTGTTTTTGTTTTTTTTGTGGGGGGGGAAGGGGGCGTGGATTTTTTTGGGGAGGGTAAAACATGGTCCAAGAAGGAAACCAGGGGAAGAGGTGCTGTTCGTTGTTGTTTTGCTTGTTTGTATGGGGAATGTTTTGGTTTTGGATCGATGCTTCTACCAACCGAAGGGTGATGCAGATTTGTTTAATTTGACAGAAACCAAAACCAGACAGGACGAGTAGTTGCTTGACTTTAAGACAGAAACCAAATGGTGATGGATATGTGTTTGAGTTTTCAAAATTAAGAACCATGGTGATGCTTTTTTTAGGGACCGGCTCAACGTCTACTGGTAGTCCTGCCAGATGATACTGGTTTCCACTGTTGTAGTGTCGAACCACTGTGGATTGCGGATTAGGACAATCGGGATCCACAATTTTGAATAAGCCTGTTTAGACCCGCCCCCCTCGATTTACTTTGATTTGCTTGCCTGTTCGAGTTTGGGAATGACCCTTCACCAACCACCGCGGGTGTTTTTTTGTAATTAGGGAGGAGGTGTTGTTCTTTCCTGAGAATGCGCAAGAAAATCGGGATGCCCCATGTTGAACAACCCAGATACTGGTTGGCAAAATCACCCCAGTTTTGAAAAACCAAATGTAGCGTTTTAAACTGCTTTGATGAAAAATAGTATGACCTACCTAAAAGTGACAACGGTTTCCTGTTGGGCCGACCTTGTCTCAAAACAGGGGATAAAAGGATCACTCACCCAAGGGATCCCCCATTCTGAAAACCTTAGGATGGAGTTTGGTTAATTCCTCCCCATCTTGAACCACCCACCCAGTCAAATTGTAGGGTGCATTTTACCATGGAATTTCGCATGTATGAGTTTGTCTCAAAATAGGGGGATCTCAAAACGGTTGGTTTCCTTTTGGCTTCCCAAACGGGGACCGCCTCAAAAGAACATACACCCATACATGTTTCACATTCCTTTTTCCCCAACCACTCCAACCACTCCACCCACTCCAACCACTCCAACCACTCCACCCACTCCACCCACTCCAACCACTCCAACCACTCCACCCACTCCACCCACTCCACCCACTCCACCCACTCCAACCACTCCACCCACTCCAACCACTCCACCCACTCCACCCACTCCAACCACTCCACCCACTCCAACCACTCCACCCACTCCACCCACTCCAACCACTCCAACCACTCCAACCACTCCACCCACTCCACCCACTCCACCCACTCCTTCCACTCCAACCACTCCACCCACTCCACCCACCCCAACCACTCCAACAACTCCAACCACTCCACCCACTCCACCCACTCCACCCACTCCAACCACTCCACCCACTCCAACCACTCCACCCACTCCACCCACTCCAACCACTCCACCCACTCCAACCACTCCACCCACTCCACCCACTCCAACCACTCCAACCACTCCAACCACTCCACCCACTCCACCCACTCCACCCACTCCAACCACTCCACCCACTCCACCCACTCCAACCACTCCAACCACTCCAACCACTCCACCCACTCCACCCACCCCACCCACTCCACCCACTCCAACCACTCCACCCACTCCAACCACTCCACCCACTCCACCCACTCCAACCACTCCACCCACTCCAACCACTCCAACCACTCCACCCACTCCACCCACTCCACCCACTCCAACCACTCCACCCACTCCACCCACTCCACCCACCCCTCCCACTGCCCCACTCCTACCGCTCCAACCACTCCATCCACTCCAGCCACTCCACTCCAACCTCTCCCAGTGGCCCAGGTGGGGTTTTTGGGCGGCGCCCTGATCTTCAAAGACTCGGGCCAGATCAAGGGCCTCACCACCGCCTGCGGGGTGTGGCTCGCGTGTGCCGTGGGCATGTGCTGCGGCGGCGGCATCATGACTCACCTGGGTCTCCTTACTTGGCCCTGTGATTCCTTGGTGGTGGCTGTCCTTAGTTGGCTCTTTTAGTTTGTTGGTATTGTCTTTTTTGTGAATCGCGATCTTGGTGATTGGCTTATTTTTGTTGTGCGTTGTTTGGGGTTTAATTTGTTTTTTGGGGGGTTGAAAACTGGCAAGTTGCCAGTTGCTGTTTTCCCGCCTCATTGGCCATTTAGGTTGTTTTAGTTGGCCTTGGTATGCCCTCCAATCATTGGAAGCTTGGCAGGAGGGGTTTGGAAGGCCCTTTGCTTTAGAGCCTATCCACTTCCATGATTGGAACGAGGGTTGTAGTTCGTGTTGTGCGGTTTCTGTTGGTTGTTAGTGGGGGGCTGCAAGGGCTAAGTGTTCGTTGTGTTGGCATATTAGGAGTTAGGAAGTTTTCAAGGCGATCCGGATCACGGTGGGGAAGCAGTAGGAAGTACAACCTGATGGTGGAACATGTGGGCATGTGTCAAAATCGGAGGAGTTAAACAATGACAGTCCTTTTGGTTTCCCTTTAAACCAATCTGAAAAGATCGGAAAGAGGTACCCTCAAAACGAAGCAAACACACACGCACACTCATTCAAACCATGCTGTGAGGAATGTTTGCTCTTCCTATTGCTCCCCAAAGAATCGGAAGCCTTAGTTGCTTCCAAAAATGATGGAACACTTTAAATCCACTTCGCACCAGTTGGTAAGTAGTGTATCCCAGAATGGAAATCCTGCTTCATCCATCCCAAGCGTAAATCACGCTTGTGCATCCGCAGTATGATCCCTTGAGGGGGGGAGGCCCTTTTTGTTGAACAACATACCCTTTCAGACCAACCACAAAACCCTTCCTCTTTTTTTTTTGGGGGGGGGGGAGGGGAATCCTTTTTTTGGTCAGTTACTCTTTGAAGCCAAAAACATGTTCTTGTTTTTTTTTTTTGGGGGGGGGGGAATCCTTTGTTTGGTCGGCTTTTGAAACCAAAAACCATACCGACCAAAAGAGACAGAGCTGTGAACTCCCTTTGGGGCCCAGGCATAGGTGTCCTTTTTTTTGGTTAATTTGGTTGAAAAATAGAGGGTTCCCGGTGGTTCAATCAACCAGGGCTATCGATTTGGCCAAAAAGGACACCTATGCTCATTTTTGGAGGTACTAGGATTAACTTCCCCATTCTTTCCAGGGATCCGAATCTTTCTAGAAAACCACCAAAAACCCTGAAGAAATGGTGGTTTTAATGGGCCGCCAAAGGGAGCACTGCCCTTCTTGGGGATGGTTTGAACGGGCCACCAAAGCAGAAACGTCCCTTTGGGGGGCTTTGAACTTTTGGTGTGGCTCCAGGCATGTACTTCGTGGCCTTCTTCGGTGTGGCCGGCGTGGTGGCGATGCTGCGCTTCGGGCCCAGGTCGCCCATGCCGGACGACGAGGAGTGGACGGCGAGGTCGACTTTTGGGGCGAAGATGGGTCTTGGAACATGTGGTTCTTTGTGTGTGCGCGCGTGTGTGTTTTTTGTTTAGAAATCTTGTGCGTTGTTCCAGCACCCTCCAAGGGTGGTCTGGGTTTCTTGTGTTGGTGTTCAGGTTTTTTTTTGTTTTTTTTTGTGTGTTGGTCCGTTTGTAGCTGCTCTTGTGTGAGCCATGTTGGGTGCAAATGGACCGCCTGGGAGGGTGCTGGTTGCTCTTAGGGTCTTTTTGTGTGGTCTCACGGGGTTTGGTCGGTTGGTCGGTCGGTCGGTCGGTCGGTTGGTGTGTTGGCTGCTTCTGCCTGTGGAAATTGGCGGTTTTCATGAAACATGGCACGAATCAGCTAGCTTGGAATGGGCCGAGCTCCAAAAAATCCGAGTCGGAGGGCTGGCAAAGAAGGCCGTGACTGGCGAGGGTATCGTTCCAGTTGTGAGTCCCCTGCCGCGTGGGTTTGGAGACTGGACGAGCCCACTGGACCAAATCACCCCATCAAGTTTCCCGTTGATAGACCTCAAAGATCGAACCGAGGTTGGCGGCTCAACTCGCCTTCCGCTAAGATGTCAGAGAAAGAAGATAAACCCTTACACTTAGATGGCCGTGGGTCAGCACCAATGGTACCATTTCGGGGTGCACCACCCATTTTAGAACCCATCTTAGTGGGGATTGGGATGTTCACTGGGGGTACGATTTGGATTTTGACCCATGGCCATATCTCCTTGATTTGGGGGAAGGTTCCCCTACTAAAATAGACTACAGAAAGAAAGTTACCCTTATTCTAACCTCTCTACTGGAGGACCTAGACTTACATATCCTTGAAGGCCTCCAATTTTTCAGCCCAAGAAACAAGCGGAGGACAACCCCTTCGAGGAGAAGGCGCAGTTGGAGACCCAAGCCACCCACCCCGAGCTCGAGCAGCCGCTGGTGCGGAAGCGGTCCTCCACGAACCAAAGCCAAAAGGGCAAGACGCTTGACTGCTATTGGCTTGGAACCAGATGCCCTTTCAAACCAACCACAAAGCCCTTGCGCCTTTGTTTTTTTTTTGGGGGGGGGGAATCCTTTTTGTTGGTCGGCTACTCCTTGACTGCTATTGGGTTGGATCTTTAGACTTTATTTGTTGGTTGAACTCAAGTTGGGTTTCCCACTAAACCCCCCAAAGTTATTCACCTTTTTGCAGGGGGTCATTCCAGCAACCAAGGACGCTGCTCTCCGGGGACGAGTAGGCGTCACCGAGCCACTCCTTCCCTTCTTATCTAAATGGGTGGCTTTGAATTTGACCCATTTCTGAAAGGGATAGTTGGGTGGCTTAAACAACACCTTTCAGGATATTTCCTCGTTTGGGTGGTGTTCACATCACCTGGTTTGGGGAAATGTGAGTAAGACTGTATATGATAGGGATACAAGTTCCAGCAGTTTGATCCGTAGGATTTAGGAACAGCATGATTCCTCAGCGCATGGCCCAATCAGGTTGTGTGGAAAGAGCTCATGCGCAGCAGAAATTGACGACGCTTGCATTTGCCAACTTGCAGTTTACTTGGGACTGCGAGACATCTTGAGTTGTGCCCGCCTAGCATTAGCTGTTATTCTTCGCTCTTTCAGCACGTGGTTCAAGCTCGGCACAAAGGGTGCAATGGGCGAAAATGCCGTGTGGGAAGTCATCAGTGGCAAGGACACATGGCCAGACTCAAGTCACCCGTTTGTGCCCTTTTCCTCTTTTGCGGGGTTTCTTCCGTTTTTCCCTTTTCAGCTTCAAAGGTGAGATCAATCGAGCCTTCCTTTCCCTTGTTGCCGCTTTTCACGTGGCAGGACAAGGGCGGCATCATGGTCCGCGAGGGGCGCAGCATCCGCAGCAAAGAATGCGGGCGCCTGTCCTTTGCGGCCTTTGTGGAGGAGCTGGAGCTGGTAGGCGCAATGGCTTTTCATGGTTTCAAAGTGGTGCAGGATTTCGTCCATCCACAGTGGTGTATTTTCTAGCCGTGTGTCGAAACCACCTTGAAGCCTTTTGGCATTCCAGAGACACAAACAGCCAGGTCAGCTTGGTTAATACCATCGATTGTCCTCAAGAAGTAGGGCTGGGGGGATTTGCCTGCCAGGATTGGCGGCCTGGTAAAAAGCTTGCAAGCCATGGCACCCTTTCAAAAGGAAACCAAAAGAAGGTTTGTTTCAGTAGCAGTTTCAACGCGTTAAAGCAAGGGGTAGGCAGCAGAAGCATCGCCGTGTTGAGCCATCCTCCTTTCAAGATGCAATTTGGCATTGACGACTAGGAAGCTGGTCCTACCAAATGCAAAGGACATCACACTTGTTTTTGGACGGCCGGGGGCTTGAAGTGGTAAGTTGACCTGGTAAAATGCCAGCCAGTTGATGGCAATGAACCCACCCTAGGGTTTAGGGTCCCACCCACCCATCCATCCAGCCAACCGAAGCAGGCGAGCGCTTGCACTACAAGCTCATGACGGGCACTGGGCCTGAGACGGGCTGGGTCAGCATCAACGTGGCAGACAAGGAGCCTCTCAAAGCCCCGCAAAGATGCCCCCCAAAGACGCCCCAATGACTGGTATAGAAATTAGCTTTGTGAACCAGAAAGCCAGGGAAAACCGTCGATCATCGATGTGTTTCCTGCAAGGGTCACCTATGCCTCAAATTTCCCATGGTTTGAGGACCGAGCTTTCGGCTCCCATTGCAGACACAGCGCCGAAACCTGTATGACAGCGCCTGAAAATCCCAACTTCGTTAGGTCCCAGAACCTGCAAAGGGCTCCTCAACCACAATTTCCGTGCCTTCGCACTTGGATGGGTGGAAATCTTAATCCTGCATTTGGGATTGTTTTGCGGTGGTTTGGCCTTTTTCCCGTTCTGTTTTCCGGCTTCGCGGGCGACCATGGCACACCTGGACCGGGGTCGGGGTTGCTCTTTTGGTGGGCGGTCTGGGTCTCGCTTGAGAGTACGGGCCCATATGAGCTGTTTAAACCAGACTCTATGGAACCAACAGTCCATGGGTTCTGGGCGCTTCTCGATTTGTTTGGATGGTGTCTGCCTGCTTCATGGCGAGCTCACCGATTCTGGGGCAAAACGGGAGCCCATGATGTGGCCCTCTACTTGGGAATGGCTTGGGGTTTTGAACCTCTGGTTCTTGCATATGGGTGTGGCAATCAAAATTACACGATCGGAGGGGCTGGCTCCGCAGGTCTTGGTACCCATGTTTCCACCAAGGCGACCCATTTTGGAATTCCGATTTTTTGAGCCGCAGGCATATGGCAAATGCGACCAATCCAAGCCGCCAACCAATCCAAGCCGAGCAGGTAGGAAAAAAGCCACAAGGAGGCCGTCCCCCATTTTTGGATGGTGTGAGGAGGCCAGGAGGAAAGCAGCCAAAATCTAGGTTTCAAAATGCACTTCCAAGAGGAAACCCCAGAGGAAAGCAACCAAATTCATGGGTACATACCCATCCAGGTTTCAAAAATAGAAGAGGAAAGCCAAACCAGAAAGTACAAGCTTTTCGGCACATGTTGAGGACCCCATTTTTGGCTAGAAAGCATATAATGTTCGAGACATTTTCTGAAAGTAAAAACCAGGAGGAAAACCAACTCAGAAAGCACAAATCTCCGGGAAACGTTGAGGACCTCTTGAAATGCATCATCAAGCCGCCTCCCAAGATGCCGCTCTTCTGCGGCTGGTACTCAGGCGGATTCTTCAAAGCCGACGGCGAGAAGCTGCTGGCGCCCTTGATGGACGCGGTGGGCGGCGCCGGGTGCGCCATGCGCTGCGTCTTCCACTTCCCCGACGCCTACGGCATGTCGGGGGAGGGCTTTGAGGGGAGAGAACCCTGGCCCAAGCATCGTGGCCAGAAAAGCTGAGTCCTTCCAACAAAAAAAGCAATCCCCGGATACTTGTTGCTGAAAGAGGCTTCTAACTTCAAGCAAAAGGGGGCATTGATAGAAAAAAGGGGTATTGCAGGGGGCTGTTTGTGAGCTCGACGCTGCTGTTTGTGAGCTTGACGCAGGCCTTGCAGGGTGTTCTTGTGAGAGAGGGCTGGTGAGCTTGATTGCAGGATTTAGGGACTTGCACAGCGGGATTCTATTGCGTGTGCCGCTGGTTAGCTTGACATGGGGCGGCGGGACTTGCACGGCGCTGCTTTGTTTTGCCCAAAAGCGTAGCGAAGAGTTCTATGTCAAAAGGGCAGGCATTCTGTGCAGCTCATCTCAACGTAGCCTTGCTTCACAGCGCATCTCAACGTAGTCTTGCTTCACAGGCTGTCTCAACATAGCTTTGCTGCGCAGCGCATCTCAACATCGCCCTTGCTGCACAGCTATGCTACACAGCCTTGCTCTGCGCAGCTCCCGGCACAGCTCTGCTACGCACAGCCCTGCTCTTGTTGTTTTGTTGGCGAGCTTCAACTTCGCCCGGAGACCTCCGCAAAGGGTCATTCCACTCGACGAACCCTCTGCGAGAATCGCGCGTGTCAAAAAAGTTTGGCGTGCCCGGCGAACTGCGTGGCGCCGTGCGGATTTAACTTTTGGAGGCGAGCCTTGTGCCCTCCTGACGCACAGCGCCCCCCAAATCATAGCTGGGAGATGCTGGGAGTTGCCGGTGGGAAAATGATTGAAAACGGTTTCCCTAAAACCACCCAGGGGCCGCGCTGGGGTTATTTTCCACGCGTTTCCCATGTGTGTTTCGAGCGCTGTGGGGCGAGTATAGTTCACACACTTGTGTGTTTACATGTTCAAAACATGTTGTGGTGTGTGTGTGTGTGTGGTGTGCGTGTGTGTGTGCGTGTGTGCGTGTGTGTGCGTGTGTGTGCGTGTGCGCGTGTGCGCGTGTGCGCGTGTGCGCGTGTGCGCGTGTGCGCGTGTGCGCGTGTGCGCGTGTGCGCGTGTGCGCGTGTGCGCGTGTGCGCGTGTGCGCGTGTGCGCGTGTGCGTGTGCGCGTGTGTGCGTGTGTGCGTGTGTGCGTGTGTGCGTGTGTGCGTGTGTGCGTGTGTGCGTGTGTGCGTGTGTGCGTGTGTGTGTGTGTGTGTGTGTGTGTGTGTGTGTGTGTGTGTGTGTGTGTGTGTGTGTGTGTGTGTGTGTGTGAGTGTGTGTGTGTGTGTGTGTGTGTGTGTGTGTGTGTGTGTGTGTGTGTGTGTGTGTGTGTGTGTGTGTGTGTGTGTGTGTGTGTGTGTGTGTGTGGTGTGTGTGTGTGTGTGTGTGTGTGTGTGTGTGTGTGTGTGTGTGTGTGTGCGCGTTGTGTGTTGGTGTGTGTGTGTGTGTGTGTGTGTGTGTGTTGTGTGGTGGTGTGTGTGTGTGTGTGTGTGTGTGTGTGTGTGTGTGTGTGTGTGTGTGTGTGTGTGTGTGTGTGTGTGTGTGTGTGTGTGTGTGTGTGTGTGTGTGTGTGTGTGTGTGTGTGTGTGTGTGTGTGTGTGTGTGTGTGTGTGTGTGTGTGTGTGTGTGTGTGTGTGTGTGTGTGTGTGTGTGTGTGTGTGTGTGTGTGCGCGCCGTGTGCGCGCGTGTGTGCGCGTGTGTGCGCGTGTGTGCGCGTGTGTGCGCGTGTGTATTCTGCACGTGTAAGCACGCGCGTGTGTTTTTCAAGGGCGCGCGCCTGTGTCCATAACGGTTTTGGCTCAAGGGCAAGTTTGGATGATCAGAGTGCCGCTTCTTACTGCCTTCCTTACTTGCGATATTCCAAGCTCTCGGACTACAGCTCTGAGCTGAAGGTTCGATGTCTGTCACTCAGGCTGAGGAGCCTGTTGTCTCGCAGCTCGCGGCGAGGCCTGTGCACGCGCAAGGAATCTGGATCTGCCATGGCCTGCCTGCGTGCAGGGGGTCGAAAACAGGGACGCGGCCGAGTGCTTAGATAGTGAGGAGGCGGAGACTGGGAGAGGTTTTTGAGTTTGGGAAGATGCGAATCTTGCCCTCCAATGTCGCTTGACATACTTGAGTCTTGCAGAGCAGCAGACAAGCTGGCCTCATGCACTGAGAGGAGAAGATGAAGGCACGGCTGCTTTC
>CAUJNA010003344.1:364819-369819 GCA_963377175.1 Effrenium voratum
TTGTCTGGATTGTTCTCTTTACTTGTGTTGTTTGGTGTGTGTGTTTTGTTTTAAGACATATTTATGTTCATCTTAGTGTCTGCTTTTGATGTTTATTTGTGTTTGGCTTATTTTTGTTATATATATATATATTATGTATCTTTATTTTAGGTAGTTGAAAACATGATAGGGGTGTTAATCTCTATTAACGAGATTGCATCAACCCGCTCCAAAAACGGGGCCTAAACCAAGAAGAAAAACAACATACCGAGAATCTCGATCCAACAAACACAAATTCCTCGTATCGTAAAGAATAAAACCTACAAAATTCATGCTAAGTAAAGCAACTAGAAGGCGAAAACAGTATATTAGAAGGTATCGAAGAAAGAATCGAAAACTATAAATAGACAAAAACGAGGTATTTTTGTACACCTCCAAAATTACCTGTATGTATGGTCACATGCCGCCTCCCGATACCTCTTGCATGCCAGGTAAAGGCTTCTCTACGGATGTTCCAAGAGGCAGAGCATGTTTTTCATCCACCATACGAAGGGATTAAAGGAGCCATTTCTCAGTACCCAATCTGTAATTTCCCAAACCAGGGGCTTGTAATTGTTTTGAACGACGGATCGACTCCGTAAATCATCATGAATGCATTTATGCTCGGCATGGCGTGCGACCGCAAGCGATTCCTATGCACCTCCAAAATACACGATTAGAAAGAAGAAATAACCGCTATATCAAGGACCAACCACGAAAAACGACACCAAGAAGTGCCAAGAAGATTGAAGGATTTGAGGGATTCCCATCACAAGAATATCAGGTGTAATACGAGGGTCTGCAAATAAAGACTCGCAGGCTGAATGAGGGTCGTCCTCCAGCCTGCAAGCCAAAGAGAAAATACAGCATTCTTCAAAATGGTGTGGGTGTCCTATTTGTGCCCATATCCCATATAATGGAAAATATGTCGGCCGAAAGCATCCAGATTCTGGTGGCAAAAAGAAGAAACATCACCCTGCCCGCATAAAAACAATATCCGGAAATGTAGCGTTGGTGAGCAACAAATCCTGAGCTAGAGTGGGGCGTGCCTTAAGCCAACCATCTGCTCCTAAAACAGCAAAAGTGCGCAACCGTGCTTGTCCGGATAGCATCGGCTTACTCCATCAAAAAGCAAGTCACCTTAGAATGAATAATTGCCAACAAAATCGCTTATTATATCTCCACTCTCGGATCCTAAAAACCAGGAGCGTCACGAGGCAAGAAACGCAAAACTCGCTGAAGGGCCTGAGCCTCGTTCCCAATATCAATTTGAAACGGGAAAAGCGAGATGAAGATCCAAAATGGTTTGCAAATACTTGGCGTACGACCATTGGGTTCGAGTCAAAATGGTTCTAAGAGATAATTCTAAACATCGCTTCATCCGATCATGAAAGAGATCCAAACATGGTCCAATCAAGGATCTAGGAATGGTGCGGCACAAGCATTGCATCTTGTGGAAAATAGCACTGCTCTGCGTAAGATGGAAAGCAGCATGTTTATGCGGCAAGCTTTCAATCGCAGAGAAGCCTCTCAATTTCCTAATTATTCTGTTCATAGAAAGAAATTAAAAAAATCCGTTGACCCCAGGCGCTTTAAGCATGATCATGTTATGACGAATATCGCAGTAATTTCCAACGCATGGAAACGCGAAACATTTCCGCGGAATTGTTCCTTCGCAAGAGGGCACAAATTGCATTGTGCGGTTGGACGTGAAGCCGCATTCCTAAGCCCAGCGTAGCTGTTGTTGAAAAGCAGCCTAAACATCTTGAACCTCCCCTCCCATAAACTCATCGTCCGCAAAAGCCGGCGCAAATTCCGGTCGGGGCCTGCCGCTAACGGCAAATACGGCGGTTTGTATTCGATGACGAGTAAGACAAAACAAAGGGCTCATGATGGGGTAGTCTTGTTGCCCTCGTGAACATTGTTCTAATTGCCCTTGGCAAGCCAAACAAGATGAGTTCCGTAACAATAAGAAGCACATGGAGCAGAGGAAGGAGTATGGCCACGGACATCCTTCAAGAATTGGGCAGAATTTTTTTAAAAGCATTGCCTCAGTACCAAATGCTACTAAACTCCGGGACGGCCCATAGCCAAAGTGCATTTAAACACCATTCCGCCAAGTAAGCCCCATAACGATCGGGCGAACATCCTCATCCAAAGGAATAGGTTCTCTCCGGGTGTCGATTTTCCCGACTCCAATTAATTAGTCTCTGCCAATCCAAGGGCGTAAATCTCATCCGAGCCGGAACCCAAAAGGGCTCTCAGGAAATCAACTCTTAACCCGTCCGGTCCCGGACCGACGCCTACGGCAAAAGAGCGGATCTGCCGGATCAAATTGTCGGTGGTTGTAAGCTTAGAAAGCGGCATTTCCACCTAAGAATATCGCCCGAACCTCCGGACTATTATAAACCAATCCTAATAAAAGAAGCCGCTGAAGAGCTTGGGAAGGTCGTCCTAAAGAAAATAAGCGCTCAGTCTCCAAAGCTTTGCAGTCTAGCTCGGGGTGACCGTTACGTCGTTGAGATTTAAACACAGACGACTTGGAATGCTTGTGTTACACTCTGTTCAGCCTCGTACCACAACCCTAACCGCTCTCCCATCTTCCAACCCAAAAAGAGGCTCTGGGTGAAGTAATGCGCTTGTTGGGGCCGCTGCCCGCGGTGAAATTAACACAGCGCACACTTAGGAAAAAACAAAAGAATTCGATCCAAATTCGCCTCGCGGCTTGCATAACCTCAGCGTCGGGCGCCCCCCGTCCGCCCTCCACAGGAGGAAGATGATCCCAAGCATCAGCTCGTTGTTTTTGAAGAATAGCATCCACCAATTTGCCACACTCTTCTCGCGCTAAAGGAAGGAGAGCGAGAGGAACATGTTCTTTAATACGGACCGGATTGCAAAAAATGTCATTCAAAATAAGCAATTCTTCAGAAGACCTCGGGGGCCCGTTGGGAACAAGGAGAACACTAGGATGATCGTATAGCATTGTTCCAAGAGAACTATAAGCTCCCCAACACCTAGGATGTATACTAGGATGATCGTATAGCATTGTTCCTACCTCCCAAGAGAACAATAAGCTCCCCAACACCTAGGATGTATACCCCCCGTAACCCAAACGCCGACCGAAAGTCCGTAAACACGACAACACGTGGAACACACATGTGTTCACTTGGAATACAATGAAACGCGTGTCCAATTCAGACACATATGTGTGCACACGTGGAACACACGTGTGTTCACCTGAACCACAAGCACGGGCAAGCAAAGCACACATGTGTGTACATATGGGACACATATACATATATATATATGTATACCACTGGAACACAAATAATATGTGTCCAGGAACACCGCGTGTGCGATTAAAGCGCACATGTGTGCACACGTGGAACACACAACTGTGCACGCGTGAGCAAACATAAATGCTCACCTAAAGCGCATACGCACACATGTCCGCACATGGAAAACAATCATGCGTTTTCTGGAGCACATACATGTGCACACCTGGAGAGCAAGTATGTCGTCAGACGCAAAAAATGTTCACCGAGCACATAGGAAATGTGTTCACGTGGAACACACATCTGTCCACCTGGAACACAAACACGTGTCCAAGTGGCACGCACATGTGCGTACACGTGGAATACACATGTGTACACATGAACACACATATGCGCACACGTGAACACTCACATAAATGTGCGCGTTCTCATCCGATAATAACCGTGTGTTTCCTTGGAACGCAAACACGTGTCCAGTTGGAACACACGGAACACACATGTGTGCACACGTGGAACACACAGAAGTGTTCATCTGAAAACAAACATGTGTTCACGTGGAACACACATACATCTGATAAGAACACACATGTATACACATAAATACACATATATGTGAACAACATGAATACATATATATATATATGGGTACACGTGGGACATATATGTGCACACATGAATACACACATTTGCACAAGGGAATACACACATGTATATTGCACACATGAATACACACATTTATGTGGACGCAGAAACCCAGACATACACGAGCATTCATTTGACAAATACGTGTTAACACAAACACGCGTCTTGTTGGAACACAGAAGTGTGTATACGTGAACACACGTCTGTGTACCAGTGGGACGCATATATATGTTCATATGAATAAATAAATATGCATATGCACCCGGAATACACACTCATATACGTTCATCTGATAATAAACATGTACTCACTTGAAACATAAATACATGTCCAATTGGAACATACATGTATGTATATATGGACAATGGAACACACAGATATATACAAACGAATACACATATATGTGCACGCGAAGCAGACCCATACACACACACATACGTTCATCTGATAACATACATATGTTCTCCTGGAATACAAACATATGTTTAGTTGGAACGTATATGTATGCACATATGAACACATAAATGTATATACATGGAGCACACATATATATACATATATTTGTGTATGCGGGGCAGACGGGCGTAGACACGTATTCATTTGATAATAAACATGTGTTTTCTTGGAACACTTAAACATGTTTAATTGGAACGAATATGTATACATATATAAACACAGATATATATATATATACATGATATATATATATATATATTTATGTATTTATGTTTTTATATTGTATGCACATGAAGTACATATATATGCATATGCAAATATACATATATATATACACGGAGAATGCATATACACACATACACATAGACGCATGTTCATTTGATAACAAATATGTATGTTTGGAATACAAGCAGGTGTCTAATTGGAACGTATATGTGTGCATATATGAACACGTATATGTGTATATGTGAACATATATATATATATATGTATACGGAGAAGATACGTGTTTATTTGATAGTTAACATATATTTTTGAAAGATATATATATATATAATTAGAATATATATGTGTATATATATATGAACATATATATGGGATATATATATA
>CAUJNA010003344.1:374819-456190 GCA_963377175.1 Effrenium voratum
GACACACAGAGACACACAGAGACACACAGACACGACCACACTGGCTTCGACACGACTGTTGCATTCTCTTGCGCGTGTCTGTTCCAGGCCGTGTCCTTGTCTTTGTGAATGTGCGCGCAAATACCGTAAAATGATGTTGCAGCTTCCTGACAACAACCGCCGTTTTGCGGCGCTGCCCGCGCAATACTCTGCAGCGTGTGACCGCCTATCACTGTTTGGGGTCTCGTGCCGGGGTAATTGATATATTTTTTATAACTTAATTATTATATTTCAATTTTATTTAGTAAATTATATTCCATAATAATTATATATAAGGAATATGGAAATTAATTTGTATTGAGGCATAATTGATTTCGCCGTATTTTTTGGAATTATAACGATTATCGGTATGGATTTGATAGATGAAGGTAAATGTATGAATTGATTCTAATTATTAAATAAAACATATAATATTATCATGGAAAGCTATATAAAGCCTATCCTAGCAACCCATACACTAACTCTTGGAAACCACAAATCAAACGCTATCTTAGCGCTTCTAATGGGGAATAATTTATTGATATTTATATTGTTATTTCTATATTTTTATATAAATGAAAAATTGTAAATAATGATTACGATGACAATTTCCTTTTTAATTATTCTCATAAAATATTTTGCGTGCATCTATAATATGCTACTTATGACTTGACTAAGCGCATACACGTGCTTAGATATACATGTTTGAGCCACAAACATACATGCCTACGCGGATAATGTTGGCACTTGATTAATCAAGGGGGGGGCCCCCCCCCCGAACAATGGAGGCGTCAAAATAATGGGGGTGCATTTTTGGGATATCCAAACAATGGAGGGTTTTGGGGCCCAATTCCACTTTCGTATTGCAGCCACTTCCTTTTTCTAGTTCTACTTTAGTATTGCAGCCACTTCCTTTTTGCAATTCTATTTCAATATTGCAGCCACTTCCTTTCGTATTGCAGCCACTTCTTTTTTGCAATTCTACTTTAATATTGCAGTCACTTCCTTTTTGCAATTCTACTTTAGTATTGTAGCCACTTCCTTTAGTATTGCAGCCACTTCTTTTTTGCAATTCTATTTTAGTATTGCAGTTGTTAACTGGGGGTTTGGCTTTGGGTTCTGTGGTTAAGCAACTAATTGAAAGGGGAATGCTTTTAAGCAAGTGTGCCACCAATTGAAAGGGGATGCTTTTAAGCAAGTGGGTCACCAATTGAAAGGGGAATGTTTTTGAGCAAAGCAACTGATAGTGTATTTTCTGGGAGGGGGGGCTGGGGGCTTGCCACTATTGTGGTCCCCTAAAACAATCACATTATAGTGGTTCTGTGGGGTCTATGAGGGGCACCCTTGTCCTGATTGTCTTTTTGCAATTTTTAGCACGGTTTAATAAAAGTTTGCAGTTTCAGGGCTGGGGATGGTTTTAAATTTCAGAGTTTCAGCTGGCTTTGGGTTCTATGGTTGAGCAACCAATTGTAAGGGGAATGCTTTTAAGTAAGTGGGCCACCAATTGAAAGGGGCTGCTTTTAAGCAAGTGGGCCACTAATTGAAAGGGGAATGCTTTTGAGCAAAGCAACTGATTGTGTATTTTCTGGGAGGGGGGGCTGGGGGCTTGCCACTATTGTGGTCCCCTAAAACAATCACATTATTGTGGTTCAGTGGGGGTCTGTGAGGGGTACCCTTGTCCTGATTGTTGTTTTTGCATTTTTTTAGCACGGATGAATAAAGAGTTTGCAGTTTTAGGGCTGGGGATGGTTTTCAAATTTCAGAGTTTCAGCGGGCTGGATTTTGGGGCCAACACGGATTTTGGGTGATTGTTTGGGGGGGGGGTTTTTTCCCCAACAGCTTAAAATTTTGGGATCTTAGCCCAGATAGGCTCCGGGGTGGTTCGGGGCGACCCTGAGCTAAGGTTCACCAGGGTTCCACCAGGGTTCCACCAGGGGTTCCACCAGGGGTTCCACCAGAGTGCCATCAGGGTTCCACCAAGGTTCGGGTCCCACCAGGGTTCCACCAGGTTCTGCAAGGGCGGGGTGGTGGGCTGGTTTGAGGTAAGGTTCTACGAGGGTTCCATAGGGTTTCACCAATTTCTTCAAGGGCTGCGGGTTTGAGGAAGGTTTCACGAGGTCCGCCAGGGTTCCACCAGGTTCCAGGCTGCGGGGTGGTCTGGGTGGTTTGAGGTGAGGTTCCACAAGGGTTGCACCAGGGCTGCAGGGAGGTCCGGGGTGGTTTGAGGTAAGGTTCCACAAGGCTTCCACCAGGGTTCCAGCAATTTTCTTCGAGGGCTGGGGTCCACCAGATTTCCATCAGAATTCTGCCAGGGTTTGACTAGGTTCTGCGAGGGCTGCAGGGTGATCCGAAGTGGTTTGAGGTAAGGTTCCACGAGGATTCCACCAGGTTTCCACCAGAATTCCACCAGCCCGTCGTGCTCCGGACGAGGGGGCGACGCCAGCTTGGTACAATTGACGGGGCTCGACTGAGTCGGACCCTGATCGGGCCCGACGGCGCTGTCGGGGCCCCACCGGGGCCCGACGGCGCAATCGGGGCCCGATCGGGGCCCGACAGTCCAATCGGGGCCCGATCGTCCCGTGGTGCAATCCCAGCCACCCATATTATAGCTCAACGCCGGTTTTCCTTAGCATACGGATTACAACTATATCTATAGCAAAACTAGGCGACGCCAGCTTGGTACAATTGACGGGGCCCCGACCGGGGCCCGACGGTGTAATCGGGGCCCGATCGGCCCGACGGCGATAATGGCCCCACGCCCGATCGGGGCCCGGGGGCCCAACGGTGCAATCGGGCCCCGATCGTCCACCCATATTATGGCTCAACGCCGGTTTTCCAGAGTATGCGGATTGCAACTGTATCTAAAGCAAAACTAGGCGATGCCAGCTTAGTATAATTGACGGGGCCCGACTGATCCAATCGGGGCACGATGGCGCAATCGGGCCGATCGGCCCAAACGGTGCAATCGGACGGTCCCCGACAGTGCAATCGGGCCCCAACTAGATACAGTTGAAATCCGCATGCTAAGGAAAACCGGCGTTGAGCTATAATATGGGTGGCTGGGGTTGCACCACGGGACGATCCGGGCCCGATTGCACCGTCGGGCCCCGATCGGGCTCCGATTGCACCATTAGGCCCGATCGGGCCCCGATTGGCGAGCTCGTAGCTTTGCTTTACAAGGCGGCATCCTTAGCAACACCGGCGGTGAGGATGGTACCGGGGCGTTCCACGAGGATTCTGGGAGGGTATGGTGTTGTTGGGGATATTGCCCGAACTTATTTTTTTAGTATAAATTTGCTTTGTGGTTGTTTTTTGAATTTTGCCCTTGACTAAAACAACTTTCTATTATTCTGGTCCCTTTAAACAATAGATATAAATCATAATAAGAAAAATATTTTATTATTTTAATACCCTTTACTAATCGAATATTAGCATTACACCGCACATAAATCCATAATAACAAAGAGAAACAAATAAATCGATTTATTCGTCTCTCGTTGTTTCCTAGCCCGTTAATACGGCTCTCCGAACAAAAAGGGTTTATCTGAATTGTTTTATCTTCCTTTGTTTGTTTCTTATTATTCCGAGCTTGGATATTTGGCATGGCTTTATGAATGGACGGATTTATTTGTTTCCCTTTATAGTCTAAATGCCTAGTATATTTTTTTAAATAGATGGATGTATTTATTTCCCATTTATTTTTAGGTTGAATGAATTTTATGTTTTTTTCGTTATTTTTATAGAATTTGGATATTGAACGATTCTATAGATATATATGTCTTCCTAAAAAGCCGTGCTACTGTCTTCTGGACTAAAAGCGCAAAATGCCCGTTTAGAAAGCTGCGTTAGGTATCCAAGGGCGGGAAATAGCAAGAGATAAATATATTCTTTTAATTAAAAAATAGGAAATAAATAGAATGAAAAATAAATAAAGAGAAACAAAACGAGATAAATAAACCCAGAGTGCACATTTAGTACGGTTTTCCGAATGGAGTTAAAAGATAAAGGAGACTAACGAACCAGTCTTTCCGGCAAATAAACCACAAATAAACAATAAAAAGAAAAAAACTAGAGGACAATTGGCTCGAACACATTTTTTCTTAGGTGCTCATCCAGCCGCGGAAACACCTTTTTACATCGCTACGGCGAGCGTATCTGCACGCGGCGATGCTTAATGTATATGGATGTGAGAGCTCCATCTCATTATCCTACGAGAAGAAATATGGTAATGTTCGATTCTATATATTTATATCTATTAAATTAAAAAGAATAAAATTCGTAAAGCTCGAAACGAATTACAAGCAAAAGGAAAAGCAATCAATAGCAAAGCTTACAAGACGGCCATAGTTTGGTTATATGAAAATTGGCTCTATACAAGCTATTTTTCACGAGTGGCTCTGCGTAACGCTCTATGCAAGTTGGCCCTGCACGAGTCTACTCGGTGCAATGTGTTTTGCACGAACTGCGCCGCACGAATTCTCACGAAAGTGGTCTGCGCAAGCTGCATTGTTCTAGGCTGCTGCGCGCAAGTTGCTCTCTGCAAGCTGCTGCACGCAAGTGTTCTGTGCAAGTTGCTTTGCACAAATGCTCTAAGTAAGTTGCTCTGCGTAAGCTGCTCCATGGAAGCGCTTTACGCATATGCTCAATTGGTCTATGCAAGTTGCTTTATTGCTCTATACAAATTGGTCTATGCAAGTGCTCTGAGCAAATTGCTCTGCACAAGTGCTCTGTGCCAGTTGTTCCGTGTAAGCGCTTTATGCATGTGTTCTGTGTAAGTTAGTTTGTGCAAATTGCTCTATATAAATGTTTTGTGTAATTGTTCTATGCAAGTTAGTTGCTCTGCGCAAGTTACTCTGCGCAAGTGCTGCCGGAGCTATAGGAATGTACTTCGTATATTATTTTTGGATTTAAAAATTGCGATTTTCCAATCGGAGTTACAGGAGTGTTCTCCATATATTATGTTTGTATTTAAAATATATGCTTTTCTAGCCGGAGCTACGAGAGAACGCTCCGCATATTATATCTATATTAAAAAATTGTGATTTTCTACTTGGAGCTAAAATAAAAGAAAAAATTCAAAGACCATTTCGCGAACAACAAAATCGTACCGTTTCGATCACGCCAATCCCCATAAAAAATTCATCCGAAAATCTAAACAACAAAACCCCTCGAAATTGTTATACCAATCTCCATAAAAGACTATTAAAAAAAAAAGAAAAATACCTCGAATTTTTTTCACCTCGACCACACCAATCTCCATAGAAAATCGGTTATATATATATATCAAAAATGCAAAAATTCTCAAATTTTTGCATCTCAACCATGCCAATCCCTATAAAAAATCGTATAAGCATTCAAAAAACACAAAGCCCCAAATTTTTATACCTCGACCATATTAATCTTCGTAAAAAATCATATTCCCAATCATCAATAATATCCATATCTAATTCTACCTTTAGCTCTATACACATAATTCGATATATTTCATATTTTATATTTAGCTCTATATAAATAATAAACAAATATTTCCATACTAATAATTTTATAAAAATATCTTAAAATTAAATAATTGTATATTAAATAATTTATGTAAATTATTCTAAATTAATAATTCAACCTAAATATCTCCATACTAATAATTCTATACAAAATACTATACACAAATTAATCAAACACACTATAACAAATTTCTTCATCATACACTCGGAGAAAAAAAAAATCATTAAAAAAATACTAAAAACAAATAATTGCAATTCTTTTTTAAGAAATATCCAAATTCTAACTTAATAATAAACAAATCATTTTAAATAATATATAAATTCCAATAGATAAATATAACTAAGTAATGGCTATAATCACGATTCTCTAAGCGGACAAATTCATTTATCTCCCGCTCTCCCAAACTAATCTAGCACAGCCGTAACAATACTATTTCTGATGATTCCCCCCTGTAAATACAAATAAACAATAGTTTCCCATGGTTTCAAAATAGTGCAGGATTTCGTCCATCCACAGTATCAACAACAATAACTCCGAGGAGCTTGTTTTCGGAATTGCCTTTTCGCTCTCCAATCCTCACAGCCGAAGGCGAAAGAAAGAAGCCTTCGGCTTCCCTTTGGCTCAGGATATGTGGCTCAGGGCAACCGGTGTTAGTCTTTGGTGACCCAATAAAACCAAGATGCCATTTTGGGAAACATTTGGCTGTGGCTCAAAAACCCGGAATTCCAAAATGGGTTGCCCTGGTAGGTGGAAACATGGGTCTTCCTTCCCAAGTCCGACTGAAACATGCAGTCGAAGCATGGAATGACTTGATGGCTATGGGTCAAAAATAGGTACCCAAAATGGGTTGCCCTGGTAAATGGAAACATGGACCAAAACCTGCGGTCCCCTGGTTTAATTTTGACCCATACCCTTCTTGCCCTTTGGCAGATAGCTCAGCGATAGCAGTCAGCATGGTGATAGTGCGCAAATATGTAAAAACATAAATCCGGGTCCGGGTCCCACCAATGGGCGGTAGACATCGGATCAGATCTCTTTGAGATCATCCTTTGCGTGACACGCGTAAGGCGGACGGATTTGGGTGTGTCTTATAGGAATTGGAACCCCCCCCTCACCCTGGGTTTCTCTTGAAAACCACTCCAAAAATCAAACTCATTTTTGCAGCTTCTTCATCTCTGCCTCCAAATTCTCCACCTTGGCTTAGGCTCTTTCTACCCTCTTCAGGTTGGCTAAAGGGAAAACTATAGCAGAAAAAGAATCACCTTTCTTTTGGGGGTTCACCAATTTTGACACATTACCCACCTTCTCCACCAATGTCTTCAGCACTGTCAGGACCTCCCCACCGGTCTCCTGCATTTCGTTCATCGTCTTGGCCATAGCCTTGGCCTTGGCCTTGCCTTTGGCTTTCGCCTTCGCTTTGGCCTTTGGCAGGGTCGGGCCAACCCCCCTGTCTACACCATGGCTTAGACACCCATTGTTCGAACACCTCCTCTTGCAAAAGGAATGACACCCCATAAATGGTGGTTGAAAGAGTTTCCCGCCGGGACAAAGTGCCCAAGACTTACCCCTGACTCTCAAAACAGCTGAGAAATTGGAGAAAAATCCCCCCCTTCCAAAGAAAAACACCCCTTTTCCTCCGGTTTTCCCGTTCATTTTCCAGCTGCCTTGGCCCGGGGGTCCGCCTTTTCCAGGCGCTCGCCCTCCTGCTCATCCTCCGGCAGCGCCTCCACCGCCACCCCCGCCCTGCACGGGATCCAAAGGTTGGGGGAGATCTTCGGGGCGAAGAAGAGCCCGTCGATGCGCTCCACGGTGCCTCGAGTTTTTCATCTGGCAGTAGGTCAAAAATGTGTAAATGGAACCCTGGTAAGTGGAAACATACACCAAAACCTGCCGTCCGCTGGTGGTTTGATTCTGACCCATACCCATCTCCTATAGGCTTGTCACCCGCCTGGATCGCCAGTTGCTTTTTCGCTTTCCATCCACTTTACCATACAAAAAACCAGCCACAGTGACTGAAAAAAACGGCAACTTGGCTATCTAGGCGATTTCTCCAACCACTCACCGAGACCCAGAAACCAAAAGGTTAACTGGAGGTTGAAAACAAGCTCTGTGGTTGGAAAACAGGGTCCAGCTCTCTGGATGTACACCGAAAACAATCATTCATATATTCCAGCAACAGTGACTGAAAACAGCAGCAACTTGGCTATCTGGTCATGGGTCAAAAGCCCGTACCCCCAGAACACCCCCCAGAACATCCCAATCCGACTATTGGTTTTGGCCCACAGCCATCTAGGAAGCTGCTAAAAAAGGGAACCGCCACATCCGGGGCGCAAATGTCTCCGTGGCTGAAGGGGCACACTCCGCCTGGGTACTGGTCCGCCGGGATGTGGCTGTCAGGATGCAGCTTTCGGAGCTTCACGTCTTGACCTCTGATGAGGGTCTGCCTCTTTGATTGCTTTTGGTTTTGAGGGTCTCCCCCTCTTTGTTGTTTTTTGGAAAACAAACCTCAAATAAATACGGGATTGTCCTCTTTGGTCGTTTTTTTTGTTGGGGAAACCAAGAAGCCGAAACCAAGCATACCGTATGTGAGTAAGGTGGTAAGGCGCAATAGACTAGGTCCCGAAAGCTAAGGCTCTGCGGGGCCTTTCTTGGGTTCCCTGTTTTGGGGGGGAATTGGGGGGGGGTGGGGCGGGGGGAGGCACGGCGGCTAAAAGCGGGTCCATGTCCTTTTTAACAGCGGGTCCACCCATTTTGCGAAACTCCCATGGGAAGATGTGAGATATGTCTTCAAAGCCAGACTCCCCTCTTTACATGCATCAATTACAGAAGCTTGTCACAAATGGCCATGGGTCAAAATTGAACCCTCAGAAAACCGCAGATTTTAGTCCATGGTTGCCTTTTGCCAAAATTCCATTTTGGGTACCTACTTTTTGACCCACCGCCATATGTGCCACAAGGATTTCTGCCGAACAACTCCCGAAAAACGTGTTTATGTGTGCCGGGCACCAGGAAGGGAAGGAGCGACTGAATGGAATGAAAGGAATGGAATGAGATGAATGGAATACAATGGAATGGCCATGAAATCAAACGTCTGAAATGACGTCTGAAATGAGTAGATGGAATGGAACGGAACGGAATGCAATGGAAATGGAAATGGATGAATGGATCAATGATGGAACCAATGAATGAATTAGTTCATTAGTCAATAAATGTCTTATGTACATCTGCATGGATACAATCCAAAACGGATTTCTTTAATGAGGACAGACGCCACAACCTCTGCTTTTGGCCGAGTGACCCTCTTTCAGCTCGTGTTTGCTAATCTTGGGAGGTGATCCATTCTCCTCGTCCCAGCCTTCCCTGACACACCAGCCCTCGCTGGGGACGTTCAAAGACTCCGCCTCCACCTCCCAGTAGCAATTCTCGGGCCCTGCAGCGAAGTTGTAGAGGACCCACTTGCCGCTCGTGAACATCATGCGCCCCTCCCCCGAGGGGTATTGGCGATACTCCGGCCAGAAGTCATCGTTGCTCAAGACGTAGACGCCGTTCATCTCCCAGGCGGTGTCATCTTCGGCGTTCTCTCCAGCACCCGAAACCTTCAAATAGCTGTGCACCGCCGACAGGGTCAACTCCTCACTCGCCCAAAAATAATCAAATGAAACTCGGTTGCTTTCTGCTCCCTTGCTAAAAGTTTAACTCTTAGAGGTTTTATGGAACACCCATTCGTTGGCAAAAAGTTAAAGTCCTAACATCCAAGCAAAATGCACCAAAGGAAAGGTTCACCTTTTGGGACCTTTACTAAAATTCACCAACAAGGGAAAATCAAAAGGTCAAGGGCAACTGAGACTCAGAGTCATTGCCTTCAGCATCACCCACTGCATATTCCCCAAAGCCTCCAGCAGCCCAGGACACCGACACGCAACCGCCATCCACGTCTGAGCTCGGACTTGGCCAAAAACCGATTCCTCCATTTGGTTAAGACCCCTGGAAAATATAACATATGTCCAGTAGTCATAGATTCCCTTTAAAACCAACAGGGGAAAAACAAAAGCATATTCTTAAGCACTTGGAAGGATTTGAAGGCGCCCGCGTTCTTGGGGGAGATCAAAGGGAAGCCAATCCCCACCAAAAAGCACTCGCTTGGCCATTCTTAAAGGAGCAACCCTCAACCCAAAAGTAAAGACCGGAACCCAAAAGTAAAGAGTGGAACTTCTCAAAAACACGACCAGCACCCTCCAAGGGTGGTCCATTTGTACCTGCAGTGCTCTTGTTTGAGCCATAATGGGTGCAAATGGACCGTTCTTGGAGGGTGCTGGGAGGCAGTAAAAACAGAAACCTCCCATCGCTTCGGATGGTTTTCTCACCGGCGCAATAGGTAATCCCAGGCTTGTCGGGCTCTGCTACGCTGGCCACCTGAACGTTGGATCGCTCCGGGAATTTCGCTCCGGCTCTTTTTTTCGCGGAAGGCTGAGGCTGGCTTCTCGGGTTTTCTGAATTGAGCAGTGTTTTTTTTGGTGGTTGCTCCCTTTTTATATAAACCCTTTCATTTGATTAAAAACCGCTGCTCAATTGGGTGTTCCCCGCCTTCCTCGGAGTCTCCAAGAAATTTCCCTCGGTTTTCCTTTGGGCTCCGAAAGAACCCCCCCCCCGAAAAGTGAGACAATCCCTCGTGCTGGGGTCCCCAAGTTGTGAACTGTTACCCTCATGGACAATCCCATGCCCGCGAGTTCAAAGAGATATTTGAAGACACCCAGATTTTGGATCAACGTTTCGTCGACGGTTTTTTTGGGGCTTCCCAAAAGGAAAGCCTTGACCTTCCCAAACCCAAAGGTGCCAGCTATGATTGGAGGGAGGGTAGCAAAGTGATTGATTTCGGACACGTAGTTTATGATCCCCCCAAAGGATAATTCAATTAACATTTGCCAACAGGGGAGGTTCAAAACCAAAAGTTGGGAGCTGGTTGCAACTTGGACACAACTGTGGACGTTGAAAGAAGAACCACCAGGACAGCCGTACCAGTGCTGGGCCTTGGGACTATCTTGAGAAATCCGACCGTATGGTACTTCTGTCCATCATGGATCTCGACAAATGTCCACCTGTTTCATATCACAGAAAGTGGCAATCCCAAAACCAGCTTCGAGCTTCCTTGGGAGACGCTTGTTTAGTTGGTTTCTCTAGACCTGAGTTGCCACTAACATTCTTTGAGGGTGCCCTTTTCCGGGTCGGTTTACCGGGAAACCAACAAGAACTTGACCAGCATCCAAGTCACCGCCCTAAGGCAGATTAAGGGGAAACCACCAACCAGGTGCTGACTTTGATGCCCAAAAACCGACCCCAAAAACCCTCCCACCAATTCACATGGCACCTGACGTTTCGGGGGGTTCCGGTTTGGACCATTTTCCTTTAAAGGGTCCCCCAAACATCAGGTTCCGTGTTAATTGGTGGAAGGGTAAAAACAAACATTCTTGGAGAACCCCTACCGGTGACCCCGGATTAGTCAACCCCTGTTTAGCAATAGTGGGGTGTATTTGTTGGGTTTAGTTGGAATTCAGGCCACTTTGGGAGGGCAAAAAGAACAACCCCCACCCCCAAAAAGTTTCGAACCAGGGCCTCAGCCAAGTTGGCCTTTGGGGAAAAAGGTGGATGCACCAAAAGCGATCGCTGGGCAATCCAGCACGCTTCTTCAGTTTTTTTCGGGGTCAACCCCGGGTGACACGCATCGAAGCTCCGGGATTCATCCCTGAAGGATCCCACCGCCCATCCCCCCCCCAAGAAAAAAGAAGAAGACGAAGAAGAAGAAGAAAGACACAGGGGTCAACCCTTGGTTGACGTTGGAAGGGGAGCAACAAATTAATTTTTAGCAGTTCAGTGGTTGGATTTCAACCACTAAACCACAATAAGCAAAAATGTAATGTTTCCCAACGACAACCATGAACCCTTACTAAGTTTCACAGCCTTACGAATAAAACGGGTGCTTCACTTCTTTTCGGGTGTCTTTAAGCCCCGGGTGAAGCGCGGGTGGAGCGCGCATCGATAATTTTTTGTGGCAAATCGTTTCACTTCCGCCTGCAGGCCACCAGTGCGGACCTTCAGCATCTTCTTGGCGCTCTCCACCGCCCGCATGCCGCGGGCAAACCAGGCGAGCCCGAGCCGAGTGGCCGGAGGTCTGATGTCTCGGAGGGAGCTGAGCCGAAAAACCGTTCGGTGGGTGGGTATGAAACAACGGTGGTTTGGTGCAGCCACCCAAGAAAGAACAGAACAACCGGAAAAAAACAGAAAAACATATGCCAAGAACAGTGAAGTTGATACATTGGGTGACCACGTCAGTTGACGTAACATTAATATGCTGAAAACTGAACGAATCTGAGGCTTTTTCCGGGTGCGGAAGGGGGGATCGGGTTCCAACACCTTGCCCCAAGAGATTCTCACGCGGATTGTCCTGTAAGGGAACCCGCCGTGAAGCCGAATTTAGGGTCCGCTTGAACACACCGGGGTGAAAGTGCATCGCACAATTCCCTGAGAACATATCATGCACAAATTCTGCCATCTACCTTTACCCAACTGTGAGATGAAACTGAAGATATCCCTGTCAACCTTACACATGGTGTGTCAAAACAAGGCAAGACATGCCGTGGACCAGTCTAAAAGAACTGATCGTTTCGAAGCCTTCAATTACAATATATGCAACAATGAAACAAAAACCATCTATCTATGCACATCAAGAGTGTAGATAGTATGTCACTATGTTTGGAATGATAACTTGCTAATACTATCATCAAACCAACTTATGTTGCAATTGCATAATACCGTAAACATACTTATACAACATAGATGTCATATTCCATAATTCCTTATACACAACATTCGATCAGGCCCCCGTTGAATCGAATAGACATCAACAACTCTTAATTTTCGTGTAAACGAATAGCTCCTGCTCAAATATATATATATATACACACACGTTCCATTGATTGAAAAGGCAAACTATCACAATCCTATGTGCAAGCAAGGTGCAATATATGTTGCCTATTTTTCGCTTGTCATGAGATTATTCCAATTTCCGTCCCCATTCCCGCTTCACATTTCCCATTCCCACTCCCATTCCCAAGCAGATCCAATGCCGTATTTTCCGAATCAGATTTTCGTTTTTTTTCCCCTCTCTTTTTTCCGAATAATCCTCGATTCCAGATATCTCAGCGGCCATACTTCGCTGTAGTCTCCTGGCCCAGGTCTGAAGTCTCTCTCGATCGCATCACCCGTCTGAAGGCTCGAAACGAACTGAGGCCCCGGCGATCTCTCGCAGCTTGGTGTTGGTGTGGGTCCAAACCTTGCGGTGCTTTTGGTGGCTTTCGGTGTCTTCATGTCGATCCATGTCTCTCGAATCCACTCACGAAAGTCTCTTACCTCCCTTGAACCTGGCACGGATTCTCGCAGAAGAGACGGTTTTTTCCGGGCTTCACTTTGTTGGGGGCCCTCAACTGTCTTAAACATGGGCGAGAAGCAGCAACATGTCTGGCCGAACACTCAGCCGCTCCCAACGAAACCATTCTTGACTCTCCCTAAGAACTAGTTTAACCCCATCACTCCAGGCCCTGCGCAAGCCAGAAAAAGTTTCACTGCCCCTTGGTGAGGACACGGCGTCGTCCACGGTCTGCATACCATCCACGGTGAAGACCATGTTCTTCGCCTTGTACTTCTCAACGATGGGCATCGTCTCCTGTAACATCCACCCCTCTCTGGCGTCCTATAGCCTTAAGGGGCCTGAACCCGGTTGATTCCAACCCCCTTGGCTTCCTCCTATGGCCTTATCGTGCCTTAACCCGGTTGATTTTTGGTCAGAACCTCAACTGGGGCCTCCTCTACGGTCTCTTGGGCAACAGGGAGACGGGGTCGGAGAGTCGGATGATCCAAAGAGCTGCCTCTCAAGCTGATTGCTTGACACTCCGGCATCCAATCCCTCTCTTGACAAAAGTGGAAACTCAAATATCTTAACCTTTGGGGAGCTTCACTATAAATGGGCTGTACGCTGAAACCCACAGAAGAAACAAGATCACGACATCGACGCGCTTGGCAACAAACTCCGGCTCTGGGCGCTTGATCGCTCCTTCTGGTAGGTCTGAAACCGCTTACGGATACTCTCGATGTTGTCGTCCACACGGCCACCTGCCGGGGCCGAGTCCCAAAGTAGGGAGAGAAACAAACAAATGATCAGCTAGCACCCTCCGAGGGCGGTCCGTCGGCACCCAATATGGCTCACACAAGAGCACTGCAGGTACATATGGACCACCCTTGAAAATTGCTGGAGCAGGATTATGCTAGTGACAGCTTCGGATTAACCGGGAGCATGCTGGTCTCAGAAGAACCCCAAAACCCGATTTCCAGGCTCAGAGGGAAACACGGACTAAAACGAAGTCAACATGAATTTGGTGCAAGCAATCCCGACTCGCCCTTGTGCTTTTGAAGCGAGAAGTTCCCTGAGCATGGATTTGAGGGGAACACCTTGATGACGCTCAAGGGAAACAAAACGAAACCCACCCGCTTTTTCGGGGATTGCGTCAAAACGCAAAGACCACAAGTTTTGGAACGCGAAACCAAAGGGGAATGCGTGTCAAATCCCCCAAAAAAAACAGGAACCTTAAAGGAAGCACCCCAAACCTCAGGAAAACCACGGTGGCTGCGTGCAATTGGGCCGTCGCGCAAAAAACATCTCCGAGGCGCTCGTTTCGGAGCGACCCAGCAGGCGCTTCCTAAGTGCGAAGAGAACGAGGGCAGAGGTGGGTGGTTCGTCGTTTTTTAGGGGACCCCAAAATGGACTTTGGCTTGTTCCTTTTGGTTTCCTTTTAATACCATCCAAAAAGGGTCCTCTCGAAAAAAGACGAGCCACCCAGGCTGGCTTCCCATCTGTTGGGTTACCTCGGTTTGGCTGCGTTGATTTCCCTGTACACAGGCTGATTGGGTCCAATGAAGCTGTGGTCATTTTGGAAGCTGTCATGACAGGTTGCCCCCCAAACTATGGGGTCATGTATCCCATGGGTTAGGCGGTTGCTCCGTAGACATGCCCAGGTCTTCTTGTTCACTTGTTCTCTCGTCACGAGCAGTTTTCCCCATTCTCGAAAGCATCAGCAGTGGGTGATTGCGCTGAGAAGGAAAACGACGGAATCTGCCATTCCCTCAATCGATCAAGGGAGTGAAGCCCAGATTGGCTACGAATTCTATCCCAAACCCATGCACATTCTTCTGGCAAGGGAACCCTGAGCTTTACTTACCCGAATCGGCTTTGATTCTGGTTGCCATGGATTGTCTTGCTTTCCAACCCCCCTGCCAAAAATGAACAGAACCACACAACTAAAAAGCCTAAATTAACTTGTCAGCAACAGTGAAGCTTCACAAAGCTCCTTTGGTACATGCTCGCCTCGCACAGAACGGGATGCACAGAATCCTCTCAGCCGAGGAGCTCCATTTCCAGCTCCGACGCCTCATAGAAAAGTACCTAGAGAACGCACACGGCTGGCCGTGCCCTCAGTTTGGTGTTTGGTTGAAGCAACCAGAAGACCTTCTCTCGCAAAGGTGACAGGTCACAGCTTCTGCTGAGGGTGTGAGGGTCTCAATTCATCCCAAAAGCAAAAGTCTACCCTTCCAACATGAAAAGCTGACAGGAGGGCTTTGGAAGACGGGGCAGTTCTCCACATGGCCTGTCCACTTCCATGATTGGAGAGAACCCAGCTCAAAACCAAGAGAATCCTCACTTCCTCGCTTCACTCAAGTGGCCAAACTCACTCGTGGCCAAGGAAAGTTGGAGACGCTTTGTCTCCAACATAGGGGCCAAAAGGTGACCACCACCACTCCCGGAGCTTTTTTTGCTGCTTGCCGCTGGCTCCGAACCCAACAAGTCTTTCTCAGGTCCCGAACTTCGGGGAGGTGGGAGGTTTGGCTCGAAAAAACCGGTACCGAAATGGAACTCAAGTGGAAACATGGACCAAAACCTGCGTAACTCCTGTTTAATTTTGAGCCATACCCAAATTTCCGCGGCTTCCTCTCCGGCCAAGCTGCTCCCAAGACCTCGGCGGAGTCCCCGATCACGCTCTCCCAGCCGGTGACCTGAGGCGAGGAACTTTTGGTTGGGATTGGCTTTTGGGATTGGCGGCCTGAGTCACACTGAAAACCCGGTATTAAAATGGGGGTGCGGATTTACGTTGGGATTTAAAACAAAATACCCCTCCTTAAAATGGTCTACCCAGAAGTACTGTGGCGAATTGACAAGGCGGCTGCACAGATTTATGGCGGGAATTGCCCCTTACTACCCTCCAATTACCCAGCTGCTGACTATGGCTCGCCTGTTTTCGGGTGGGGTTTTTGTTGGAGGCTACCCTTTGTTTCTTCCTTCTCTTTTTGCGGCAAAGGAAAACCCAAAGGAACACAACCCATCTGGGCCATCTTCAGATCGAGGGCTTACCTCTGCCATTCTCAACGACCCAGGGCTGGATCTAAGAAACCCCAAGCACTGCGCCTGAGAGAGTGCCAAGGAGGCATCTTAGCTCAAAATACCTGAGCTGCCTCTAGAAAATTCCAGTGCCCACTTTGCAAAGGACTCATCGTTTGTTTTATCCTTCCCAGGATTCCCTTGGAAGACTTGGTTCGATTTACAAAGGCTGTCTAGCTGGGAGCTTCCATGTTAGCCTGAGGGAGTGTACCCGTCCCTGGCTCTGAGAAATAAAAAGCTTCCAAGAGCAAGGTTCGTAACTCTTTCGGGACCCGATGGCGACCTGAGCCAGGCCGGGCAGCATTGTCCAAGTTTCTGGGGAAGCCATCGATGAGGAAGCTGGTCTTGCCTTCCGCTTGTCCAGCCACCATGGCCTGAAATACAAAAAGGGCCCTGAAAGAGGGCAATGGACAAAATCCGGGGGAGGGGGAGGGGGGGAACCAACTCAGAAGACACAAACGGGCCAAACTAACTGCATGGGACACACACACACACAGACACACATGGCGCCCAGCAAGTTGCGCGTCTGCAACAGCAAGCATGCCTCCTCAGAACCCGCCCAAGCTGGCGGGATCCTGAATACTGGTGCCCAGTTCCCTCAGTTCGCATCTGGATTCGGAGCCTTGAAGCAACCCAACGCCGAACCAGCCTCCGCGTCAACTTTGCCGGTCCCTTTTGAATCAGCGGTCTCAGCAGGTGACCCCCCGCCTTCTGCAGCAGGCGCACGGTGATTTCAACCGGCACAATCTTGCCCTCCTGGCCATGTCTCCGGTGCAGCTCCGATGCAAGTCGCTCAAGCTCAAACTCGGAAATCACGCCTTGATGTAGGAGTTGATGAGCTCTCCATCCTGCAAAAGTCAACCATTGGCAGGTGGCAGTGGGGATGGGGAAATCTGTTCAATGAAATGATCCCCGGGGGCACCTGGGCCCTCGCACGGTTGGGGGGTCCGTCCGACCCACTCCCAGCAACAGCCACCGTCACCCCGAAGGATTTGGAGGAACCCGCGAAAGATCCGCCGGATGGGTCAGGTGAAGGTCGGACTCCATCCAAAGGCTGGCGCCCGGGGTCGAAAACCGTTCAATGCTCTAGCCCAGAAAAACAAATCAAGGGCCAATGGAGTAACAAGGGGAGTAACAAGACCCTTAGATTTTTTTTAGGACAATTTCAGGGGTACCTTTTCAAAGCAATGGTCAACACTCTTCAAGGACTCAGGCATCCTCTAATCTACGCATCATCCTCCCGTAGTTAGAGACCCGACATCAGAAGTCGGTGATTCATGTCCACCCATTTTCGAGGTGAAAAGTCATCGCTTGAACCAAATTCCAGCCACGCACCAATTGGTATGGATGAATGAATCAACCACCAATCCCAATTCATCGGCATGGATGAGTGGGGCGGGTTCTTTTCTTTTGTAAGGCTCTGATTTCCGGGTGGTCTTTTTGCATGGACACCCGGAAAAGGCGCCGAAGCCACGACCCCCGTCCCCCCCAAAAACCACGCCGGCGCGCCTTGGAGTCGGGATCCTGGCGCTCAGCGCGCAGGCAGTCCCCCGCCGAGATGTGGCCCCAGGCGGGGTAGGCGCCGCAGATGTGGCCGCCTAACGAAAAATCGCTGGCCTCCTGAAGGCTTTCGATGGCGGGTGGGCTCGTCCCTTTTTACCGGGGGCCCTGCAATCCTTTTTCTTAAAGGGTTTTTTTGGCTTTCCCTTGGGCGGCTCGGCGTTTTGGAGGCTACCCTGATTGAAAAACAAAGAAGAGCCACCCAGGTGGGTTTGGATTGATGGTTTCAGGTTGGTGGGCTGTAGGCTGGTTCGACCCTCCCGCAGGCTCGACCAAGCGAGTCCACCTGAGCTTCGATTTTCAACCACGGGTCATGTTTAGTCGAGGTCCCACCAGGTTGGTGTGTCTCTTTCTCCTTTCACCTGAAAAACATATCTGTTTAAAAAAAAAACAGGGGTTTCTTCCTCTCAGTGTTCGTTTGAAGCCATCCCAAAAGGGTAATCGCCAACTCCAAGTTGCTTGTACCCAAGAGTTGGGCCCAGGAATGCTTCACTTTGAGTCACTGGCAACATGGGTGTGGCTCAAACCTAAAAACCACCAGAAAACCGCAGGTTTTTGAGTCCATGTGTCCATTTACCGCTCGGGCAACCCATTTTGGGGTTACCCTTTTTTTGACCCACAGCCACACGTGAAATGTATCCTTCGCTTTCCGGGCCCCCGCGCACTGCGTGCCCTTCCCCGCGCCGGGGCCGCCGAGTACGAAGAGCACTCGCGGCTTGGGCGCCTGCAGCGGAGACCGAGCGAGCGCCTTCTGGGGTTCAGACCTGAACCCTTCTGGGTGGGTAAGCTTTTTAGGACGCCTGCTAGTTGGTTTTCAGGGGGCACTTTGAGGGCCTAAATGAATAGAATAGAGTTGCGGGGTGGGTTAAAACTACATTTACTTTGAATTGTGGGCCGTATATTCCCTTGACTGAAAGAGCAACTGTGACATGCTTTGTCCGCGCTGCCGGCTGCCAATCTCTTTATACTCCGCCATGGACTTGTTGGAGCACGTTTTAAGTGGTTGCACACCACAGGGAGGCCCCACGATTTAATCCACTAACCACTTTTCCAGGGGCCCTCAAACCCCGTGGACAAAAGAAGGTTTGTCCCGGGTTTTGGGGGTCCGTGGCAACCCGGGGCTTGGATCGTGTTCCAACTAAACGTCAACGATACGGATATGCAAAAATCGTCGGGCCGCGTGTCTGCGCACTTGCAAGGACGAGGAAACAAACGCCTCACCGTGACGGTTCACCTTTTAGTACCTTTCAGGCTCTTTCAAAGTGTCCCAAGGGAAAACGAACAGTGGACAGCTTGACAGCTGGGTTCGGGTGGGTTTTTGAAGTCAGACTCTCCACACCTCGCCTGAGTCTTCTCTTCCTTTGGACTCTCTTTGGCCGTCGCGGCCAAAGACGCCGCGGCCGCGGCCGGCTCGGGCCTGCGCATCGAGATGCGATCCGCGATCCCAGGTGCTTGCGGCTTCCTTTGGTTCCGCCCAGCCAAGAAAACCCCTTGAGAAACACCCATGTCGACATTGGAAACATGAGAGGCAATCCATCCCCACCTTTTGGATGAGCGGAAACAGGAGACCAAGAGCCAGTTTTCCTACTCGATGCCCTAGGATGGCTAAAACAAATTTACAGACGCCCACTGTGGCCTAGTCATCTCTTTTACTACGTCGTCTACCCCAACCGCAAAAAAGTTACTCACATCCCTGCAAATGGGTCACATGTCGGTAAACATAGGTGTCCTTTTAGGGGAAATAGATGGCCCTGGAAGATGATTAAACCACCGGGTAAACCAGGAATTGCCATCTATTGTTCTACCAACACAAGCAAAAAGGACACCTGTGTTGGTAAATATTGCCTACATGCATTGTGCGGATACTTTCTCCCCTGCAACGCGCAAAGCCACGCCTCAGCGCTTGCGTCGCATTGGCGCATCGCTTCTCTTTCAGGAAGAGCGGCGGGGAGGTCCCCGCGACGCTTTCCTTGACCTCCGACCGAACACTGCAGAAAACGACTCGTCTAAAGGCCTGGGGGGCTTGGGGGGCCTGGGGGGCCTGGGGGGCCTGGGGGGCTTGGGGGGCCTGGGGGGCCTGGGGGGCCTGGGGGGTCTTGGGGGTCTGGGAAATGACCCATCCCCTGTTGTCCTGGAAAATCCGCAAGTGGCGGGCAGCAGTTCCCTGTTCTCGAGATTGCAACACGCACGACCGTTGCAGAGCGTGGACATGTTGGGTTCATGATGTCGACCCGGACTAAACTCTGCGAGAAATAGGGGGATTTCTCCCCAAATGTTTCTTTTCCAAATAGGATTCCTCCTGAAACGGGACACCTCCAACCAGGGGATAATACAACCAATAAAGCCCGAAGTTCCCAGTACTGCGTTCACTTCACAACCAATCTGCTCTTCAGTTTTGCGACGATCCTTGTCTCTTGGCGCGATGCAACAAAAAGGATACGCGGTGTCTCGAACATCGCCATTTGCTCACAAGAGCTTGGTTGAGCATTGCAACAGAATCCCGACAGGTCATCTGGCCATAAAACAAACTCTGCAAAAAAGGGTCGGCGGCTTGCCTTCAAAATCAACCCAAAGCATTGCAAACATACCCGAGTCCACCGGACTGTTCGGCCCCATGCCATGCGGAGCACGCTCGCCGCGCACACTTGATGCCACGGGTTCACTCAAGAAAGGTCAGGCCGTAGAGGAGCAGAATGGAAAAGAAACCGCTGCCGTCGTAATTTGGGGAAAACAGCACGTATCAGCGTGCGCGCTGCCGCACTTCTTCACCCTTGGTGGAAGCGGCACAAAGGGGGTCCGCAAGACAAGGAATGCTTCCATTTGCTTAAGTCCGCTGGAGAAAAAAACCGGATATTTTTCCAGCAGTGAAATTGATTCCCTTTAAAACCACCAGGGGAAAATAGAACCTATTTCATTTCAGCCTACGGAAGAATGAGTGGAGGATTCTGTGGATCCGTTGAACCGGGATCGCAGTTGCTGAAACACACGTGGCAGCGGCGAATGCAAAAATCGATGGGTTCCGATTCCTGGCTTACCTGGTGGTTGAATCTGCCAGGGAAATCCATCTGGCAGTGGCGAATTCAAAAAAAACCCGGAAAATTCCAAAATGGGTTGCCCGATCGGTAAGTGGAGACATGGGTACCGAAACCCGCGGTTTGCCCCTCCGATCGTTCAATTTTGAGCCACACACACGTGGTGCCGATGGTGCCGAAATCTGCCGAAGGGTTTTCTTGGAAACAAGATGGACGCGAGGCTACACCCCGTCCTGAGCCGGCGACAGGCAGAAGACAGAGACGCCGAGAATGTGCGACACAAGCAAGACATGCTGCACTCCAGCTACATCTGCCAGCATGCCCCATTACACGGAGCCCATGAACGACCCTATGCTGGACATGCTGCGCTGGGCGAGCTCGCTTGAGGATGCGGAGCTCCCAGCCGCGGAGCTCACAGACTGAAGCATCGCAAGGATAGCCAAGTTGCTGCCTTTCTTTTAGTCACTGCTGGTTTCTGGATGGTAAAGTGGACGGAAAAAAAGCAACTGGCAAACCAGGAAGGTATCTTGAGCCCGGGCCGCCTCACTTCCCACTCCTCGTCAGGTCACGGCTTCGGTAATTGCCACGCGCCGATACCGGCTGACTGCGGGCAAAGCTTCTTTCCAGGCGTTCGCAGAGCAGGCGGCCCTCCGGTGCCGAATCGTCACCAAGAAGCCGCTCAAGAGCTGAAGCGATTGCTCTGTCTATTCTTTTCCGCGCAAAGTTGGCTTCCTCATGGGCTAGTTGCTGAAAGTACACATTGCCCCAACCAAAGAAAGGTCAAAGATCCAACCAGCTGCTCAAACATGGGGTCATGTCAACCAGGCTTCAGGGTAGTTGTTCTGTTCGGGTCTAGGCAGGGTAGTTGTTCTGTATGGGTCTAGGAACCCGGGACCACGCAATCTGCAATCTGCGGTCTGTTCCACTTCGCTGCAAAACGGCATCCACCCAGAGCTTCTGGCAAATCATGGAGGCCCTCAAATGTTTCATGGAAATATCTTGTAATTGAATGGACATGTCACAAACGTCTAAAGGGTCCCCAATTCAACTGGGTATGGGTCAAAATTGAACCACTAGGGGACCGCAGGTTTTAGTCCTCATTTCAATTTACCAGGGCAACCCGTTTTGGGTACCTACTTTTTGACCCACCCCCAAATGCTCATATCTAAGATACCCGACAGCGAGGGGCACTCTCAGCCACCGGCGTAGGAGAGCCAGCTGAGAGGGCCCCAAGTGGCCCAGTAGGACGACTTCCTGCGGCTGCAAGGATATGTTTATTATTGTTTTTATTGTTAGTAGTCGTATTATTATCTTTCTGCGCACCTGAAAGCCTCATATCTGATTTGGCTTCATCTTACGGTTTGGGGTACATGTGTATCGGTGTTTGTTTTGGTGGGCGGGGGAGGGGGTACTTGGAAACAAGGATACCCTTGCCATTTTGCGGAGAACCGCCATAAATGAAGACAGTGGCCGCAAACGAAACATCCAAGCTGCGCTTCGCTCTGCACAAGGGGGCATACTAGGCCCACTCACAAAGTCGCGGGTTCAGTTTTTGAGGAACACATTCTTTGCATGCTCGTCACATATCTTGTGTGTGATAGCAAAAGCTGTCTGCCAACATTGCCTCGCATTATGCATGGTGTTTGCCAACTGGTAAGATAAGCGGCATTCATCATTAATAGTAGTTTAAATGATTGCGAATAGTTTACCCCTAGAATAATCAATCAAATTATATTTTTTCAGGCCCTTGTAGCACCTCTCCAAGTTTGCCAAAGGACCAAGAGACCAACTAAACCAAACATGGGCTCGTGACCCGGGAATATGATTGGTGACCTCATATTTTTATTGGGTCTCTTACAAGTCGACGTGGACCCACTTGTAAAACACACACACACACTCTCACAAACCGCTCAGCTGGCAGCTGACAAATGCTTGACACTTCGAAACCAGGGCAAGCACTCCACTCCACTCCCAACCAACAACTGGGGTTTGGTTCCATAGCAACATTCTCAAGATGAGCATCTAAGTGGTGACTTGCAGGGGGTTCCCCCCCACCCCCTCAAAGCAACTTTGAGAACCCTCACTTTAACAAACCCATCTAGAGCATTGCCACGAAATTCTGATCCGAGCGGCAGCGGGCAAATCACCAAGGATAGGACCTGAGTCGCTCCCTCCACCCGGGACCCGTGGAAAAAAACCGCAGCAAAAACGCGGCTTCAAAAGGGGGATAACTCGACACTCTACCCGACACATAGGCACACTTAATTAGCACACATTTGGATATTTCGAACGGGCAGGCCGCGAGGGCATGCGTGGAAAGGTCAGAAGGGCCCTAATTTCTTCTGGAGGATAGGGGCAATGCTGTCTCGTTCCCTGGTTTTGGTGGGACATTTCGAGCCTGCGACTCTCATGTCCCTCCCAAATTTTTGCCATGTACCAGTACTTTCGAAGAAAGCAAGGCCTCAAAGGTCCCTTGGAAACGCCTTTCCCTTTGCGGTTTCCCTCTTGGCCTCTTAAAAGTATGGCCCCATGATCAGCGAAGCTGGGGTCCACGAACCATTCGGACTCGAAGCCCGAACCCAACACGTCCACCAAAAAGGCCAGGCGAGTTCCAGATTGGCATGGAACCCAAACATTGACCTTCGCAGAAGCCACCTTTTGGAGATTGAGCCTTTGGGTTCCAAATCCAAAAGACCCCAATCCGCAAGTCCCCTTTGCAAGTCCTCACCACATGATCGTTGCTTCCTCATGGGAAGAACACCCTTTGCTCTGGGGAAGCCATGCGAAGGCTGCAGTCTACTCATGGGTTGACCAGGCCAACTATGTTCAGGTGTTTTGACCTCAAATTGTTGGGCAATTACTATGATGCGCAGCTTGGAAGGAACCCCCAAACAACCGTATTGAACTCATTTTGCCCCCCGAATCGGTGAGCTCGTTAAGACTACAGCCACAAACATAGGGGTTGTCGTCGCTAGATGTCCTTTCACCTTTTTCTGTCCCATAGAATGAGTTTTCTCTAGGTGTGATGCTTCAAGGTTGCACATCTAGCAAACCCTCTGGGAGTGGTAGTAGTAGTAGTAGTAGTAGTAGTAGTAGTAGTAGTAGTACTAGTACTAGTTCTAGCACTAGTAGTAGTAGTAGTAGTAGTAGTCGTAGTAGTAGTAGTAGTAGTGGTAGTAGTAGTAGTAGTAGTAGTCGTAGTAGTAGTAGTAGTAGTAGTAGTAGTAGTAGTGGTAGTAGTAGTAGTAGTAGCTGCTACTACTACTACTACCTACCTACCTACCTACCTACCTACCTACCTACCTACCTACCTACCTACCTACCTGCCTGCCTGCCTGCCTACCTACCTACCTACCTACTGCTACTGCTACTGCTACTGCTACTGCTACTGCTACTGCTACTGCTACTGCTACTGCTACTGCTACTGCTACTGCTACTGCTACTGCTACTGCTACTGCTACTGCTACTGCTACTGCTACTGCTATTGCTACTACTACCACTCCTACTACTACTACTACTACTATCCCCAAGAAGGCTCTCTTTGCATCCCGGCGCAGCCGCTGCAAATCGCGGCGAAAGCGAAGGGCCGCAAGGACCTCGCAGCTGGCGAAGCGAGGCAAACCTTTGTGACCCCAAATGGGTCTGTCCTTTTGAGGATAGCCCCCTTTTGAAGTGGCTTTAAAGGGAAACCAAAAGGAAACTAGGCATTTTCGAGGTCAGATGGGTCTAACCGTTGAGTTCCGAAATCGGATGCTAAACATGAAACTGGAACCTGTTTGTTGGGACTTGTTTAGGGACTTCTGAGAAACGCTGAAGCAAAAGTCAAGCAAAAGTTGGTTTGACCCCAGGTTCCTTGCGCTTTCTCACGCTTTACTTTCAAAGTACCTCGCTTGAGATGTCCAGCGACTCTTGGGCGTGCCACAACCTCCATTTGCTTAAGCCCCCTGGGAAAATGAAGATATTTCCAGTAGTGGTAGATTCCGATTAAAACCAACAGGGGAAAATACAACATATTCATTTCAGCAAATGGAAGACAAGAGCAACCCTTTCATCAGCCATGGCTCTATCGTTTTGGTCGATCCCAGGTCGCCAATCTTTTTTTTGCTTTGGGCACCGATCCGAAGCCAAGGGATGGGCATCCGGATGCCAAAAGCATCGACCAAAGGCTTGGGGGAATGCTGGGAACCCACGAGAAAAAAACTGGGCCAGGACTGTTTCAGTTGGCTGACATCAAATCTCAGCTCACCTCATCTCATCTATGATCTCATGTCATTTCTCATCCATGAGTCAAAATAGGGGACCCCCAAAATGGTGGTCTCCCTTTTGGCTTCCCTTTAAAGCAAGGGGAAAAGAGCACCCTCAAACACACACCCATCTCAGACGGCTGAGTCATCCATCCGCGAAAAGAAGAAAAAAACGCCCTGCGTCAGTGCGAGTGGCACGCACTGCTGCTTGAACTCCCCGTAGGACAGGGCGGGCTTTGTAAAGAACTCCTGCCGCGTTTTCTCCGTTTCGGTCCCTTCATTTCCTTAAGGTTTCTGGAAAAAATATCTCCAGTAGTGATAGATTCCCTTTAAAACCAAAAGAGGAAAACATATCCTTAAGCAAAAGAGTCAGGTCAATGTTCATGTGACTCAGTATTGCCGAGGTACTTCGTCCTTTGGTTCCATTTGATCTGACCAAGGTTGACGCAAATACCCAGGATTGATTTCCCTCAAAGGAACACCCCTTCTCAGCCTACTTGGGACCGTCAAGAAACTATAATCCTCATGGTTGATGTCCCTTTGGTGTCCTTCAGCCACCAAAAGAAATCATTCCCAGCTTGAGTCCCTGGAATAGGGGCCTCTTCAGAAAGTACGAGTGATCGCCCCACTCAAACATGCTACCCAAAAGCATGGCCAACCATTCGATGCCAAGTGACACACTTCACGTGGATCAAGAGACTTGCTGAAGCTCCGAAGGTCGGAACGCGCAGCCCTCTCTACCAGCCCAAAGCTTCTGCGCGCCCAGGTGCAAAACTGATCCGAAAACTTTGCTTTGGGGGACCAATCCCGGTGGTAAACCAAGCCCGTTTGCACTCCAACCCCCTTGGTCTCCCTTGTGCTCCAAAACATTTGGCCCACCGATCCCAAGTGCAACACGTGCCATGCGCGCGGATCGATCCGCACAGATCGTCCTTCGCCTTCTGCAGATTCTTCGGCAGGTCGGTGACCGGCGGGCCCTGCACGCTGTCGCCCAGGCGTCGCCTGATGATGCTACCCCAGCATGGGTGGAACCCGCAAACCCCTAACTAACTGGGTGATTTATAATACTTCACCAGCCTGAGATAAGGTGGTTGGGGGAATACTGCCCACATAAACCACTATTTGCGGTGAATTCGGTTGTGTGAGGTCCCAGAACTAACATTGGAAGCTCCAGCAAACGTCAACTTCAAGGCAGAGTTTGAGGGTCCAGGTGCCCGGTTACCCTCAAAGTCCTCTTGGAACGAAGTCGTGTTGACCCCCTGGGCCCATGCCGATGGAGGAAGCTGTGACCACTTTGCGGGTGTGATTTGTTTGGTTGTCCCGTTTCTTGTAGCTGGTTCTTTATATGCTGGCAAAAATCCTTTGAATCAGCATGGAAAGATGATGCTTTCACTTGCCTAATTGTATTGCTTAAGGGCACGGCATCTTGTTTTGGATTCTGAAGACAGGCTGTCAGGCAATGATTGACCCACGCGCAGCTCATGGAAACCCAAAGGCACCAATATGTAGTGGAATCACCTTCAGAGTTCCTTTGGTTTCTTTCCATCGTTTTGGGCTTCGGGTGCCCTAAGACAAACCCCCCGAGCCCTGGGTGGATATCGATGGGTCGGTGAGTTGGCTGGAGGGAATCTGGCGGCATATCGGCGTGTCGGTGCGCGTGCCGATGTCTTTCCTCGTCCCCCGGTCGGTGGTGGGGCGAATCCCGGTGCGGGGAATACAGATATCGCATCCGGGTTTCCAACGTACGCCACTGCGCGTTACAGACGATACCTCACATTGCATTGCATTGTGTTGCATTACACTTCACGACAGCACACTACGTTGTATGAGATTACGTTACGCGCGTACACACCACACCATGCCATACATCCATCCATGCTTACCTACCTTTTGCATACACACAGACATACCATACACACACATACACACAGACAGACATACATACACGCACACATACATATATACATTCATGCATGCATGCGTGCGTGCCTTGCACACCTACATACGTACTCGGACATACATTGCACACACGCTGTGCGTTACGTTGCAAAGTTGCACCCATACAGAAAACTCCATTCAACCTTTGGAGGCACACCATCAACACCTCACGCTGCCAAAAGTTGTTGAGGACCAGAGCCAGGCATCCCAGAGCACCAGCACCACCAGCCCCAAACTCCAAGATGGGGAAGTGGACGCTAAACAGTGAAACTCAGGGCTGTCCCTTTGTGCTGAGCCACTTTGTGATTTACATCCTTGGTCATGCCAACTTTTTGCTCCGGCCCTTCAAACAAGTACCTCCCTCCAGGAGTTCTTCTGCATCAGCAGCCGATGCTTGACAAGAGCTCTGGTGGAAGTCACCTTGCAAGCTAGAAAAGCAATGCAGCGCGACGTTCCTGCATCCACGGCGCGTTCACTCACAAACCGTACTTTTCAACCACATGTGAGAAGCACTCTGCCATGATGGAGCAACCGCATGAAACAAGAAGCAAACGAAGCTCAGGCAAAAAACGTCCAGGAGTGTAGAGTGTTGTATTGTTTTTGTATGTGTGTACAAAGGTATGTGTGGTGATGTACTTGCGTGTGACATAATGTACTGTAATGTAACGCAATGCAGTGTATATATGTGTGTATGTGTGGGCTTCACATACATGTGATGTATGTACTGCGTTGCAGTGTATTGTGTTGTACTGTGTTGCATTGCGTAGAAACGTGTTGTATTGTAGTGTGTTGTGTCGTATTGTATTGTATTCTATCGTGTTGCAGGGTGTTGTGTTGCATTGTGTTGTATTGTATGGTAGTGTGGTGTATTGTGTTGTATTGTATTGTGTTGAATGGTGTTGTGTTGTATTGTGGTGTGTGGTATTGTAATGCAATGTGATGCAATGTTATGTTATGTTACGTAATATGACTAATGTATGTGTGTGCGTGTTTGTGTTTGCGTGCGTGCGTGCGTGCGCTTGCGCGCGTTCATGTGTGTGAGTAGAGGTGTATGTGTGTACGTCTGTACATGTGTATGTGTGTATGCATGTGTCTATGTGCGCATGTGTGTGTGAATGAATGTGTGTTAGGTTATGCTATGTTTTGTTTTGTTACGCATGTATGTACGCATGTAGGAATGTGTGTATGTACTTTGCCACTGGCTTGCGAGTGATTGCGTCGTGGATCCTGGCAGGGGAGGATGACGTTGATGAAGGCTGCGCAATGTCGAGCTGTGTTGCTTTCCAACTCAAGCTGTTTGAGCTAGCGGCCACAACTCTTGTCAAGCATCGACTGCTGTGAGTGCAGGCAAAGAGCTACTAGACAATACAATACAATACATTGCAACACAATACTGTACATTACAATGCAATACAACACAATATACATGCACTACATACATGACGTACGTACAATCATGCATACATACATACATACATACATACATACATGCATACGAACTAAGACTCATCGTTACATGAAACCACGCAGATTGAGACGGCGCTTCGAAGGCTCCCCCGCAGGGAAGACGAGTGTAGCGCACGAAGTACACTTTACTTTGGCAGCTCTGGCTCGAAAGTCACAAGTTTTCAGTGCAAGTGTAGTATAGTGCAGTCAGTATATGATGTACATTTTGGCAGCTCCGGCTTGAAAGTTGCAACTTTTCAGCACACATGAGCACACAATGTACATTTTGGCAGCTCCAGGGCAGCTGGTTGAGTTAAGAGTGCGGCATCCGAGTTCAAGCGTGCCTGCTAGGCACAAAGCGCGGACCGAAGTAATTAGCACAAGTCCTACGTAGAGTAGTAGTAGTAGTAGTAGCAGCAGCAGCAGCAGTAGTAGTGTAGTAATAGTAGTAGTTGTAGTAGTAGTAGTAGTAGTAGTAGTAGTAGTACTAGTAGTAGTAGCAGCAGCAGTAATAGTAGTAGCAATAGTAGTAGTAGTAGTAGTAGTAGTAGTAGTAGTAGTAGTAGTAGGAGTAGCAGCAGCAGCAGCAGTAATAGTAGTAGTAGTAGTAGTAGTAGTAGTAGTAGTAGTAGTAGTAGTAGTAGTAGTAGTAGTAGTAGCAGTAGGAGGGTAGCCTAAGCTAGGGCCTGTAAGCTTTTCAGCTGGCATTTCTGGAGCGAGACATAACCGATTAAAAACGAATGAGAAGTGGGTTGAAAAAGAAGCCTAGCGCCTGTTTGTTGTGTAAGGGCCATCTTTCTTTGCAGGCCCGGAACACTGTAAACCGATGCTGAAGAAAAAACAATACCGATGCCGACGCCGATACCCGTAACTTACCCGTAACCGTACAAGCCGTACTTAACTTACCGTAACCGTAACAGCCATGAATCCATGAAGACACGCGCATCAGGTCCAAGGTTCATGTTGCTGTTGCAAAGCAAGATTGCGGAATCAGATATAATCTCCCGCGTGATCGGGACCTCCTCCCCTCCCGCGCAGCTGAAGCGCCTCCTCCAGCTCATGCACCTTGGCGGTGCGCCGGCCATGGATCTCCGTAGGGCTTCAAAGTGCGTCGGGTTGCACTTGCTCGTGGCCTCCTTGGCCGTTGGCGGACTTGCTGAGCTGCATCGCGAGCCGGCCATGCCAGCTATGCTGGGGAGGCAAACGCCCAGCGTGGCAACTGCACGCCTTTCAGGTTGTCGGCTGAGATGTCATCGGTGCCCAGCAGGTTGCTTGGCTCAAGCTCCCTGTCCAACTGGACCGCCTGAATCGGATGGGTGGTTGTCAAAAGCCTGTGGCTTCCTCGAGGCTACATTTTTCTGCCTAAAAACAGGTTTTCCATCGAGATGGGATGGCCCTTTTTTGTGGCAAGAAAATCAGAAAATCGCTTTTGCAAGTTGAGCATTTCAGGCGGTCGCTTGCCAAATCGAAACGGCAATATGATCCATCCAACCGTCAAAATATGGACCCTTTTGAAGTTCTGTTGCCGCCTTGCGCCACCTTTCAAAGGGGGCACATGGGGTACCAAAACGGGGCCCCACACTGTGACATACTACTGACAAACCTTCAGATGGGACCGCCTGAGCCAGATCCTTGCTTTCCATGTCTGCAATCTTGGCGTTGCTGGCCCACGCCACGATCTGCTCACAGTCGCTGACCTCCAAATCCAGCAGGGGCAGGAGGACAACACACACGCCGCCCTTGTTGCCCTCGCCCTCTTTGCCCTCGTCCTCGTTACAAACATGCATGCATGCATGCACGCATGCATGCATGCATGCGTGCATACATACATTACACACCTACATAACATACCACAACATAATATAACATAACATACTATAACACACATACGTAGATACTTTGAATACATACATAGCTGAATACATGCACATATACATACACGCACACACGCTTACACTACTTACACATACACAGACACACATGTATACCTTACATTACATTACATTACATTACATTACAGTACAGCACAGTACATTACATTACATTGCATACATACATCCTACATGCGTTGATAAAAGTTCCCAGTCTGATGCAAGCACCCAACCCCCCAAGGCCCCCCAAGAGGGAAAGAGGGTGGGGCAGGATTCAGGGGGTTTGGAAATAAACTTGTTTCAACACCGCTCCTGGCATCTCTAATGCGATTGCAACTTCCAGCCCCGGCGCCCTCCTCTGGTTCTGCCCCCTTGACAGGCGCAAGTCCTCGCACTCCCCTCAGTCCCCACCTACACCTACAGCACTGTTGAGGCCGTAGAAAGGTACAGGGTGACAAGGAAACGCGAAGAACATGCAAACCTACAAGTCATGTCTATGTGAGTCTGCGCTAGCACACATGCGGGGACACCAAGTATGAGAACAAGCAAAATCACACTATGTGTGAGAATGACATGAGCCATTGGCTACAACCAGTCAGGTCCAGGCACAAAGGCCTGCGCAGGTTGTGACATCTGCACAGTTCCCATCGCAGCTCGACACCCTCTACCCCTGCACAGAGCACGCTTCTGCTGTGCAGGCATAGACAAATTTGCGCTTTCCCTCAAAAAGCAAACAAGGAGGAATAGAAAAACGCAAAGAACACAATTGACGCGGCAAAAACAGAGCAAGGAGAATCAGAGGAGAATCAGAGGAGAACCAGAGGAGGAATCAGACGAGAATTTACATATCATGAAAGCAGTAAGGAAAGGGAAAACCAAAATATGCAAAGATGCAGAGAACAAGAAAAATCCGATCTTCTGCAACTCGTTTGTTGGGACGAACCTTGGCATTCATCATGGCATCCCCGCGGCTGAGTGGAAGCTGTTTCGAGCCACTCTCACGCGAACCAAAGGGAATTGAAGATCTTCGGATGTTCCCTCGGAAATGTTACTTTGCAACCAGGCTCCTAATCGCAAAAACAAAATCGGCCACGCTGAGATCCTCTTGCATCGCCAAGTCAGCTACTTCATGCCATGGCAATGACCCACCGCCGTACAAAACTTCGCATCCGCACATACATAAAAACAAACAAACAAACTAACATACACAAATGAATAACATAACATAGCATTAACATTAAGTCTCCATTACATACGTACATACGCGCGCCTATACCGACACGCGCTGATATCCCCCCCGCACCGCGGTGTATCGGATACGCCTTTTTTCCCGTGTAATTATCGGTGTGTGCAGTGGAGAATCTGGCTCGGGCTGGAGGGTGTCTTGGTGCGCACCGATATCCGGCCGCGCCGATATCCGGTCGCGGGATATCGGTGTATCGGTGTATCGCGAAGACGTCTGCCTTGTTTTCAGGCAGCGTTTAGATCAACTCATGACCTCGGTCCCTCACAAACTCCTCTGCGAAAAATGTGCCCCACCCAACCCTTTCCCCCCACGCCCATGCATACGCAGATTCGCTTTAGGGCCTCATGCCCACCTCTCACATGTTGTCTTCCTCTGTTCTCCCAGCCAAACATGGGGAACAGGCCACTCTAAGTTTTTGCGGGGGAGGAGGCTCAATGAAGCAAACCCCAAAGGAGAGGAAACCTCGAAAAAGGAGTAACCGGAGGAAGTAACAGCTCCTCGAGCCATCCTGCGTTTGTCAAGGGTCCAAAAGCCCCCCCCCCAATCTCAATGGGAGTTTTCTCGCGCCTCAGGGCCTTGGACCTTTTTCGGGTCTTTTGAGAGCCCGCGTCTCTGCAAATTCTCTTGGCCCTACACAAGCCCTGCCTCGCCACTCTCAGGCCATCCAGGCGCAAACTCCGCGTCGGCGCCCTCAAAGCCCACAGAACCATGGCGGGTCCGGCACGGCTCGGTCCGGCGACGAATCCTGCGTCCAAAAAACAGGGCGAATCTCAGCCCTCTGCTTTGGGGGTGTTCGCTGCAGATGTCGCTCAAATTCAATCTACCCAACCCGACCTGTTGTTTGGTGTCAAAATGCTGAGGCTGCTTCTGTCCCAGAAAAAAAGATAAAAACCGCTCTGAAATTATTTGGGAAAAAACAAACAGCTCCAATAATGTGGCAAATCTCGTTTTGGGACCACGTTTTGATTCGCCTAGCTTCACTTGGATCGATCCTCGCTATGGCCTGAAGCGCTCAATGCCGCGAAGAACGAAGGCACGGATGCGCTCGAACGCGAATCCCTCTAGGTGCTTCCCAAAATCGGATTTGGTCCGAGTTCAAAAATGGCGAGGGAAAAACATCCGGCTTCCCAACGACCCATTGTTTTGTAACTTGGACTTAAACCAGAGGGAAAGCCTGTTGAGAGCTAGAGGAAGCTTCAAGGACCGGCCTTTTGATTGAAATTCAAGAGGTCTAACCTTTTGGGACCTCTCAAAGTGGACCAAACAAACACCAAAAGGTCGATTTCAAGCTCCGAGGTCTCATTCAGACAAATGCCGCTCGCCGCCTTTTTTTTGGGTTCGTCCGGTCTGAAGGATGAGATGGTTTCTGCCGGGGCAGGTCTCATCATTCAAACGCGACCTCAGAGGAGGGCTCGAATCTCTCTCGCTTGGATATGAGTCACGCTGAAAACTCATGGTATTCAAACGGTCGTAATCCCAGAACCATGGTAGAGAACTAAGACAAGGCAGATATCCGCAGCTATTTATGGAATTGGGATTGTCCCTTACTAGCCGGATCATCTACCCGAATCGGTTTTGATGGTGGCTCATCTCTCGCTTGGATGTGAGGCTTCAAACACTCCGATCCATGGCCGCCAGCTTTTGACCATGGGTAGTTGTTCGGAGTGGTCCCCCCATGTGGACCTTTTGATCAACCCCCCACATCCCATTTAGCTTGCTTGAAAGGGAACCAAAGGACGCTCACACAGTCAGAGAGAGAAACCTATGGCCACAACTAGAAGCAGCCTGGATAGCCAAGTTGCTGCTTTGTTCAGTCACTGTTGCTGGCTTTTGGATGGTAAAGTGGATGGAAACAAGCGATCGTATCTGGCGATCCAGGGGGTTTCTCATCTATAGCATCAAGCTAAACCTCGATGAGCAACTTCCCTTCGAGAAGTGAGCTCCCGCATCCCCATGACTCGTCTATCAGGTCGATCCCTTTGCAGAGAAAACGGCAACCTTTGCCGATCTGGCAATCTCGGACCATAAACTTGCATGGCACACGAAGCAAATGGCACAGGTAGCCGACAACCACCAGCCGTTTCTGGGGGGGGGTCCAAAAATCGTCTTGAAGCACCATACAAAACCTGGGTCCTCCAGTAGAGAGGTTAGAACAAGGGTACCGTCTCTTTTGTCTGTAGTCTATTTTAGTAGGGAACCCTCCCCCAAAAAAGGAATGGTAAAAGGGCGCCTAGCTGGGGGACCTAGCGAAGATCCAGTATTTTTGTTTGTTTATTTCAATTTCAACACTCCTCTAGGGGTTGATTCCCCATTCTTTTCAACCATCGTCCTTTCCAAAAACCGGATCCGTTTCCCCAAATTTTCTGGTGGTTTTCTAGAAAGATTCGGATCCCTGGATTCGGAATGAAATTGGAAGGTAGCCCTAGACTTCTTGGCGTAGGCCCATGGCACCCTTTTGTGCATTCAAAAAACCCATGGGAGGTTGGTTGCAACAGGTGCAAGAACCTGTGAATAGAACTCCAATAGAACTCCAACTTCCGTCAACCTTGAGGTCCTGTCCCTTGAGGTCTGCTTAGTTCTGCCAGAAGGCTCCGAGGCGGAGGCATTTTTTGACGTCATTGGAGACCACCTCGCTGAGTGTTCGCAGTCCTTAGCGACCGCCACGGAGATTCAAAAATGAGACCCCCCGTTGCCATCCGAAGGTTTTCTGCTTCAACCCGGCCCAGCTGAGGCTGTTGTGTCAGCCACCAGAAAGCAGGAAAAAAAACAAAAAAACAACGGGACTCCTGAACCCGAAAGTTTCGAATAGCGCCTCCCATACCCATGGGCTTGCCCATGGGCACCCTCCCAATGAGCCACGTCATTCCAGCCGCAAGCGCAACTGACTGGTTTTGGGGAAGCGCGGGGCAAAAGCCGCGAGAAACACACATCGCCATTTTGAGAACAACAACACAACAAACATGTTCTTGGGAAACACACACACACACAAAACACACACACAAACACACACGCAATCAAAACCAAGAAAAATACAAGCGCATTTCGAGTAAGGAAACACACACACACACGCAGGCACAAACGCACAAACACACGTGCGTCCCACATATGCTTCTCAAAAGCCGAGCGTCCATAGGCTTCCCCATGGCGTAAATCGTCGGAGGCCAGGCCCTTTTCTGGATACCCCCGTTTTGGGGAGTCCCGAAAAATCGGGGCAATGGGCGTGTGCTTGTTGAGTTGTCCATTTTAGGTTGGTCTGAAAGTTCTTAGCCAAAAGGACACCCATGCGGGTCCGCTATTTGGCACATACCCATATCGGGACAAAAAAAATCAACACTGACGCTACCAAAAATAAGAAGCAATAGTAGTCTAATACTAACAATGCTACAACGAAAAATAAAGAACTACAATTATGTCTATGCTAATAATACTAGTTCGAAAAATGAAGAACTATAATTATGCATATGATATACTTCAAAGTTCGTAAGGATTATAATAATATACATGTTGTCTCAAACAACTTCTTCAGGATTTCCATTTCAGGATGCGTTTTTGTTTCTTCTTCTTTTTTGATCCAGACAAGGGCCTGGCCGCTAATGCATTGGACAGGGCTGCGCTCGCGGACAGTTGCGGGAAGCCGGGACTTGAGCATCGCCCAAAACCCTCTGAGTTTTGGGTTCTACTTTTCGTGATACTTGGCCATGGGGCATCACCTATGGCGATCCCATTTTGGGGCATTTGCCACCTATTTTGATGTTCACCAGGGGTTTCCTTGGTTTTGACAACCACTGCCATTTGTATTTGGACCTTACTATCGACCTTGTTCAAGCAGGTACCCTGCCAAAATGTTCAACTGGCCAATGGGGGTGTGGGCGCCCTCTTCACTTCGCGATCATAATCCACAGTTAAGTGGGGATTTCTCACTAAACCACAATAAGCAAAAATGTAAAATGCTTCCCAACGACAACCATGAAAAGGGTTTGGGAATTATACATCCAACGCCGAATCAGCTGTTCAAGGATTCGGATCCTCCAAATCGGCTTTTCAGCACCCCACATGCACGAGTATCCCTAAAAAAACAAAAAAACTCGACCATAGGCGAGCAGAACAAACATATGGTTGTGGGTCAAAAATAGGCTTGCCCTGATAGATGGAACCCAGGACGAATTCCTGTGGTTTTGTCTGGTGCTTTAATTTTGACCCATACCCATATACAAAATTCAACTAGGAGACCCCATGTTTTAGTCTTTGGTTGAATTTACCAGGGTTCAGTTTAGGCTACGCAGTTTTGACCCACAGCCAAATGCTTTAGCATCCCAAGGGTAACCAGAGGGCACAGGTGATTGCCTGGTCATCCCACTTCTGCCGAGAGCTCGCAGGCACACCGCCAGCCATTTCGCCACGCAGCGTGTGACGGAGGGCCTTGACATTTTGACATAGACGAATACCACTGGCTTGAGCTCGGATCCGAAATCTGCGAAGCCCTGCGAAAAGTGACTCACTTTGAGTGGTTTAATACGGAAAACCCATTACTTGGCAAAAAGTTAAAGTCCTAACATCCAAGCAAAATGCGCCAAAGGGAGCCTCGTGTACCAATCGACTGGGGGGCTTATGACTTCCGGTGTCATAACACAAAACGTCGCCAAATGAGTGGTGTTTTTTATTCCCTTCTAATTCATTTGAAATTATTACGCCTTCCGCCAACCCTTCCGCGGCGCTTCCGCGGCCTGCAGGGGTACCTTCCGCGAAGCGTTTTGTTAGAAAAATCGCTTCCGCGAGCCTCCGCGGACATGAGTTTACAACATTCGGAAGCATTTCGCTTCCGCGACCACAGTCTCAGCATAGTTTTCGAACCTGCTGCTTCCGCGTTTGCTTGCTTACTTGCTTGTTTGCTTGTTTGTTTGTTTGTTTGTTTGCTTGCGCGCTTGCTTGCTGGCCCTTGCTTGCTTGCTCGCTTGCTTGCGCGCCTGCCTGCCTGCTTGCTTGTCGGTTGGTTTTGCTGACGACTGGCAAGCGTTCGTCACGGCAAGACGCGGGCTGCGACGCTTTTCCACTAGAGCGCGACCGTGCGGTGGAAAGCGCTTAGGCTTTCTCCGAGGAGGTTGAGGAGCTACTGCTGCTGCTACTTGCAGAAGAGGACGAGCCTTCAGCCTCGGCAGGACGAAGTCGACGTTTGAGGTGCGCCAGCTGCCGCTTCTTCTTGGCAGCGTGCTTGCTGAGCTGCTTGGCCTTGGCTGACATTTTCTCTTCAAGGCTTCGTTTTGGAGCAACCTCTCTGTCTGGGAGGAAGGTCTTTTGAGCAGCAAAGCGCCGGGTGACGTGGTTAACATCACCTGGCTCCGGCCCTGCTTGCTCCCAGGAGCGCGGCTTGTCGTAGTATCCGCGCCGCCACTCCACCTTCTCCTCCGACACCACCTCATCCACGTGGCAGGGCAGGACCCTCGACCCTTGCCTCAAATCTGTGAAAACATGGTTGACGATGCGCACACCAGGCGCGGCATGACGGTCCAAGGTGGCTACCAGGCTGTAGGTTCGTGAAATTTTGAGCGTGGCGGCGGACAGAAAGCTCCGCTTCGTTGGTCGGAAGCGGCCAGGGTCGAAGTTTGAGACAAGGATGGCTGGCGTGGTCGGGTCGTCGGCTATCCTCGAAGCCGCGCCTTCTCGGTAGCACTGCGTGAGATCCCGCAGGTTGTAAATAGGGTGCTTCTGGATGAACCGGGACACCCACATGCGAGTCCAAGCGAAGAGCCTATCGCAAGCTCCCTTTCCGTGATGCTCAGCCAGGTAGAGCACTTCGACTTCCACGTTGAGAACTTTCACCTAGCGCTGTCACAGGAGGCAGGGAAGCAACTATGAGACAAAGCAAAACGACCTTAGGCAAATCGTTAAATAGCGTAGAAGCACTTGCAGCAAAGGCACGAGCGTGCACAAGAAATGGGCCGCGTTTTCGTACGACCGAAAGTGCGGTCCGACATCACTGGCAAGGATGAGCTTTTTGACTGCAGGCCAGTGTGTGCCAGGATGACGTCGAAGAAGAGCAATGGCCTCATTCACCAACATGTTGGCGGCCTGAGCGTCATGGTCCAAAACTTCCGAGACCAAGAGGAGGTACACGTCCACGTGTGTTCCCGTGCGTGTGGGCACCCGCGCAAAGACCCCAAACACGGTGAGAGACAGTTTGTTTTGCGCGTGCCACTCGTCTCCTGTCTCTTGCGCACCTTGCTAGGGAGGCCATTGGAAACACGCAACATGCCACATGACAGACTGAGCTTACTTTGCCTAAGAGAAAACTGCTAAGACAAGCTGGGCGACTGAGCGGGTATCTCACGTTCTCCTTGAAATCCATCTGCAGGAGGACAGCGGAAGCAGGCAGCGACTCCCCTGAAGCAAGCTGTTCCAACGCTGCTTCTTGCCGCCTTGCAGAGGTTTGGTGCCAGCGGTAAGCTTCCAACAGCTCCACATGCCCCTTCAGGGTGTGGATGGCAGACGCTTCAGCACTGTGGAGAGCAAGTCGGGTGGCAAGCCCAAGCGCTTGCCTTTCTCTGGAGTTGGCGGCGTTGAAGTTCTGTTGCTGCACGAATGCCAAAGAAGTGGCCAACAAGGGGAACTTGTCAGTCTTCTCCTTGTTCTCAATTGTCGCAGGGCTGCTGTCGAAGGGGTGGAAATACTGCTGGGAGAACTCTTCGATCTCAAGCCTGTGCTTGGCCAAGGCCCTCTGAGCTGCTGGGAGCAAGTGACGCTCCAAATGCTTGCAGTGCTCGCAAATGTCCGTCTGCCTCATGGGGTTCTTCACGTGAGGGAAGTGTCGCTTCATGATGGAGTGGAAGGTGGACCACGACATGGACTCGTGAAGCTCTGGCTCCTCAAGGAAGACTCGGTAGCGCTTCTTCGGCAAGTGCTGGGCGACGACCATTTTCTTGTTCCTACCGCGGCCAACGACTGCTACCCGCTCGGTGTCCTGCAAGTGTGGGGCAAGCACACGGCGGACCAAGCTGACCATCTCAACGCTGTTCACCTTTGTGCGGCGGCCTCGCTTGCGCTGTTGACTTTTTGGGCCTTCCGCGGCAGCAGCTGCGCTATGCTTGGTCAGGGTGTAACCGGCTGCGGTGAGGGCCTCCTGCGGCAAGGGTACCTTGGTGACAGCAGAGTCCAACTGCGTGAGTGTGATGACGGGGACGTCAAGGTTTGTGCTGGCGGGGACCGTTGCTCGTAGCTTCCCCAGCTGCTCTAGTAGCAGGCCACAGGCTGTGTCCTGGGCAGCATCCCGCTGTAGGATCAAGCGGAGATCGCTGCAGTTCGCCGTAAGCTCCTCTACCACCAGGTTGAACATCTCTTGGACATCCTCAGGGTCACGACTGCGTTGAAGTAAGAGGCGGCAGGCTTCGTTGGCGACGATGCGGCGCTGCCTTGCGCCAAGCTCACGCCATGGCTTCGCTTTTGCGCCCATGCTGTGTGGAGAGTGGTCGAGTTGGCGGCCTACGAAAGGGCAACTGGTGGGAAAGGTCGGGGGCCCCTTCCGCGGGCCTTCCGCGAAGCTTCCGCGGCGCTTCCGCGAAAATCCGCATTTGGGATTCTGTTTTTGGGTTCCCTACTGCTACCTGAAACGCACACACACACACACGCACACATCTCTCTTTCACACGCACGCACGCGTACGCACACACACACAGGCTGAACATGCAAGTGTTGTTGCAGGCGCTCGTGTTGTTGCAGGTTGCAAGTGCTTCTTAAAACCTGATCAATGCAGGGGCACCTTTGTCGTTTGACTTTGTGAGGCTGCACCGCTACACCCGGTTGGGGTGAAAAGCTAAAGCCGGAAATGGCGTCAGCCTGCGAATGACACTGCGGCTTGCTGCAGAAAATGAAGACCCATGCTGGACTTGCTGCGCTGCTTGCAAGCTGCAGCTCGCTTGAACGATGTTCGGCATGTGACAAGCTAGGGGGGGCAAACTCTTCTTCTTACCTTCTTGCACCCCTTTAAACTTGCCCATAGTAAGAAAGGGCCCGCAGAAACAAAAGTATTTGATTCCCCCGCTAGCTGGCACATCCTGGGTCCCTTTTTTGACTCGCACCACGGCCTGTCAAGTTTGTACCCCGAAGATCCCCTAGAACATAGCCACAAGGCTATAAACCCTGAGACAAGCACATCTATAAATGAGCCAGGATCAATGCTTGCGCTTCTTCGCAGGCGGCCCGGCTTCCAACAAACTTTCAAAATGGCGAGCTGCTGCTTCCAACTGTGGCAGAACCTCTTCGAAGCGGCGCAGGAACTCCTCGAGCTTCTTTTCCAGCCCTTTCTTAGGCGGCGAAGCATTTTCAGCTTCAGCACGCTTTGTCTTACTCTCCTGTCGCACGGACTCTGCCAAATGCTGGTCTTCAAAGAGTATGTGAAGGCGCTGGTGGCCTGTAGCACGACGGAACGCACCCGTGCAGTACTCACAAAAAGACCCCTTTTGCGCCCAAGTGCGAGCTTCCTCACAAAGGCGGCATGTGGCCACGCGCTCCGTCTTGCCACCGAAGTTGAGCTTCGGCTTCTCCGGCGGAGTGTCTTCTGGAACCGCGGCAGCAGCGGCCTTCTCCAGGGTCATGACCTCCTTCTCCACCACCTTGAGAACAGCCGCTGCGGAAGACGCTGCGTGTGAGCGTAATGCCGAGGAAGAGCGTTCTGCTTGAAGGGGCTGCGCGGCTGGCTCCGCTGGCTCCAATGGCTTCGTTGTCTCTGCGACCTCCGCTGGCGGGTTGGCTGGGTCCGCCTGAAGAGCCGCCAGAGTTGGGTCCTCCACTACCTAGGATCGCAATTCCGGGCAACGGCCCCGCACACACACACACACACACACATAGGCGACAGCCCAAACAAAAGATGATGCTGTCTGAGCCTGGAAGCTCCAGACTGAGGGTTTCCAGGCGGAGCAACCAGTGCGAACAAAGAAGCGTCCCCGTCTGGCTCTGAAGGCTTCTGCTTGGCCTCCAGGAGCATGGAAACGACAACCGAACATTGTGTGGGAAGCTCGAGACCCAGCCCAAACAACGCCCTTGTTGTCTAAGAGGTGAAGCCAAATTTGTTTCCCGTCAATAAGAAAACAAAGCTTGGCCCGATGGACAGTCCTGGACAAACCTACTTCGCATCCCTCTCGCCTCCAAAGGAGCGCCGCCCCGTTGAGCTTGGACTGCCTCTCCTTTCAGCCAACGCTTCCCGCGGGTGCTGAACTCCCACTTGAGCTCACGATCATCTTGGACCAGCCACCCACGATGATGAGCTGCCGCCAGGCAGTGCAACTGGATGGTGCCCTGGGCTTCCTTCCGCAGCAACTTCCCAATACACCCTCGGACAGCACACAGCTTTGGAACTTCAGGCTCTGGCGCGGACATTGGCGACATATCTAGGGAGGTAACCTACAGTTGCAAACCCTCCGCAGTTTAAAGAAAGGAGAATCCTCATTGGCCCTATTCTTGCCTGCTCTTCCATGTCTATGTTCCATGAGCGTGGGTGGCCCGATGCCTGTTGCGCAGCCCTGTGCCAGCATGCGGCCGGCCACACAAGCCAATGGCACGGAGTTGAGCGCCCTTGTCCAGTTTGGTGGCTTGGGCGCGTGACAGGGGTTTCCATAGGAAAACAACATCCCCGAAAAACATGTCTTTCCACGCAAGCTAACCACCAACTTGAACTTCGCTTGCAAATCCATGCTAGTACATTGGTCTACCCCCTTGTGGACCACGAAGGTGTAAGCCCTCATGCCTTTGCCGAAACAATAAACCTGCTTTTGACAAAACGAGGCTGGCCCAGCATTACACACTTGCAAGAACATGTCGAACCTTCCTTTCTGCCTCCGCACATGCGCCTCCACCTCTCAAAGCTGGTTGTAAGAAGGACAGAACAGATCCTAGAACCCCCCGGGAAGCCTCACCCTGCATAAAAACTTCTAAGCAGACCCTAGTTGACGACCCAAGTGGGCACACAATCATGCAATCCACGTGTTCTCTCTAGTCTTCTAAACGCATGCCTCAGTCTCTCAATCAAAACAAAGCTGCTTCATATGTGCTTGTTCCACAAGCTGCACTGCCAGCACAAACAAACATACTCCGTAAACCCTTCCGCGAGCTTCCGCGGAAAAAAACCCTTCCGCAAAGCTTCCGCGACTGTGGCGCGGCGCGCATTTCTTCAGAATGTCAAAGAATAAATTCCGTACCTTTACATACGTAATGGAGGGGCAAAAAAAACGCTACTCAAATTGGCTCTCCGAAGATCCGACTGCCTCGACGGCAATTGCGCTTTCTGATCCTCTTTCAGGTCGGTTTAAAGGCAAACCAAAAGGAGAACCACAACGCCTTCAGGGTCTCCCCCTTGACTTGGTTGACGTTGCGAAGGGGAGCAAACATTCAAATTTTAGCAGTTAAGTGGTTGGAGTTCAACCACTAAACCACAATAAGCAAAAATGCGAAAAAATGTTTCCCACCAACAACCATCCTCTTTCAGGTCGGTTTAAAGGCAAAAGGAAAACCACAACGCTTTCAGGGTCTAACCCCTAGACAGACCCTGTGAAAAAACTCGTCAAGCTCCCTCCTTGCGAAGTTGCGAGTGAATCCTACAGCTCGCATCTCTATAAGACCCGGAGGCCTTCGGCAAAGATCGATTCAAGCAACGTGCGCGAAAGCGGCTGTGGGGTTCCTTTTGAGACCCAGCAAGTACCCTTTGCACCTTGGCTTGAAGGCAAGCTGAAAGGAAAACCGCAATTTTAGATTTCCCCTATATAAGCTTCCAATAATAATCAACTGGAAGGCATGAGGGCCACAGGTTATGTAGTTACAATTATTCTATGTTTATCCAGGGGAAACCGCTGGACATGTATCAACCCGTCATGTTGAGCCCTCATAGGAGATGAGGATCAATGAAAGAACCTGTATTTGTTCTTCTTTCTTTTCTTTTCTTTTCTTTTTCTCGATTTTGGACCACACATGGGCCGAAGCGTTCTTCTGAGACTCAGCTGTTGGGTTTTGCCGAAGGCGCGAGTGAAATCCGGGCCGTTCGCCCCGGAGCGGGCGGTCTGCATCAACCAAACTGCTCGGTCCAACTCGAGCCGATCCGATCATCGCGCCACGAAACCCTTCACGGCGGGAGACTGGCAGCTGCCAAAACGAGGACACGCGCCGCCGAAAAAACAAAAAGCTGGAACCGCCGTGGTGTGGTCAAAAAGGACATGTGGGTGTTGGTTTCACCCTTTCCAGGGATGGATCCTCACATTAGACACCTGAAGATTGCCTTGTAAATGCTTTCTTTTGGTGTTGAAAAAGCCACATGTTTCAAATGGTTGCAAAATGTATCTTTTAAGGTGCCCTGCTTTCTTACCCTGGTTTACAGGGAAACCTATAGGCAAACCGAAGCTAATCGTTGTCCGTGTTCAAAACGCATAGGACGCCCCCCCCCCCCCCCCCGGTTCTCGGGGTTCTGAGATCCATGGGCCGAAGGTGCTGACAAAGGGGAACACGTGGTCAACAAATCACACCAAGGCTGGACTGGCCAAACTTCTTGTTTGCCACTAAAATGGTCCAAACCCAAAAAAGCAAAAAATAAGGCCAACTCAGGAAAGGTTCCTTTTGGTTTCTCTTTGAGATACAAAAAAGGCACCGGCCCGCGAAAATCAGGACACACCCATTAGTCGATCTGGGGACTTGGGACACTCACTAAATGTCCCCCGTCCTCCAGGGAAACAAACAATTTTGACCGGGGCTCACATGATGTTCAAGTGCACGGGTTGACGCGTTCAGTATCAGGTTTGATTGTGACGATGGAGTTGTTTCCTTTGAAGGTTACCCTTCGGGTCGTTAAAGTTAGAGGGGGACCCAAGTTGGGAGTTCCATTTGGAGCCCACAGTTCTTCTTTTCTACTTGGTAAACACTCACCTTCTGGAACGCCCAGTGGGCGACTCCCACTAATTTTGAGACAAGCCCAACTCAGGAGATGCCGACCTCCGCTACTCAAATGCCCAGTGGCCATTGGAAAAGAAAGAAAGGGCGCTTTTTGTGTCGGTTGAGTCTAGAGGGGGACCCTTGCCCAGAGAAAGACTTACCCCTTAAAACTCCAAGCCCTGGGGAGTTAATCTTTTACAAACATATAGCCCATGTTACCCAAAAAGTTGAAAAGTTGTGTTTTTAAGAGGTAAGAAGGGGGAAAAAGGGCGGCACTGAGCAACAGAGGCTACCAAAGAAAGGCGCGTGTCCGCCGCCGGTTTTTGGGGCCCTTTGGCCCCACTCTCTCGGCAACTGCCGCCAACCAAGTGAAGAGAGAACGAGCCCCGAGCCCGTCCCAGCCCTCTGGGGGGACGACACACGTGGATCCCATTGCGCGAGTTCCGATGGCCCCGCGACCGGCCGCAAACTCCGTCGAACACGATTTTCTCGTGGCAATGAGCCCATGGTGGAATGACAAGTGGTCATCACGGAAAACAACCTTGTAAGTGTTAGCTTTGTGCTATGTGGGCCTCGAGGAGTGCAGAACAGTGTTGTTCATTTACAACCAGCCCCAGCACGCTCCCCGAAAACAGCGATATAGCCAGATGTGCATGGTTCCCGGGATCTTTCTCTGTATGCACGCAGTGAATATATTATGAATCATGACACTCTCTCTCCCTCCCTTCTTCCAGTCTCTCTCTCTCTCCCTCCCTCCCTCTCGTCCATGGACCTGCGCCCAGAAGCTCGCGTTGGATGCAAACGTCTCTTGCCAACCAGTCGCGCGGCTGAGATTCAAAGAGCCATTTGTCAGGGCATTTGACTTGGCACCCAAAGGCAATACACAGAAGGTTCTGCCGTGAGCATGGCCTCAATGACTTTGAAATTTGCTTGTGGGGTGATTTAAAACTAGCCATGATCATAAGAGTGTACGATTACCAGGTTCATTCATCCATATTCCCAACGCATTGAACAGGCTAGGTTGTGGCTCATAGTGACACTCCCAAGATTTTTGTGCAGTCAACAAAGATCCTTGTTTCTCTATTTGGCTGTGGGTCAAAAGCAATGGTACCATTTTGGGGTAGGTGCACCACCCATTTTAGTCTATTTTAGTGGGGATTGGGATGTTCACTGGGGGGTACGTTTTGGGTTTTCACCCATGGCCATTTCGCACATCGAAGAACTCGTTTTGTCCCCCGTTGGTTTCGTCTTTGGGTGCGGCAGGACCGGCCGTGACCAGCCCTGCCGTCTCGAGAGGTCGAGCGAAAGCCTGGACAGCCGGGAAAAAGATGACAATTCTAGGGGTACCTTCCAATTCCTAAAGGTACCTAGTAAAACGGACCAAGTAAAAAGGTTAACCTTTTGGGAACTTTACTGCAAAAATTCTAGGGGTACCTTCCAATTCCATTCTTTCCAGGCATCCTTCTTTCCAAAAAAACACCCAAAACCCTGGGGAAACAGCTCCGGTTTGCGCAAAGAATGATGGTGTCGTATGGTTGGAATCAACCCCTGGAACAATGGAAGACATCGACGGGAGATGCCGTCGACGCTGAGCTCTGGGGAACAGTCTGAATCAGATGGGCGTCGACGGAACGCTTTTCGGGGGAACCACGCGCCCCCCGGAAAAGAGAAGCGGCCTTCCTTTTGGTTTCAAGCTTCCCGAATCAAAACCACAAACAAATGCGAACAAAAGCCGCACATCCAAGAAGTTTCCCATGGATGTCCCCTGGGGCCCAAACTAAAAGATGTCACGCCCGCTGGGGCTTTGTACAGCGCAGGCATGGGCGTTTCTTTGGGTACCAGCGACAGAAACTGCAAGGCAGTCACTGGCAAGCGACTGTCCAAGCGCGAGTGAAGCCTACAGCTCGCAAAATCGGTTCCTAAATACTGGCGTCCAGCAGTTTGACGAAGGGATTCGGGTTTTAATTCCGTCTCTGTGTGTGTGTGTGTGTGTGTGTGCGAGTTTGTGTTGAACAATGGAGACCAAAAGGAAACCATCCCAATGATATTTCCATTCTATTCGTTCTTTTGGTTTGGTTGCGGGGGGGGGAGCGGGGGGAGGGGGGGGAGGATGGGGGGTCGAATCTCTTTGAGACACTCCCTGACCTTCAGCCTCGCAGGCTGGTTGCCCCTGGTCAATCTGCTGGAGGTCAGGTCAGATCAGAGCCCGCAGGCAACTTGAAGACATCAGCCATTCGGAGCCAGGTGGCGCGGTGTGTTTTTTGTTTCTCGCAGAGAGTTGGTCAAGCCCCACGATTCAAAAACCAAAGGACCCAGACAAAAGCTGCGAAAGCCTTGAGAAGCACCTCTAAAAGTTGACCAAAAGGGGAAACTCTCAGAGGTAAAAAGTTGGTGTTTGAACAAACCTGGCACCATGTGGTTTCAACCGAATTCGGGGGTCAACCTCCTGGATCGCCAGTTGCGATCGCTTTTTTCCATGAACTCTACCCCAGAAACCAGCAACAGTGACTGAAAAACAGCAACCCTGAGAAACCATTTCAAAAGGGGATCGGTCCAAGCCCGGGATGCATCCAACGTGACTCACAACCAACTTCCAAGCAAAGCTGACTGAAAGCTCGTGATCGCGCGATGTGACTGGGCAGTTCGGGATTTTTAGGCCCATGGTGCAGGTAGCGACCCTTCAATTCTTGACGGCTCTGCAGCTTGTTGTGCGCACCCTTCGCAAACAGTTTGAACGACTGTTGTTGGTGTGCAGCACCAAACTAAAGTTCTAGGCCCAAAATGAGGGGAAACCCTGTTCGTGCAAACTGTTGCCGCTTTAGAGGTCTTTGGTTGAAACACCACTCATTTATAGGTCTACACCACTCACAGGTCTCCTTTGGTCGCGCCATGAATTTCAAGCGGAAGCAGCTCTCTATGGTTGGACCCTTTCTGCCCGAATTCTGGCCAAAGGGCCCCTAATTTAATTCTCCTTACACGGGTGCTTCTTCTTATTTCAGAGACCGATTCCTGGTTGGTGTCCTTGTCCTCGGTTTTCCTTTATCCAAAAAACGGAATCCCTTGCACGTCTGCAAAAACACAATCTCATATGGAGGGCCCACAGCGTACCCCTCTCTCCAAAAAAGGGCCCGGTTCCTATGCTGAGACCTCCCTGCGAATCTTTCCGCGGCGCCACCTTTCCAGAGCACGGCAGCCGGCCCATCAGGGCCACCGCAGTGGTCTGGAAGCACCTAGCGGCTCTCTGCGAGTGCAGTCTTCCATTTGGTCAAGACCCCTCGAAATTTGTTTATGTCCAGTAGTGATAAATTCCTTTCAAAACCAATAAGGGAAATAAAAAAAGCATCCTTAAGCAAATGGAAGCAGTGGTTGGTGGAAAGGTTCTTAGAACTACAGGGGTCTTGGAAGAGTGCCGCTTGTGATTCTTGCTTCATGAAAAAAGCCGTGTTCTGTTTTTTTGAAAGCCCAGTTTCTTGGGGGGTTCCCGATTTTTTGAAGGCACGCGGGTTCTTGGAGCCTTTCTGCGAGCGAGTCCTTTGCATAAGTTTTGATGAGGGGCCTGTCCTTCCCAAAAAAGTGCCCAGTGGTGGGGAGCGGAACACCACCTGAAAGAGTTTTTGAAGTGGAAAACCTGCGCAAGCCCCCTTTGTGGTCAATCCGCTGGAATTTGCCTAGGCCCTCCAGTAGAGAGGTTAGAATAAGGCTACCCTTTTTCTGTAGTCTATTTTAGTAGGGGAACCCTCCCCTCTAGCAAACGTAGCAAAAGGGTAGAAGGGCACTACTGGGGTACCTAGCTGCCTAAGTTCAGAAGTGAAGCGCAAAAAGCCAACACCTTGGTCCAGCATGTGATTGGAATGAAGTTCCCTCATCGCAAGTTCCGTCAGCTTCCTGAAATCCTGCAAAACTACTGTGGATGGACGAAATCCTGCACCGCCTAAGAACCCCCTGGAATGATGATTCCTCTGTAAATACCTTAACAAACCATGGTTCCCCATGGCTCTTGAATGGTGCGAAATGGATTTCGTCCATCCACAGTAGCCCATCTTCAATAAGAATCCATGGCCTTAAGTCGGGTTACCAACAAACGGTTCGGACCGCCAGCCGGCCTTTCGAGCTCGAAAATATCCATAAACTCATTCGACTGGGAGGGGCGTCACCCATGAAGGCGATTTGGATTCCCACTACTCACTTGCTGAGTGGATGGCCCAAAAAAAGTCCAAACTTTATATTTACCACTAAAATGGTCTTCCCAAAAAGTTTAAAGTTCATGAACTCAGGAAGTGAGACTAAAACATTAATCAAGCAGGGCCTCTGCTTGATTCGGGGTCAAGTCTCAAGGACACTCTCAGAAGCTCGCTAGCCGTCCTTCGCATGGGAACCTCGCAAGAGGACACATGGAAACTCCCGCTGCAAGGTGGCCAAAATCCCGCAACCCTTTTTGAACCTCCTGGATCGCCAGACGCGAATTGCGTTTCCTCAGCAACAACTGTGACTGTGTTTTGTTCCCTGCTTTTTTCCCGGATACAGTGTCTGTCACAAAGCGAACGCAACTTGGCCACGTTGGCTTTTGTTTCGGGCTAAAACCCAAAACGCCCCCGAGCTTTGGCGGCATGTCGAGTCCTCCGAGCCTTGTGAGTTAAGACGGCAGAGGTAGGTGAGATCGGCAAAGACCTCGCCGGCTGCCGGCTCACTCGCGGCTAGTGAGGTGTCCTACCGTTAGAAAACCAACTCATGGGGTGTCCGAAGGTTCCTCCCATGAAGAAAACAAGTTCAAACACCAAGCCCCTGACATGCACACTTTAGTTTTCAGTCAACTTGTCATGGTTGATGGCCCAACTCCCATTTATTTTAGGTTTTTTTTGTCACGTGGGGTCACTACATGTGCCACTCAAAGGTTGAACAATAAAAACCTTTCCCCAAACCACCCAAACCTTTACATGGCCATGAAACTGCAATGGTTGATCCTTGCAAAAGGATCTTCTCTTCCCGATGAAACTGGGGCTCCGGACGAAAGAGGCCCGAAGGGCTGAACTGGTGGGAGGTTTGGAGCAAACTCCTCACCCAATCTGAAAGTCTAACACATCCTGTGGAATAGCCCTAGGCTGGGAACAACCGTGTGGACAAAACCCACCGGTTGACATCCATGAAACCCTATACTGGGATCAACAATCAACCATCTGGTGCGAAGCAGATTCCTTTTTATGAGTGGAACAGTTGACTAGTGGCTTGTTGCAAAAGGGAAAAAGAGGAAGTTCAGTGGGAACAAGCGCAGAAACCTCCCCCCCCCCCCGGTTTTTTTCTCCGGCGTCACTCCGGTTCCTACCCGCTAGCCCCGCCATTTTCGAGCGCCGGGCAGTTACTCCCGGGGTCTGCCTTCGGCAACCGGCGAGCCTCAGCGAGCACGGCCCGATCTCCAGCAGGCCCGTTTTGTGGTTGGCTCTCTGAAGGGAAAGCGAAGGAAACATGAGTCGCAATCAAAACCTGGGTATCAAAAATGGTCGTAATCCCAAAACCATGTCCAGGATTAAGAAGGCGGATGTCCGCAGCTATTTCTGGCTGGGATCGTCCCTTACTAACCTTCATTTACCCAGGTTTTGATTGTGGCTCACATGGGATGATACTCTGGATGGACCAAATCCATTTCGCACCAGGTTGAGAAAAAAAACCATGGAAACCAGGGTTTCTGGGGATTTTAACCAGTTCGTCCACCGACAGGGGAGGCTTTCCCAAGAGGACCCTCCGGTCCAATTGTTCGGTTCGCTTTCCCTTAGCCTCAACAAAAACCAAACCACGAGCTTCCATTTGGCTAAGACCCCTGGAAAAAGTAAAATATGTCCAGTAGTGATAGATTCCCTTTAAAAAAAAACAAAAAAAACCAACAGGGGAAAATACACCATATTTTTTAAGCAAATGGAAGCAAGGGCACAAACTGGGTCTGTTAAACCCCGCAGACCAGAGATAGGAGAATGGATCAATCGGCCGCCGAAAATGGTTTTCTTGAACCAGCCAACACGGGTCCCAGTGGTTGGTTTCCTCTTGCTCGGCCCAACTAAAAGGGGATGTGGGTGCGTCCCTACCAAGCCCCTTTTGGGATGAGCTAAAGGGAAACCAAAAAGGAAACCACCCGTTTTGGGGGCTTGCGTTGGGTTTTTAGTTGGTTCATGGTGGAAACTCACCTGAAGTCTATGCCAAAATGAGTCGTTCCATACATTTAGTCGTTCCATACATGAGTCGTTCCATCACATAGACATAGTCCTCACATGGGTCGTAAATCCTGAGTCTATACATTTACTTACCATCTGGGTTTGTCACTCACCATCTGGGTTTGTCGTCAAAATCGGGGAACCTACCGAAACTACCGTGTTCCTTTTGGCTTCTCCTGAACAAAATCAAGCAACGGGCTTTCCCTACAACTGTGGTTGGTCCATTCGGTTTTCACCAGCGGCCCTGGGCCATGTCAAACTCAGCACGCCGCCAGAGAAGAGCTTACAGGTCAGGAGCATCCTCGTGAGCCGAATTCGCAAGAGATTTCGCGTCGCAAGCGAAGAAAGCGAGAAGGGGAAGCTTTGAAAACAGCACCTGCACCATGGATGCGTATGTATATATATATATATACACATACTTGCATTCTGTTTTTATATCTATGTACACATACATGCATTTCTGTGTTTGAATGTCCTTGGTATGTGCTGTGTGTTTCGCTAATTTGGCTACTGGCATTTTTTGTAGGGAACCACCTGGATAGATGATACTGTTGGAGGTCGAAGGGCTTGAATGAACATGTCACTGACGTCAAACAACTCCCTTCCCACCCGTGACTCGGCCAAAAAACAAGTGCCCAAACTGTCTGTTCGCCACTAAAATGGCCCTCCCACCAGAGAAGTTCTAAAGTCCAACTCGGGACGTGAGCCACAGGGGACACGTGAAGTGACAGGCCGCGATGAGCCGCTTGCCCCTGGCAGGCCCAAGCAGGGCACCACGGAGCCTCTGATTATTGAAGCACGCAATAGCTCGCGAGGCCCGTTAGGGTCTAAGAATGGAAGTACACATTTAGCCCTTGCTCATGGGTTCATGCTTACCAACCCACATTGTATTGTGTTTTTTCCTCTTGGGGAGAGGGCATCAACAACGGCAAGGCTTTGGGAGTCAGTTAGGCAATTGCCCAAGTATGTCACAGGGGTAACAATCCAACTAGCAGGCTCGAATGTTGTTTTTTTTCTCCCTGAGCTTGCGTTGCAAACCAGTGTTTGTCAGCATTAAGAATCAAAGGCTCTCTCTCTCTCTCTCTATACGCTCGCGCCCTTGGCTCCTGTTCAGTAGCATCCCAGTCCAGGCCTGAGCACCGAGAGATGAGTGATGGTGCCAACTTGGATTCCCTGTGGAAACCTTTTGGAAAACAGATGGCCCTGGTGGATTAAACCACCAGGTAAACCAGGAATCGCCCTCTATGTCTTTAACCAATTAAAACGGACGCCCATGCCATCAGAAAGAGGAGCCCAACTCGGGTCTCATCTCGCAATGACGGTTGCGAGAAACCCGCCCAATGATTTTTTCAGGAGCTGGGGGCTGAAGACTGCTTTCCAGCTCCCTAAAATGAGGAAGCTCGATCGAAATTTGCCCGAAAGGTGATGATACAACCGGGACGTAGAAGGTCGTCACCATGCCATCCAATCAAATGACCCATGCCCAAAGCTTCTTCCAAAGGCCGCAGCTGCTCCAGTTGGTATCCTGCGCCGGTCACGCATCGCACTCACTGGCAACCACAATGCTCGCGAAATCAGGTGGGCAGTTGAAGCCAGGCGCAAGCAAGAACTCACCAAACACCTTGGCGACATGTCTCATTGCACATAAATCTTAGGAGATGGGCGGGTAATTCCAAAAGGGAACCACGCATGTTTGGCATAATTTGTGGGTGCCTTATTAGGAGACGAGCCCTTGTCTCACAGGTCACGCGCATTCTCCACAAAATGTCTCAAAGTTGGTGAGCCCCCGAATTTTCAAACATGGTTTTTGAGCTCCAACTAGGTGAGACGTGGTTTCCCACTTACCTTCTACAAGGAAAAAGCAAACCAAGAACACAAGGAAAAACACAAACACACAAACAACTCTGTTGAAATCTTGTTGGCTTGAAATTTTGTTTTCAAGAAAATAACAAGAAACAAACACCAAAAACCAAATCGTTGTTGGTGTGAAACAAAAACCAAAACCAAAAAAAAGCGACCGGGGGGATTCAGGCGGGTTCCGTTGCTTCGCACCGGTGCCTGATAAGCTGCGGGGTTCTTCTCTGGCTTCACCGGCCTCAGACACGGCCCACCCACCCACCCCAACGCCCAACCCCAGAAAACCCGAAGAAAAACGTAGAACGCCTTAGAAAACCCAAGGAAAATCAAGGCAAGAGAATCTAGAAGACCCAGAACGAACGTAGAGAACCCAGACATTCCGTGAAAAGCCAAACAAGAACACGATGAACACGTACAAAACCCGGAAATTCCCGTGAAAAGGCAGGCAGCGACTCGTTTCGACGTAGGAAAGCGCAGAGTCTAAGCATTATGCTCTCTCCAGCGATTCCCAAAAAACTTGCGCTCCCTGCCCTTAGCTTTCACCAAACAAAGGACAAGAGCACGAACGGCGAAGTGCATGGAAAAAAGCAAGGGCTAGCGTGCGTGTTTTTTGGCTTTTCGAGGGATTGTGCTCTTGGGCGCGGTCGGTGAGGTGCGTGTTTTTGCGTGGGGGCTGCATCTTCTCTGTGGGCTCTCTTTGGGTTTTCTCGCGGCTTCTGCGCGCTTACGTTCAGCTTCATTTTGTGCGCTGTGTCCGTTTGGCGTAGGGTGCTCCCCTTTTCGAGGGATTGTGCTATGTTTTTGTGTGCGGGCTGTAGCTTTTCTCCGGTTCTCTGGGTTTGCTCGGGGTTCTGTACGCTTAGCGTTTTTGCGTGGGGTTTCTAGGGTTCTGCGTGCAAGCGGTAGGTTGGGTTCGGGCTTCCTTTGTCAGTTTTCAATGGTCTTTCTGGGGGTTGTCCGGCGGTGTGTCGTTCGTATGCGGTTTGGGGTGCCGAGCGCACCAGAAGTCGGCGGAATGAGCCGGAGGCTCTAAAGTCTGGATCCATTAAACAACGTAGCGCCGGCGCCGCTTTGAAATTTAGTCAATCCATTAAACCACTCTCGTCCTTCGCGCGTCCAGCAATGCAAGTAGGCGAGCCAAAGCAAAGCGAGGAGCGAACCGGCAAGCCAGCCAGCCAGTCAACCAGTAAGCCAGCGACCCCCACCCTTAGACCCCGGGCCCTTGGTTTTGGACCCTTGATCCTAGACCCTTGCCCCAGCCCTCGACTGTAGACCCGGGGGGGCGAGAAAGCGAAGCAAAGCAAAGCAAAGCAAGGCAAGCCAGGTAAGCCAGCCAGCAAGCCGACAAGCCAACAAGCGCGCCAACAAGCAAACAATCAAAGCGAGCAATCAAAGCAAACCAGCAAGTCAGCCAGTCAGCAAGTCAACACACCAACAAGCCATGGAGCCAGCAAACCAACCAGCAAGCCAGCAAGCCGACAAAACAGCAACCGAGCAAGCAAACAAGCAAGGCGAGCCGGCAAGCAAGCAAGCTGGCAAACAGCCAGCAAAGCCAGCAAATCATGGATATGGTGAACCCAGTTGCATAGTAGATAGAGAAAAATAAAACACAACACTTGTCAATGAACAACCCTCCCGAAAAAGATCCACACAACTTTGCGCAAGTCTCTCTCACAGTCCAAACACGTCCGCTAAGTTCGTTTGAGAGGCATGTCAAGCGAAACAGATTGATGCCTTGGTGTTTTGATCGAGACCGTAGTTCTTAAAACCTCTTTTGTCTTAGAACACGCCCAAACCACAACAAATTGTGTGGGTCTCGGATTTGGGGGAAGTTCAATCCAGTGCTTTCCATCTACCATGGCCGCCGGGCGGTGCGTTTCCCACGCAAACCATGCGGACCCGGTAGTGGCCTGGCGGCTGGGGGCCAGCTCAAAAGGTTGAACACATCTCCGAGATTCGCATCCAGCCCCCCCCCTTCCATTTGCTTTTTCGCCCCCTGCCAAAAAAATGAGGACTTATTTCCATGAGTGATAGATTCCCCTTAATAACCAACAGGGGAACCAAAAAAAAAAACACAAAAACTTTTCAGCAAATGGAAGCCGGGCACCTCCGAACCTTTGCGCTCTTATTGCTGAAGGGTACCCTCGTCTGAAAGCGAAACCGACAGGACGACGCAAGGCGTCATAATATTGATAAAGAGTCCTTTTCATGCGAAAAAAATATCAGAACCACTGTTGTCCATTGAACTTCATCCACCCGTACAGGTGCGACTGTGGCGCAGTGGAAGCTGCAACAGTCTGTGCAATCCCCTAAGCAATCTTTGGTTGATTTGGTTCGGGGTTTGGCGGTTTGGAGGTTGAGTGGTTTGCCCTATGCCCCTTGTGCAAGAAGCAAGAGGTTTAAATCCAAATCCAAACCACGGATTTGGAAAGGGACCGAGATACCCGCAGGCCTGCTGGGCCCAAGTACAAAAATTGTTTTGATGATGTTCACTCCACCCAAGCCCAACGATTTTCACTCCACCCAAACCCAATACATGGGATATATGACCGTGGTGTAGCAATACATCTAGGCTGTATTCCTCATTTATCCTGGGCGAGTGGTTTGGAAGTAGCCTTGGAAAATTGGATCTTTCACAATTGGAAGTTGATCTTCTGGTGCCCCAGGGAGCAAAGGACACACAAAAATAAGAACGAAAAGCAAGACTTGGCTGGCGAGACCTGCAAAACGTGACTCACTTTTTGTGGGTCCAATTGGGAAAATCCCGCCTGTGTCCCAAGAAGTTTAAGTCCAAAGATCCAACCAAATAGCCATAGCTCTCTGCAAATCGCGCGCATCTGCCAGTGAAGCACAAAATAGCCGGCTTTAAGTTGGAGGCCCCCAAAAATGCCCCTTTTGAAGGCGGACATGGGTGAATTAGCGAGTAATGAATCTAGAGAGTCGTGAATCCAAGTACCCGCCAAAAGTTGTAGCCACAGCCGCTGGAAGTTTGAACCAAACCTCGTACGGGAGCTTCTCAAAACGGCTTAAGAAAGCCCACCTTTTTGAATAGACTTAAACCCTTTTGGGGGTAATGGACCACCCCTTGGTTTAGGTCTACTTTGGGCTAGTCAAACAGTGGAACCCTGGAATGAGGGCGCCTTCGTTGCGGAAGGCCAAGCAGGGCGTCAGGCCTTCGCGCGCTCGCGGCTCGGGAATGGGCTTGGTCGCAAGGAAGCGATCGGAACATCAGACGCCTTCCTTTAAATAAAACCGGTTTCACTTCACAATCCTTGGTATGGTTGCAAAAACACCTGACTAAATGAAGAGAACCCAATTTGTTTTAAAGGTTTGCTTTTTTGACTTGAGCCAAGAACAGCAAAGATTATGTTGATCATTTCTCGGGGCTATCAAAGTCAGAAACTTTCCCGAAACCACTGAACGGGGGTGACTTTGGTGCCACCCCAAAAAAATAAGAGGGACCTTCAAAAAATGACACCCCCAAATAAGCCATCAACAATCATTAACAATGCAGCATCAGCTAATACACACGATATAATATTACACACAACAAATATCACACCACAAAAGTTAGCGATGCTTCAACAGGTCCATGACTTTTTGGGCGCGACGCATGCATCCGCCATCAAAACCCCAGGCCGCTTGCCGGCCGCTCTCAGAAGCTGCGGCCTTTTTTGACCTCTGAAGCTGCAAAGTTCTTACCAGGTTGATGTTAAATATGGGTTTGTCTGTTTGGGAGGGAACCCAAATAAAATGGTGGCTTTCCTCTTGGCTTCTCTTTAAAACCACCAAAGTAGGGGGTAGCCTAAAAAAACGACAGACCCAACAAGGAAGTTTGCAGCCTGTTGGGCCCCAATATCTCTGCATCGCATCGGGATCGTACTGCCATCCGGACGATTTGGGCCGGGGATTCCAGGATAGTCAACACTGAACGGAAAAACCCTTCGAGAGGAACAAGAGCCACTTGGACCATGTGTGGCTTCCTTTTGGACTCGTCACCTCCCACCTTTCAACCTGGGGTAAACAAATTCCCCCCCCCCCCCAAAAAAAAACACAAAAAAACCAGCCCCTCGCCTTTACCCCCCCCTCTCTGGGAGCTTTCGGCAGCTTCTTGCCCTCGGCCGCTCTGGGACCCCCCACGGCAACCTTCAGCCCAAGACAAATCCGTGACGAAGCCGGTGGTCCTCAGCTCGCGGCTTTGGGGCGAGGTCTGCGGGTTTGGGGCGCAGGTGTTGCTGGGCTGGCCAAAACCAAAGATTCTGGGGACCCGGAAAAAAATAAACCAAAACGAAGGGCAAACTTGGTGCCAGCTGATGAACCATATCTTTTGGAAGTTGATGAAACCAGCCAGCAAACAAGTCTTTTGAGAGTTTGCCAACTCAAGTGGTACCGTCCTTCGAATCATGGAAGCGGGCAAGGTGGAAGACCGCCATCTTGAGAGGGCCTCTCCGCTTCCATGGACAGAGGGTAAGAAGAAGGAATCCGCAAGTAAGTGCCTAGATAGCCAAGTTGTTCTGCTGCTTTCAGTAGATAGCCAAGTTACGATCGGTTGTTTTCAGTCACTGCGGGTTTTGGATGGTATTCCGTGGATGGAAAAAAGCGAAAAAGCTACTGGCGATCGCTCCAGGTGGCCTTCCAAGGTGTCGTTCAAGAGGTGAGCAGAAGGTCCCATCCAGCTCACTCAGTTGCCCCTCCACAAAAAAAAAGAGAAACAACACACAACCACTGGGTAGATCATTAAAAACAAAACAAAACAAACAAACTCCACCAAAGAACAACACACCCACCGGGTAGATCAGTAAAAAAATATTTTTTTTTTTTTTTTTTTAAATATATTTACTTATTTATTTTAAAAAAAAGAAGAAACACAACGGATGGGATGAGTTCGAACTCCGCGCGTCTTGGGCTCCGCTTCCTTCGAGGCCCCGCCAAAACTGTGACGCTCTGGGCCCGCGGGCTCCCATGCTGCGGGCTGCCGGACCTCCGAGGCCCCCGAGGCCCCCGCCAGCGGGGAAAATGGGAGGTTGCGTTGGAGGAAACCAACAATTTGCGAGAGGTGACATTGTTGCGCAGAAGCCGGCAAAAAAAAGACATGTGTGTGTATATATATATATATATGTATATATATATATATACAATAAACGGTTTGTTGGGAGGGCCCCCCCCGCTTTTCTTTCAACATTCCAACGGTCCACCAACTTGAGCTGGGTTCCGAACCCACACTTCCCGGCCCAACTTGTCGTTCGATGTTCTTTTTTTCATTTAAACCCGTTTTGAACAAAAACAGGGCTACAGCACGCTCCCTTTAGACTAAGGGAAGTCAAGATACCAAGTTGAGCAGCTTTGAGGACTCAGACGTGGACATTGACTGACGGCACAAAATCAGAGTTTTTGACATCAGCGGCTCTGTGAACAAACCTTGCTTCAGGTGGCACTCTCAGACCACAAATCTCAGAAATCACGATTCAGGTCTGCCTTTGCTGTTTGTTGTCTTGTACATGTGTAATTGGTCGTATGATATTCTGAATGCCTCCGATAGGAAGCTCGGCAATGGCTCACCATGTCTCCAATGCAGAATCCTCTCCACCGCATCCTCAGTGCACCAATATGCCCTCAGTGCGATCAGCCCATTGAAACTGGTGCCTGTCCATGGGGGACCCATTGGACATGAGTGGCTTCCCCATTGGATGTCCCCTTAGACTAACCTCAAAGGGCTCCCTTAAACTAACCACTGAAATTCAGCTTGAGAAAGAGAAAGAGAAAGAACACCTTGCAGGAGTAGGACTCTGTGCAGCTTGCCTCGTTCTGAGCGTATCTCTTGTAGTGTCTCCTGGCGGCGGGCGTTGAAAGACGCATCTGGTCGGACGTGCATATGTTTTGTGCGTACGTGTGTGGGTGCGCGAGCCTATGCATGAAACTGATGATAAGTGAAAGGCCAACCTTCGCACAGGTCCTCCGGAGAGAAAGTGGCATGACTTGGTCTCAAAATGGTGGATCCCAAAATGAGCGATTTCCTTCTGGTTGCAATTGAACACAAACCCAAAAAGGTGGGGTCTCCTCAACACACCCCCGCGTGTTTGTACCTGGCAGAAGAACCTACAAGGCTCCCTGGCAACGGACAGCCCAAGCCATCCCAAGCCATCAAATCATGTAGGGGAAATAGATAAGAGCCCGAGTCAATATTGAATACTCCGTGTGTCTCCGAATGACATGAGAATTTGGCGAGTGGGTAAACAGGGTGACTGTTCCCCAGGTCCCTGTGCAAATGGTGAATACTGACCGCTCACATTCCAATGCCGCACATGCAAGCTCTTGCAAGTCTGAGCCACAGTACTCTGTGTCCCTCGCCCTCCCAGACAAATGTGCAGCCAAACTCCGCAGTTCTCAGAGCGCATACGGGAGAATATGTGCCCATGCTGAAATTTCCATGGCCCGTCCCCAGTCACCAGTCGAGATACCCATGTTGGGGTCCACTGAACTCACACATGGCCCAAACCTACGCCAAAAAGATCATGTGTGCTGGCCCCCGTTCATATTTAGACCTTACAGGACCGGGCTATTCTCAGATCTGCTAAAAGTGACTCACTTTTGGTGGCTTAAACTCGGACACTACCACTAAAAAGATCTAAAAAGATCTGAAATCTAAGCTGAATCGGACGGCTGGGAACATCGGGGAACCACCTTAAATGGAAACTACCACTAAACCAACTAAGAGATCTAAAATGCCAAGGAACCGGATGGGCTTCGGGAACCACCTCTAGGTCCTCCAGTATAGAAGTTAGAATAAGAGTACCCGATTTTTTTCTGCATCGTCTATGCTAGTAGGGGGTTCCCCCTCCCCCAAAAAAGAAACACCACAAGGGCACTACTGGGGGACCTAGCAAAAGAGGTGGTACGATGGATGTGGTACTCGTTTGATGGCTTCTAAAAGACCCCTTGGCGCCCTTGGCGTCCCCTTGGCGTTTTGTTTTTGTTGTTGTTTTTTCTTTTCGTCTATTCTGTTTTAGTAAGGGGTTCCCCCGCCCAACCAAAAAATGGGAGAGAAGGGCACTACTGGGGGACCTAGCAAAAGAGGTGGTACGATGGATGTGGTACTCGTTTGATGGCTTCTAAAAGAACCCTTGGCGCCCTTGGCGTCCCCTTGGCGTTTTGTTTTTGTTGTTGTTTTTTCTTTTCGTCTATTCTGTTTTCGTAAGGGGTTGCCCCTCCCAACCAAAAAATGGGAGAGAAGGGCACTACTGGGGGACCTAGACCTTGAAGGATGACGTACTTCCCGAGCTCCCGCTATAACTCCTGAAAAAGGCCAGCTGTCCGTTGGCCAGGTACATGCCTCGAGGAGAAATCAATTGGCACACACAGCCCCTGATGTCGTGGTGAAGGTTGGGCAAAACCTTAAATGGGCGCCCCTAAGATGAGGGTCCACCAACCGAAAAAGGATCCCCTTACAAGGAAAAACACCCAAAAGTCTGGTTTAACTGGGGGATCTGGCCTTGAACAAATTATGTACAACCACCTAGTCCAAGCGCGGGTCCGGCACCGAACTGCAGAGGTTTGGGGACATGAAAAATGGACAACTCCATTTTGACGTGTGTCTTCTTTTGGGGGAACCCCCTTTTGGGCTGGTGTTCACTGGGAAGCAAGAAACACCAACCATTTCAGGGGTCCTCCAAATGCAAGACACACCCATTTTGCGTACCCTCTTGCCAGCTCCCAAAAGAACGGTAGGCTACAGAAATTCTGAAGCCAGAAATAATTCATATGGTAGCATCCATTCACCGACACAGCACCTGGGTATGAGTCTTAAGTGGTTGCACCCTTTGGAAGGCAAACACATATAATACGTGGTTGGATTTCGTTGGACCCTTTGGACGTCAGAAAGAGGCATGGGTACTTCGAGACTCCGGGCGGGTCCGTGTCAAACTCGCCACGTCTCTCTCGGTAAAACCCTCCTGAGCGCTGGCACCCATCGACCCCTCGAAACCCTGGCCAGCGGTGATGGTGGCCAAGGGCTGGATGTAGGCGCCTCGCGCTCGCGTCATGGCGTCCCCGCTTTTTGTTTTTTGTGGTTTTTTCTCTCAGGGCCGCTAGGTGTTTTTTTCATATGGGCCAGCTCCTTCGGCTGATTTGGCTGTCAAATTCATGTACCAAGATGGCACCTTAAATGGAACCAAAGGCAAAGACCTGCGCAACCCTAGCGCTTTTTCGATTTTGAGCCACATTTTGAGGATCCGCATCCTTGGGAATCAGGTGGTTGGATGTATCCTTTCAGGAACCCTTTTTTGAACTTGGAAAATACCTGGATAAGAAGTGATACCCACAGTGGCGGGTAACATAAACATCCAAGCATGTGACACCCTGAAAGTACAAGGGAAGCACTTTATACACAGGTCGCAACGTCACACTACCAAAAAGAAGCTCAACCAACATTTGCCTAAACAAGTGATGTTTAAACAACCCCCTGGGGAAACATGAGGATTGATCAAATGTGGGCATGACATCCATCGCGAAACGTAAGTTAGAGAACCTCGCAACATCGCATGGAAGAAGGGTCACTGTAATTTGCCCTCAAGGGTTGGGCGTTGGTAGGGTCCCATGACGCGGTTCAGGTCCCCCCGGCATTCACGCCCCATGCTTGTTGGGAGGGCACTCAAAAAGATGCACGACACACATCATCACGTGACAAAAGAAACCAGAAAGACTGATTAACTACAAGATCTTGCTTGCTCTTTTCATACAAAAATATGGCTGCGGCTCAAAAAGTGGTACCCAGAAAGGCCCTTGGCAAATGGAAAGACCTACACTTGCGTAACCCCCAGATTAATCTTGAGCCACACCCATATGGCCAAGGGTCGAAATCCCGTAATCGTGAACCTCCCAATCCCCACTAAATAGAAAGCCTAGAATGGGTGAATTCACCAATCCCACCCAAAATGGGATCCCAAATCTAAAACGGTTTGACGACCCACCCACAGCCACAGTATCGAGGCCCCAACCGGCGCCATGAAGAAACACGCCGCTGGCGCGGTTTTTTTTTCAGCGGAGGTTTGAGCCCACCTCCGGCGCTTGGCAAAAAAACAAATCCGAGGGCCCGGCCTTCCACTTTACGGGGGGCTTCGCGTACCTACGAGACGGGCCGTAGGTGCGGCCCTTTGGATTGACGGCAGAGTTCGAGTTGGGTAGTTTGGTGTTATAGGTGAGTTTGGCAGATTTCAGGTTTGGTTGCAGGATAGTTCTGGTTGGTTTGGTTTTGGACTTAGGTGAGCTTCGTTGCAGCTGGCACTAGTTTCAGGTTGGCTCCAATCATCCAATGTCGTGGATGTCTCCCAAAAGGGCACCTGCTGCACCTACTGTCGCTGGACAGAATTTCCCGTATTCAGAAGGCGCTATCGCAGGATGCTGTTATTTCTATCCACATGTGCACAGTATGAGCCAAAGCTCGGCTGTCCCAAGCCCAATTCTAAGCCCATTACTCAGGGATCCTTACATTATACACCTAAACATTGCCTTATAAATGGTGGTAAACCCCTTTATTTTGGTGTTGAAAAAGCAACATGTTTCACATGGTTGCAAAATGGAGATCTTTTAAAGGGCCCCCCCCCCCCCCCAATTTGAGTCAGTTTCAGGGCGACTCCCCGACCCGATTGGCCCCGCCTTGCGCTCCCGAATGACAGCACCAGTGTCAGGGCTAAAGGTAACCTCAGTCGCCATGACCCCAGGTAAAAGGCCTTAACAAAATATTAAAAACAAGAAACCAAAGGGCATTATTCCTCTTTGGGGAAGATAACAATTCATGGACCTTTCTTTCTTTTCTATCTGGTCTTCGACTTGGAATTTAGCTCCCTCGAAGCAATCTTCGTCTCCTGTCTTTTCCTGGAAGGGGGAAAAAATGGGCTTTCTTGGGGGTTCCACGTTGATTTTCTGAAATGGGACATGGAGCCCCTACTAGGTCCTCCAGATTTGAGAGGTTAGAATAAGTTGGTACCGTTTCTTTTTCCGGTAGTCTATTTTGGTAGGGGAACCCTCTCCCCAAAAAAGGATCGGTCAAAGGGCACTGCTGGGGGACCTAGTCTAGATATACCGCTGGCGGCCCGTGTCTTGTCAGCCTCACAGCTCCATGTCAGTCGGCTGAGGGCCGGGCACTGCTGCAACCACCCGCCTTCCGACCAGTGTTCGGGGAAATAATGGAACCTCCTTGCTAGTGCTCGTCGGGGAATGAGTGAATGACACACACTTTGTCATGACAATTACATTCTGGCCACATTACTACAATTCCCAGACTGCAAGGAAGGGAAACAACGAGTAAAGGACCTCCACTTTTAAGCTTCGGACCAAAGACTCGCGGGAAGCCAAAGCTTCTGATTTCGGAAAAGGCTGTCCAGAGGTAAAACCTTCATGGCGCGGCCAAGGAAACAAACAAAGATAATTTCAAACATGCTTAACTCGCCATTCTTCCAAGCACCAGCTCTTTGCGGTCCCCAAAAAAAAGGAAATGTGTTTGGCCGAAACCACTCCTTGGGCTTCCCTTGGTCGGGACCGAGGCCACCCGCTCTCTCATTTCCACGGACCAAGCGACCAACCGGAAACCAAACCGCGGCCGCGACCTCGAAATCCACCACCGCCAGGCTGACGTTGTCCGGGTTGCTCAGCACCTCCACCTGCGCTGGGAGTGCTGAAACCCATTGGCTCATGCGGAAATGTGCGAAAAAAGTAGTTGATTCTCATCCCCACTACTTCATCCCTAAGAGGACATCCAGCTGTGATGTTTGGGCGGCCCAGGTTGGGTAGGAACCACCGAAAGTTTAAGGTCAAATATTTTCCACCAAAAAACACCCCAGGTTTGGTAGTAACCAAAAAGCTAAGGTCAAAGATGCATCCAAATCCCACCCCAGGTTGGTGGTTTGACCATCAAGCCATCGCCTCGAGGTAGGTCCCAAGGTCTAGTCGGAGTGGCAGGAAGTCGGTGCCTGGGCGTGAAGCGGTTGGCGTGCCTCGAGGAAAAATCGGGGGACACGTAACAAAGCGGGGGAGCTTCTAGGGGTTGATTCCGAAATACCCAAATACCCACATTCCCCAAGTCCGTCATCTGCTCACAGACTTTCAGGGAGTTGAACAAGGTCCTTGGTCAGATGAAGCAATGAAGCAAAGCTGAACCGGAGTCCGAATTTGATTTCTGCCGCCTGAGTCATAATCAAAACCCGGTGTTAAAATGGTCGTGATCCCAGAACCATGTACAGGATTAAGAAGGCGGATGTCCGCAGCTATTTGTGGCTGGGATCGTCCCTTACTAACCTTCATCTACCCGGATTTTGATTGTGGCTCAAATGAGGACAACCTGTCATTTGGCAGCGCGACCCTCCAGCAAAAACTCTCCAGTGTTGGTCAAAGGTCGCGCCAGAGAGAAATCAAGGGAAGCGCGGCGCGGGATTGCAGAGCAAAAACAACGGGATTCCTGAAGTAGCCACCACATGCGCGCCACAGCAGCCACAGAGGTTTCAGCAAATCGTGGGGGTGGTCGGCAGGAGTCAGGATCTAGATCCATTTGCTCAAGCTTCAGTAAGGACAAAGCTCGTCACGGCGCAGTTCTGAGATCCATGACTCAACCCCCCGAGTTTGAGGGGAAATCAGGTACCATTTCTTCTGGACTTCGGAGTAATTGAGAGACCCCCGTGACGCCATAAATCCCAAGTCATTTGCACCCAGTATACATACTGGCTATTTCAATCCCAGAAGGGGCGTGGTTTGGTGAACAGTACCACCAGAGTAGCCGACTCGTCGGTGCTCGCTGCGACTGAAGCGTTTGATCTGTGTCCAGCATAGGGGGACCCCCTGAGTTTAGGTGGTGTTCCTTGGGTTCCTGCGTAAACCAACCCCAAAAAGGGTACCAACTCCAACAACACACACACACACATTCCAGAAGCCTCCAGGGTTCAAATAATAAGTAGCACCCTCCAAAAGCGACAGCATGCCGCAATACGTTGCTCACTCACCGCCAGCGGGTTTTGAATTCGGGGGGATGCGCACGCCAAGTTCCCTGCGTAACCTACAGCGGCAGTAAGCAATCTCGTCGGCCTGCGGTGGCCCCAGTCATTTGGCAAAATTTGGGGGCTGCAAGTCTCTGGGCTGGGCGAATGAATTTGGACCCAGGAAACGCATCATTTGGACCCAGGAACAAGCCCCTTGGTTGATTTTGATGGCATCCGGATGCCTTTTGGGAACCCCCCAATATTCAACCCACCAGGTTGAATGCGGGGTCAACATTTCCGCACACCAACTAGGAACAAGGAATCCCTGAGAGTACGGGACCTGCATAGGTGGAAATGCTCGCCTTTGCCCCCGGAAGCGGTGAGTTTGCTGTGATTTGGCCAGACATATGACCCAAGCCATGAGTTCCTCGCGCTGGGAGCTCCTCCTTCCAGTTTCCCTTCATGCCTTGCCTCAAAGTCAAATGTCCGACTTTATGCAAGACTCGGATTGTAAAAATGCGGATAGGACCCTGCGAAAAGTTTTGGGTCTTCCTTTTGCAAGGGGAATTGGCACCATGTTGTTTTTGCTTTGGGGGACTCCTCTACTTGACACGGTCAACGTTAATCCTGCACTTTCCAATTCAAGGCCAAGCGCCAAGTGCCGCTATATTGCCCGAAGCTTGGAAAGCTGTCTGTCAAAGAGTGCCAAGCTGGTAGCCAGAGAAAGCTGCTTTTTCACTGCCCCCCGCAAAAGCCATCGATCACCTCGGCTCCCGTCCCGAAGAGCCCGCGAAAAGGGCCTCGGAAAAGATATGTGCCGTCTTTTCTGTCGCCGCCCTTTTGCAGGTGCTTTCATTGAAACCTTGGTCACGCCTGTCACTGCAAAATTAGAGCCTCCAAAACGAGCCATGCTGAAAAAATACTCCTCGAGATTCAAGTGCCCGGACAGCCTTCTCCGAGCCCCATAGACTCGTCACGCTCCAAGTAGCCCAGGTCAGGCAACTTGACTGGGACTTAGACTGGCAAGGGCTTTCCTCTTGGTCCCTCTCCTGCCGACCGCCCGGGGTCGATTTGCCATCTGTGTGTGTGTGTGTGTCTTCTAGCTTTCCCCTTTGGGTTTCCTAAAAAACCATCCAAAAAGGGGGCGCCGTCGCCTGTGTGTTTTTTCTGGTTTTCCCCTTTGGGTTCCCTTTAAACCCACCAAACAAAGGGCGCCCTCAAACGAAGGCGAGCTACTCATTCCGAGACACCCGGGATTCAAGTTCGATCATCCGGGGCCTGCTCCACGCATTGAATCTCTGATCCCAGAAAGGGCGCGCGGAAGGAGGGCCTCAGCCGCAAGGTTTTCGCTTTTTACGCCCGCGGCGGCTTTAAAGAAGCAAGCTTATGTGGGCATGGCTCAAAATTTAGGAGCCAGGGTGACGCAGGTTTGAGTCTACTTTTCCATTTACCAGGGCAACCTATGTTCCGCGGGTCAGGTCAAGGGCCGGGCATGCAAAGATCATCAAAGATCTGTAAAGTCGAATTTACGCCCACTTGAAACAAGAATTAGATGCCCAGGACCTACAAATCATGGGCCCGTTTCTTCAGTTCTCAGCTTTCAGGTCGCCACAAAATGTTGCTATTTCGCGCCCAAAGAGGAACTTCTTGCCCCCAACTGCCGGTGTCGCAGCAAATTGTTACCAAACCCGCTCCAGCTTCCGCAACAGTCTTGAGCCCACGCGATTTGTCCGTCCCCGGGACTTCGTGTCCTGCGCTTTAGCTCAGGGCCCGGCAGGTCCTTCCTAAAGCGCGCGAAGCGGCTGCGCCAGTCCTCGGCAGTTGATTCTTCGACACAAAGGGCTCGGGAAAACCTGGCAGCCAAAAAAAACATGTCTGGGGTGTCCATACCTTCAGGTCCTTTTGGCTGTTTCAAGGCGAAAGAGGTTTGGGTGTTGTCCAAACCAAAGCTGGATATCGCTGTGGCTCAAAAACAGGTACCCAAACTGGCACCTCAATGGAAACAAAGACAAACACCTGCGGTTTGCCCCAGCTGTTACATTTTGAGCCACTCACACATATGAGGGGGAGCTAGGATGCAACAAAAACAGGGGGAGGAAAAAATCTTGATGCTTGCCCGAGCCTCCAAGTGTCACGCCAATGCACCCACGAAGTGTGATGGTTTGAAAGCTCCCAGTTTTCGGCCACATCTTTGCCTAATAACTTGTTCACACAAGTTCAGCATGTCATTTATTTATTATTTGTTTAATGCGGCACGCGAAAAAACGGAACCGAACAACTCCGGCAGATCCAAGTGTCAAAACAGGAAACACAAAGCGAGGGTTCCCTCAGTTGCCCAAAGGCCCTGGAACCACTAAATATGGACCATTGGAAAACCCCAAAAGTCAAGTCATGTCAGGTCGCTTCGCTTTGAACAACTGCGTATGAGGTGAAAAACTGGGTCCCTGATGCAGTGGTTTTTCCCTTTCAGCACCAACCGGGGGCATTCCCCGGGGACTCCGTCCCTACGTCGCACGCCGCGGGAGCGCCTCGCTCGCTCGCTCTGGGCCGCCCGGCAATGCGCGCGAGCTGCTGGGGGTCCGCCTCCTCACAGTCCTCACCTCAGATCGGAGCGTCGCGGTCCGGCGTGGGGAAAACTTGGGGCGGTGGATTTTGCTTGGGGACCTCTTGGAAATTCCTGTGGGGAAGGAGTTGTGTGCACCAACCGCAACATGAGGTGGTTCCAACTACTGAGGTGGTTCCACTCTTGAGGTTCCAACTCTACGCCATATTCGGCCTGGACTTTGGCATCGAACAAAAGCTCTTTTGTTGGGGCACCCCTTTTTGCTGCAAGGCAAGAATCAGTAAACGCCTTTTGGTTGGTGGTCGAATCTGAAGTCCAGCTTGTGATTCCGAAGTGGGCGATTCGAGGGCGCTCCCTACCCTGTTCGGGCCCCAGGTGGTTCACAGGGGTCCTCAAAGGCCGGACCCCAGCAACAAGCAAACTTTGCCAGCTGAGTTTAGAGGAATCCCCCAATAAAGCAGGTGGTTGGGTATGTGGGTGTCATTTTTTCAGGGGGACCCCCCCAAAATGGTGGTTTTCCTTGCGGTGTCCTTTTGAGCCTGGTGTGTCCAGAAAAGGGCGACAACTCCCTGACAGCCGACAGCCGAGGTTGCTTTCTTTGCCAGCTGAGTTTAGAGGAATCCCCCAATAAAGCAGGTGGTTGGGTATGTGGGTGTCATTTTTTCAGGGGGACCCCCCCAAAATGGTGGTTTTCCTTGCGGTGTCCTTTTGAGCCTGGTGTGTCCAGAAAAGGGCGACAACTCCCTGACAGCCGACAGCCGAGGTTGCTTTGCATGAAAGGCGCAAGTTGCGCTTACCTGGTTCTGTTGCGGCTGCTTCAACGCCGGAACTAGTCTTTCTTCCAATTACCAAGCAACCCGTCAACCCAACCAACCAGCCCACCGGGCGGTGGGCCAACACGTGGGGGCCTGCCGAACTTTCCATCTCAATCCAAAAAGCCCGGGGCGTGCGCCACGAGCTTTTTCCACGGAAGAAAAGCGGAAAAAAAAGAAGAAAATACCCGATTTTGGGCTCATGAACTGACTACTCGCCCGGTGCCCAAAACGGAAAAACCGCCCATCTCAATCCCAAGAGCCCGAACTTCTGACTACTCGCCGGCACCCAAAAGAAGAAAACAAAAGTCGCCGCGCGGCCCAGGTCGAAGATGCCCTCATCCTCCAGCTCCAAGCCTCGAAACCTGGGCTGGGACGGGACCTCACGGAGGCTCTTGGGCTGCTTGGCGCACAGCGCTCCATGAATCTGTAGAGGGCCAAGACCCTCCGCTCAAGGCCACCCTCCGTCAAAAACACATGGTTGAGCCACCAACCAACCCAAAGCCTGCCCTCAAAGCACGCGGCCGAACAAACAAAAAGCAAGGCCCGTGTGTTTTGCCATGGCCGTCGCACCAACCGGCTTTGTCTCAAAAGGGGAATCGGACCCCTCAAAAAAGGGGGCGAAGATGCCCCTAGCGGTTCAAACCATCAAAACTATGGGGGTTCATATAAGAATCACCTGTTGTTTACCTAAGGAGTGCCATCCCAATTGGGTCAACCCTTCTTTTAGTGGCAGTTGAACCCTAGGGTGTCCGCTTTTGGCCTTTCAGACCCCGACCCTCAGCTCAAACCCTTTTGAACCCAAGCTGCCCCAAACCCACCAGGACACATGGACTATTGATGTTCCTCTTGGCTTCCCAGTACCAAGCGGAAACCCACCCAAAGGACCCACTACATACCACGCCCTGAATCGCGCCTAAGAGACCCACCAAATGGATACCGTTTTTTCTCGGCCCTGCAAGACCCAAGCAAAAAGTGGGGGGACCGGGGGCTTTCTCTTGGCTCCTTTTTGGCCAGGCCGCATCGCCGCGCCAAGGCTCTGCCACGGCCCACCTGAAAGGAAGCCACGGCTTGACATGTCACGCCCCGAGGCCGGGCGTTTCCCGTGGAAACCCGTGAAAAATGAGGGCCTAGATAGCCAAGTTGCCCTTGCTTTTTCAGTCACTGCTGGTTTTTGCATGGTATTTCGCGGATGGAAGAAAGGCATCAACTGGATCGATCCAGGTGGGAATTTGCGGCCCATGCCACGTCAACCCCTAGGATTTGAGAGAGGAAGTACTTACGGGGTGGACGGAGCTGGGGTCGAACTAAGAGACTACAAGTAACTGTTGACAGAACCTCCGGGCGTATAAAACTGCACCCGTTGATAAACCAGTCAAAATGGTCCTAACGAATGCCAAGCTCTTGTGGGTTACCACCGAAAGTCACAGCCATGTGACCAAGCACATGGATCCTTTCAGCCAAGCAGATTTTGGGTTTCCGACAGGGATCCCAAGCATTGGTTTCTCAAGTTGGTCTCTCCAGAAACCTCCAACAAAGCAGGGCCCCCCAAAAGGGTACCCTTTCAAACAAACAAGAACGTCTCAAATGGGGTTATTCGTAATGCCAAGGAGCGCCCCACGACAGTGAGGCCCGCGATTCCCCTCTGAAAGTCAAGAAATTGAAACTGGGCGTGTCTTATGGCGCCCTTCTGGAACTTGAGGCCAAAGGGGGGTTGGGCGAAAGCTAGGGCTCGGCTTTTTTGGAACAAAGGCACGACCGCTCTAGAAAGCCATGAAACAGAACCAATACAAGGACACCCAAAAAAAGGGGCTGCAGAAGCCTCGACGTTACTACAGGGTCTGCTTGGGAACACCCTTTTCACACAGAGCCTACAACCATGCAAAGCTGCGCTACTTGATGTGTTTGGGGAGGCTAAGACGCGCTCTTTCTCCATCCTTCGCAGCTTCCCGACATGTCTGATGTGCAGAAGTGAAGAATTCACTCGGGAGCAGCAGTGCCAGTTTGACAAAGATGTGCACCCCGAGAGGCCACTAGGACTAGGATTCGAGACTTTCAGGAGCAAGGGCCATGGCAGAGGTGCTTGTAAGGCTGTCGTTTCTGCCCTTGCGGTGACGTTCAGCAGACGCCAGGTGGCATCGCCAGCAAACCTCCCACGTCCCCCTTTCATGCATTGGTCTCACATGAATCGGACCATTTCCCACAAAGACTTTGGTTTCCTTTTGGCTTCCTAAAACCAACCACACACGCGGGTTCCCTCACAAAGGAAATGCATGGGAACACACCACACCATGGGCTCCACGTCCGAGCTCCCTGCCGGCCACTGTATTAAGAGTCCTGGCGAAAGCCAATCGCAGGAGCAAAGCGACACCGACTTGATGGCGAAAACGCATGTGGCCGTGGGTCGGGACCCGCTTCTTGTTGGCATTCTTCGTGGGGTCGTATAAAAGCAGGTGCAACATCATCTTCGTCGGTTTTTTTGGTAGCATCGACGTTTACATTCCAACCTTCATACGAGTGAAAGCTGGTGTATTGCATTCTGCCGCGAGTCACCCGCAAAACACGGCTTTGCCGGTGTTTCATGATTCTACAAGTTGGTCACAATCAAAATCTGGCCAAAGGGGTCGACGGTGGCCCCCCCAAGGGCTCCGGCAAGTGAGGCTTGGTAAGCCTGAAGGCCATACTGTGTGGGTTCATAACTTGGTTGACGTTGGAAGGGGAGCTAAAATTTAAATTTTAGCAGCTAAGTGGTTGGATTTCAACCACTAAACAGTCACTAAACCACAAGCAAAAATGATTCAAATGTTTCCCAACAACAACCATGATAACCCAAAACACATCACCTCCAGAATTCAAAGGCCAGGTTTGGCCTGTCGCAGATGGCCTCTGCGCCCAGAAATCTTTCTTGAACCGCGTTTTGCCGGGTCGGTAAGCGCGGCATGTGCAGGCTTTCAAAAGCTGCAAAGAGTCGGCTTCGTGCTGGTAGGGATGAAGCACAACCGAAGGTTTGGGACTTTGGAAGTTCTTTGGCCAGCATTCCAGCGTCCCACTCATGTTGGTGTCCTTTTTGGGAGAAAGAAAGTCACCCATTTTCAGGGTTCCTGGTTTCCTGGTGCCTTCCAGCCTATGCCCACAAGACTTGCCGGTTGATGTCTCCATCCCTACGAGTCTGAGAAAGGCCCGTTTTGCTCGATCCAAATGCTTCTGATCCACTCCCCGACTTCTCCAATATTAGATCCAGTGAATGCGAAGGGATGCAAAGCAAATCCGCCGAACCGACAGCACTCCTGAATGCGTGGCATGCAGAATCGGCGGCGGCGAGACCTACAGAAAGAGAAATGTCATGGCACTTGATGGTCACCAATGACCACTTAGAATGTCGCAATCCACGTGTCGCGCGTTCATTTTCCGATTTGGAGGTCTCTCCAGCATGTCCATGTTTGCTTGCCCGGTTTTTTCCTGAACTATTGCCTCTCCTCTGCGCGTGTTTCTCAGGCCGCCACTCCATGCATCGAGGAAGCTGGCTATTATGAAGTAAGGCCTGGGTCGTGTCGCGAGCGGCCGGCCGCATGTTCAAGTCTAAGCTTCGCTGACGGAAGATGTTCCTGGCAGAACGGAAACGTCCTTGGGCCAGCCTATGTTGTGTGCCCCCTTGAGCAACATGTTTTTTTTTTTTTTTTTTTTTTTTTTTTTTTTTTTTTTTTTTTTTTTATTTTTTCAGGGGGGGGGGGGGGGGGGGCGGGGGGGGGGGGGTTTCCAACGGTTTCCAAAGGAGGAAACTACACCAAAGGGCACCTTGGTCAAGCCGGTTTATGCTTCACGTGCTCCGTCCAGCTCGCTCAGCCGCTGGCCCGTCTTCCAGGTTTTGCAAAGCCGCGGCTGAAGGCACCTGTGGCAAGCCGGATTCACTTCCTGAGTCGATTGGTCGGCAATCAAGTCCTGAAGTTGTGTGTTTACCACTGAAACGATCTTCCCAAAACGTGAAAAGTTCAGAATCTGGGTTAGAGTATAAGTCCATCAACAGGAAGAGGGTGGCCCTCTGTACGTTCGCAAGCTCGATGCCACACCTCTGGGGTCCATTTACCTCCAGGATGATGAATCCCCTTCTTTCAACGGCCGTCTCTCAAGTTTGGGGAGCCCAAACCAGGCCCGGCTTCCCTTAAAACCAACTACAAAGGGAGGGTTCCGGCCAGAGTATCCGCATCCCTTCGAAGAAATGGCAAAAAAGAAAAGGCGAAAAGCGCAAGCTGTCGGCAGAGGTTCTAAAGCAGCGGTCAAAATGACTCGCGAGATGAGAAGCTTCGGTTTGGTGGGGGCAAACTTCTCGTCGCCCTGACATTTTGTCGCCTATCAAAAACCTGGCGGAACCTGATTGGGCTGTGCACCAACCGGCGAGGGTATCCCCCATGAAATTTCACGCGCCCATTTGGAGTTCTTCCAAACATCTTGGCCCACCAACCGGCTTTGGCATTCCCACTAAAACTCATCTGCCAGCCGGTTTTGCAAGTCCTTGCCTTGTCCACGGGCCTCTGCCTGCGGGGAAAAATCGCCAAAGCCATACCATGCGGTGGATAAACAGCTGCCTGGTGATTTTGGCACTTGAGGCTCCTTTGCTCCCCATTTTCTTTGATTTGAAGCAGCCCTCCTTGGCTCCCCCTGTGAAAGCTCGTTCAACCAATACCCCCTGCTGGTGCGTGTCCAAAATGCCTTCCCCTTGCACCCATGACTACTGCTTTCTTAAATTGTTGGCTTTAGACCTGAGGACAAAATCGTACAAGGAGGGTGCCGGTCGCTGCTGGGAAACCAAAGGATCGGACGACTCTCTTTTTGCGAGCCGTGGGCTTTAAAGGGAACCCCCTATTTAAAAAAAAAAAAGGAATACCACCGGGTGTCGTTTTCTAAAGGGAACCCCCTGCAAGTACCACTGGGTGTTTGCGAGGTGTCCTTTGAAATCCCCCCCTTCACGGAAAACCTGGGGTGCAGGCTCCGGCATCTGCTGCCAGAAGACGGGGTTCACGAAGTGATCCTCAGAACTGTGGATGTCTTACACCAGACACCAAAAATGGTTGTCCTTTGGTTTCCCTGTGAAGCCAACCAGAAAGGGGCATCCCTCAAAAAAAGACAAAACTCACCAACAAGGGGTACCAACTCCAAAAAGAAGACGCACCCCAGATGTCATGGACGCGGGGGGGGGGGGGACTCTATCACTACGAAACCCTTGCAAAGGCCATAGGGGCAGTAAGCCATTGCCACCCTCACTCAAGAAAAGGGGAGAGGCATTTGCATCCACCCACCACTTCTAACCCTTCAAGTTCGCTCAGACTTCCTTCACGCGGTGAAGCAACGGAGGTCCGCCCAAGGGCGGCGGTCACCATCTTTTGATAACCCAAGACTTCCCAGGCAGAAGCCCTGGGTTTACGTCTAATTTGGCCTTCCCTCGAATGCACCCCTGCCCCCGCCGCCGTTCCCCAAGACATCTCCGGCAGCTCAGCCTCCGACACTCTCGCAGGGCACCTTTCGGAAGGCCGCGGCTCATTCTTTCGCCCAGAAACGCGCAACCGGTCAAATGGATCCAAGGGAGGACAACAGCTGTAAGCTTGTCTTCCAGGAACCTTCAGGCTCGCGGGTCTTGCTCAAAAAAGGAAGGCGGAGCCGATTCGATTCTGGATGGATGGCTTAGGGCCCTAGGGAAGCTAAAAGGAAGCCAAGCAGCTGGACAAGTCCTGAGTTTTGGGAAACGTTGAGAGACTAAACTGGTCCCGTGAAACTGTTCTGTGGCATCACACAAGTTGGATTTTTGAGAGGGTTCGCCCTCATGGGGGGCCATGGGTTTCGCGTTTCCTTTATTTTTCCTTGCAGACCAACCAACCAAAAGCGGCCCCCCCTCAAAAAGAGCCGTGCAGAAACGGTACCGACACAAAAAAAAGGAATCCACACACCACAACAAAAACGGAACCCGCGCAAACAGAGAGGAACCCACACCAAGACCCAAACCCCAAACAACCAGCCCCATGATTTCCCCCAACCACAAGAGGAACCAAAAAGGAACCACCACGCCAAAAATAAAAAAAGGACCCCACCAGACCCCACCCCGCAGCCCAGTGTGTCCCGCGGTTTTCCAACGTTTCCGCCGCCTTCACGGCTGTGTTCTCCAAGAAGCGACCCAGGGCGTGGAAGGCCCAGGGAAAGGCCTGGCGGAGGACTCACTCGCGCTTGCGCGCGCGTCGCGCGTCGCGCTTCTGATTTCAAGTGAGGGCTGTTCTGATTTGGTGTCAAGGAATGGCCCGGGGGGGGGTGGGGAAGCAACTCTTTGGGGGTTGAAACTTGAGCGACCCCTGGCCCTGCAGGTGTTTCCTGTTTGGCGCTGGTGGCCTTGGTTGAGGCTATTTGAAAGGGAGCCAAAAGGAAACCAAGCATTTACGGAACGCAAAGGGGCGGGGGAGGGGGGTGGGGGGGAGGGCACCCCCCCAGGGTGATGGCGCATCACTCAGTCGCCTCCATGCCTGCATGGTTTTAAGTACACTAAGGGCTGTTGGATTCCCCTAAAGGAAGCCACCAGTTGGATAGTTTAGTTCTGTTGCTTCATTCCCTCCAACCATCTGCGTTTGGGGCACCCACTTTTGCGTCAAGTTCCGTTTTCGTCTCCCCTCATGAACATCTCCGCTGCTGAAGACTCTTCATCCGGGGACCTCCAGGAAATTGCGGGGGTTCCCTATACTTCCGCTTTCTGGCTGCTGGACAACCAAAAATTCATACAAAGACACCGGGGGAAAGGGTCCAGCTGCAGTCGATGTTCGGATGCCGGTTGTTGCCATCTTCTAACAAGGGCTTGGATCGTATGTCCCGGCCAAGCAAATTTGACCAACCTCACACAACAGTCGCCACGTGAGCCACGGCCAAAATATGCTTTTGCTTCTGCGGACATTGAAAAAAAAGACATCCCTTCTAGCTTTCTGGCAACTTAGACATAGACATCCCTTCTGGTTTTCTGTTGAAATTTCAAGAGTCCCCCATCCTCTCAGATAGACCACCAGGGACTGGAAATGTTGCTTTCGAACCTGTCACTTTACACGCCACCAAGGCCGTCGGGGGTTGGCCAAGGGTTTTGTTTTCGTCCAACCCAATAGCCAAAGGGTGCCTACGACGGACATGGAATTTTGATAGGGGAGCCTTTGGTTGGCATCATTTGGGAATTCAGTCCACGAGCTTTGGAGGTGGTTGCAATTCTTGAAATTCATAGCCACATGTAAGGGGGAATCGGGGAGCAAGCAACCTTGCTCAAGGTACATCTTGCAAAAGGTTGGCAGGGTGCTGCATTTGATCTGCAACTAAATCTACCTCTGCCCGGTTGATGCACGGAAACGAGGCATGACCCACTCGCTTACTGGGCGCTCGATCCGATCCGCGATCTGGCTTGCGCCTCCATGTTGCCACTGGGAACTACCTGGGGCTCAAGTCTTAGGCCCAGAACTCGATCGCTTGCCGGATCGGATGTCCCCGAAAGATCGATTCATCCTCTCAATGTGGCCATGGGTCAAAATCTAAATCGTACCCCCAGTGAACATCCCAATCCCCACTAAAATAGGTTCTAAAGTGGGTGGTGTACCTACCCCCCAAAATACCATTGGTTTTGACACACAGCCATGTGGTGCACAGATGCGAGGCTTGGCGCTGCGCGCGCACAGGCCTCCGAAGAGCAAAATCGTCTTCCAAACGCGCTGTGCGCTTCTATGTTTGGCGAGAGCTTGCAGGCTCCAATGATCTGTCACTTGAGGTCCAAGCACGGGGAGCTGAGGAACCCCTGTGGCCGTAGAGTCGTAGAGGGCATGTTCATTTGGCCATTGTGAGATTGGTGTTCCCTGCCCTGAAAAAAAACACTATGAGCCCAGGTGACAGCCCGGAACCCGGCGAACCCGCCCTGAAAGCTGCCCCAAACCACCCAGAGCCTTGCTGGGCAGAGATCCCATAACTCTTTCAGCTGTCGGAGAATAACGGTACCAGCAACAACCAACACACACACACACACACATGCGCACGCACATGTCCGGGTGTGTGCATTGTGCCCTGGGACTACACCCTTGGCAAATGATGCCAAGAGGGTTCAGTTTCACAAGGCTTGTCCGAACCCCCCACCCCCCCCCTCCATTTTCATAGCCCTGGCAGCCAGGGGCACCTTGCAGCCCCCCTAAAAAGGTGCTGTTTTTTTCTTTTTCGCTGGCCACAAGACCACGAGGGAAACGGCTCTCCCACGTTTCAAACACAAGCCCTTGAGGTCCCGGGTCTCGCCCAGCAAGATGTGGCCGAAAGCCTTCTGAAACGAAGAGTTTGAGGCGAAACCGCGTCCCTGGCCGTGTTTGTCAAGGGAAACTCGGGAAACCCAAAGGAAAACGCCGATCTTGAAGCGAATGGCATGCCCACAAGGCCGAAGGCGGAGCAAGTGGAACTCCCCAATTTGGACCCGGCTCTGTTTTAAAGCACGAATGGCATGTCCACAAGGCCAAATGCAAGTCACCCATGCCGGCCTGAGCCGGGGCATTGTTCCACGGGGAGATTCGAGAATAGACCTCAAGTGATCATTCACCCGGCGCTCTGAGCACGTGCTTCATGCATGATTCATGTCCATCAAACTCCCTATGCGGGGTTCTCAACACATGGCCATGGGTCAAAATCCCGTACCCCCAGTGAACATCCCAATCCCCACTAACATCCCGACTAAAATGGGTGGTGAATTCACCGGTATCCCAAAATGGTTTTGACAACCACACCTCAGAACATAGGTGTCCTTTTTGGTTAGTTTGAACATAGAGGGCACTGGTTTAGGTTTGGTTCCAATCTGGATCACCAGTTGCTCCTTTTTTCATCCACTTCACCATCCAGAAACCAGGCGTGACTGGAAGAAGCGATCACACCTTGGCTATCTAGGAATCATTTACCAGGGCTCCACATACCCCAAGGATTCCCTCCACGCTCTAGTCAGAAGTGGCCCGAAATCCCAGACCTTAAACTTCGTAGCCATATACTGGCCCCTCAAAGAGGACAGGAAACTCATCCAAAGTGGCCGCTTCCCCTGCTCCCAGTGCCCTTCTTGCAGGGTATCAGGCTACCCCCTGGTTGCCATGAAAAAACCAGGTGTGTGCCCATATTCAGCCCTCGGGGGATGGACTTTTATACTTCCACATCGGCAGGAGGGGGGGGGGGGGGGCGAACCCTTCTTCCTCGGTGTTTCTGTCCGAGGTCCGTCCTTCGGTCCCCCGACCATCGCTTTTGCGCACGTGTCCATGGACCTTAGGGCGGGAGAAAAGTTGCGCAAATCCGGCCGCAAACAACGCCGAGGCTTTTGGTTTACCACCTCCCCTGGAAATTAAGATGGAACCGAAGAAGCAATCAAACAAGGAGGTTTCATCATAAGAGTTTTTTAGGGTTGCATGTTAATATCCAGAACTCCGGGCCTGAGTTTTTGTTTGGTACCCTGAGACTGCCTGAACTATGGAAACAAAGACCCTAAATGGTGCAAAACAATCAGACTCTGGGAAATGACCTCCAAATTTGCCGGAAAACTCCCAATAAAATGCAAAACCCATTGGAGAAAAGCAGCGCAGTGGCGCTTTGTCTTTCAAAATTTGGTGGCTTGAAGTAGTGGGAACCTGGTATGGAGTACTGGTTGGTTTTCAAGGGGTCCCAGTTGAGAGGATCTAGGATAACTACTTTTGGGAGGTCGGTTCGGGCTCAACATCCAACTACGCGCCAGCTACACCTCCAGTGCACTGTCATTTAGGGAGTTGAACTTCCTGTAATGGACTTTGTGAACAAACGCTGTTGCAACACATGCGCAGACCGCACAAGGAACATTCGGCGCGATGCGCGATGTTGCGTGAGTGTGGGAAGCTGTGCGTTTGGCCTGAAGGTCAGCACACTTACCACGCAGCTGGCAAATCAACTGATACTACTGGCACATCGCCCTGGCGGCAGATATCTGACCTTTAACAGCTTACCCTTTAGGACATGTCACACTCCTGCGAAAGTCGGAGCAGTTACCTGTAGGTCAGTACAATCCCTGCAAAAGCGGGACAAGTCAGCAAAACTGCAAGTCTGCTCACACTGCTCGCACCTTGGTTGCTGTTGACCCCGCTGCAAAAAGTTTAGCTTTTGCGGGTTTAACGGAAAAACTCTTGATTTCCCAAAAAGTTCAAGTCTAAAGATCCAACCCAATAGCACTCAAGGCACAAGCACACACACACACAGAGCAGGTCAACCCTCCCTCCTCGTTTTTGAGGCCGCGGCAGGACAAGGCGGCCCGAATCTCCCCGAAACCCTGGCGTTTCTGATCCTTGCCCTTGCAGGAGAAAAGGGCAATAAAAGCACGAGATGTGTGCGAACACGAGACGAAAAGGCCTGACAATGGGTCAGATGTGCCATACCTGATACTCACACAAGACGACCTTGGCACGCATGAACCATATGGTATTTACCTTAATTCGAGCCTTTACAATAGTGGTCTAAATTTGGATCCTTGATTTCCTTGTGGTGTCTCTCTAAAACAACTCACCTAGATGGCCAAGTTGCGCTTTTGGTTTCTTACAAACACAATCTCAACTCGTTTAAACAACAAAAGAGAGAGAGAGAGAGAGAGAGAGAGAGAGAGAGAGAGAGAGAGAAAGAGAGACAGAAACAGTTCCAAAAACGGAAGAAACATAAAGGGTGACAAAATAATGACAACCCGTAGCGCAACTCACCATGGGCAGGGACAGCCATGCTCCTATCCGTGTGGACAATGGCTTTGTCTTGCTAGTTCTGAGTAAGGAATCAACGTCGGATAACGTCGGGTTTTCGGGCATGAACCAGAAGAGAAGATCCACTTAAATGGATGCTTTGTGTTGTTGTCTCTTGAGGTCATTCCCCTTTTGACCCGGAGAACCAGAACCAGGTCAAACCAAGAAGATTCCCACAAGGAATTTGGAAACTGCCTGATCCAGGCCGGTGACACTCGAGCGCACCCCGCCCTTTGGACTTTTTCTCCAGGCCAAATTGGCTGAGCGCTTGCGCTGCGCCTGCCAGTCTTGTCACACGCCGTGGACGCAAGCGCGCCAGAGTTGAGCTTATGAAATCTAATTGGACGTGGGCCCGTTCTTCTGCACAACCCTGGTCAGTACCAGGAGCCTTAAAAAAAGCCATGAAGAAACATGCTGTTTTAGCAAGGGCACGACATTTTTACAAGAACCTGGTCGGATTTCTGCAAATTTGTGGCCCGGACACAACTCAAGGAGCCGCAAGCCTCAGCGTGCCAGCTTGCCTTTCACCTGTCGGAAGGCACAACCGTCCGAAAGGTCGTGGCAGCGTTCGGAGGGTTTTCGTTCTGAGGGTTTTGTATTCCACCCTGGGATTACACCCTTAAAAAACGACCCAGAATGGTGGAAAATAACACGGGTTTTCTCCGGAGATGTGCCTACATGGGGTGAATACCCAGGTATATTCCCAGGGTGTAATACAAAAACTTACAAGCGTGGGCTTTGCAGCAATTGAGCGGTAACTTAAGTGAGATCGAAACCGCGAGCAAAAAAACATATCAGTGTCCTGTTGCAGCTTCGGCTGTTTTGCAGGCTCTGGGAAACCATTTGTTTTGGGCGGAAACCCTCATATGGAGGGGCCGCAGGGTGTCCATGGTAGTTTCCGGATCCACCAACCACGTACCCCAACAATGGAAGCTGACAGGAGTGGAACTACCCTACTTCTCATGTGAAAAAGAAAAGACTGGAACTTTCATGGAAGTTTCAAGAGTTGAATTCTAGAACTCCGGAACCCTCTTCGCAGGGCTGCTTTTACCCTGTCAGAAGCCTCGGATGTTGGCCTCTGGAAAAAACCGACCCAAACGTGAAATTTGCCCGTCATCGGCTGGAGGTTCAGAGCAATTCATCCTGTCTGACGTTCTTTCTTTTCAAGACCCAAGCCACCATCAAAGCCCGGCAACCGCCAAAAAAGAAAAAGAGATGAGAAAGGAGGGGGAGAATTTGCGCGCGAAAGGCCCCCAAGATCCCAGGAGAATCCGAAAAAATGGGGCGGGTCTCCACCTGCAACCCGACCGTCCCCTTCGCTTCCGCGAGTCGATTTTTTTATGCGGACTTCGGGCGGACGGAACCTCGTTGAGCTGCCGCTCCAGGTTCGCCAGCATGCCCTGCGAGGCGATCCGGAGACACGAAGCTTCCGATTCGCCAGCTTCGGGCGTGGGGGGGGAGGGGAGGGTGGGGGTGGGGGTGGGGTTGTGGGTGTGGGGGTGGGGGTGGGGTGTGGTGGGGTGTGGTGGGGTGGGGTGGTGGGGTGTGGTGGGGTGTGGTGGGGTGTGGTGGGGTGTGGTGGGGTGTGGTGGGGTGTGGTGTGGTGGGGTGTGGTGGGGTGTGGGGTGTGGTGGGGTGTGGTGGGGTGTGGTGGGGTGTGGTGGGGTGGGGGATTTGGGTGTTTTTTTTCACAAATTTCGTGTTAATTTCTTTGCCGTTGAGCAACTGCGAGTCGGGCTTGACGCTTGATCGTGTTTTAAAAGAGAGAGAGAGAGAGACCGCGGCTTGGCGTTCTAGGTCTGCTTCTTGGCGGATTGCTCAACAGAGCGGGGTGCAACTCGCCAAGTGACTTGGATCTGGGACACCCCCCAATGAAACTCGGCCAGGGGTTTATTCATGCATCAACTGGGGCAGGTTGCCAAGGTTTGGGCGGTGTAGCATGCTTCAACAAGGGGGTGGACTCCAACCCTGCCAAAAAGCTATACCCTCGTTCCAATCATAGAAGTGGACAGGCGGGTTCTCAGAGAAAGTGGTGGTCTGCAATCTTCCTGGCAGCTTCCATGATTCTTGATGGGAGTGTAAATATTTGGACCCTTCAGTGGATATCAGAAGACGGGATGGACAAGCAGCGATCTATTCCAGGGGTACGAACTTCAAACGTTTGCTCCAAATCGCGCACACAAAAGCGAGCAACAACTCGCAGCCCTTTGGATGTTGTCTGCCCGTTTTTGGAAAAAGGCCCCCTATTTGCCACCAATCTCCACACAGAAGCGTTAACGGTCAGAAATCGGAGAGGCCCCTGTCGTGTTGCAAGTGCAAGACGCCCGCGTCGGTTCACTTCAAACCAAAAGGCGAACTCACGTCTCAAATGGCTGCGGGTCAAAACCAATGGTACCACCCACTTTAGTCTATTTTAGTGGGGATTGGGATGTTCACTGAGGGTACGGGCTTTTGACCCATGGCCAAATTGGATTGGAGCAGAATCTGTGCAAGGGTTTTCCCACAGCAGAAACCTGGTTTAGCCTGCTTTTCCCGGATATGTTAGATTCTTTGCGTTCACCCATGTAGGGGGGCAACCATAGATCCTCCAAACACGGAGTCTCTGGTGGGGTCGGCGAGAAGACAACTTCCTAGAGACTCTGGCGAAACCAGAATGGGGTCACTTTCAAGGGCACAAGGGTGTAGCTGTCCCAAATCTGGCAAAGAAAAGCATGTGTCCAGATTCTGCTTCAAAAAAAAAACAGTCAACCCACACCCCAGTGCACTGATGTATTTTTTGAATAGGGAACCCCCTTTGGTTGGTAAGGAAACCAGAAGGAGACCACCCATTTTGGGTGGTCCCAAATGAGTAAACCCGTCCTATTCTTAGGGGCGTGCTCCCTCCAAAGGTGATTCGACCCTGAACTAAAAAGAGACACCTGCCTATTAGTCAACCAGGGATTAATCTTAAGATAGACCCATGTGGATGTGTGTTTTTAGCCCCCCCCCCAGGGAGAAAAAACACACAAAAACATATACAAAGACAAATTGGTGGGGTTCCTCTTGGTTTCCCTTCAAACCCACAAAAACAAAGGGATACCCTCCAAAAGGACCGAAACCATTTTTTTGCCGTCGCCCGACGCCCCGTAAAAAAAAAAAAAGGCTCTCTCGCCTGGAGCTCTTCTCGGGATTCCCGTTGCCGCGAGAGCTCGCCTCGAGCTCACGTTACGGGCACGGGGTCCGACGCAGCGAAGCAGCGAGACGTGAGACGTGAAGCAGCGCACCGGGAACCATGAAGCTCAGATGCCCAGAGGATTTCCATGGTTCTTCAAAACCTCGCAGCCCCACCATGCTCATGAGTGGGTTCAGGTTTCAACCCCAAGGGGCCAAGCAAAAAACATGTGTCCGGCCAGCGAATCAGGGGCTGCTTGGGACAAGGGTCCCACCCTCTCGGCCTTCGAGAAAGAAACAAACAACTCTTTTGGTTACCTATTGTTGGCTCGCCCGCAAGTGTCGTCCGATGGGCTCCCGGCCGGAACCTTTGCCACGGCCTTGGCAAAATGCTCCGCTCGCAGCTCAACTTCACCGGGGGTCTATCTGGACATGTGGCCATGGGTCCAAAGCCAAATCGTACCCCCAGTGAACATCCCAATCCCCACTAAAACAAAGCCTAAAATGGGTGGTGCACCTACCCCAAAATGGTACCATTGGTTTTGACCCGCAGCCATGTAATGACCAAGGATCCAATCCATTTTCTTCGCGGTGCCCCTATTTTAAGGCAGATCAACGGGGAACCCTACAGAAAACCCTTGCGCTTCTGCGGCTCTTCCTCGCCGCGGGCCTGGGGATTTTCCGCGGGATGCTTATGGCTTGGGCGTGGGGGGGCGGGTCTGGCTGTTCACGTCGCATGTGGCGCCCATGCGACGAAGAAAACCGCTCGAACGCATGGCCACCAGACACATGCATCTGCAAACAACCGCCCCCCCCCCCCCC
>CAUJNA010003344.1:456290-596290 GCA_963377175.1 Effrenium voratum
TTCCAGCAGCTTCCCCAAACTCCAAAGCAGCAGTCCAACGCTAGCAGCCACAGAAATGAGGTTTAAAGCCGAATTCGGATGTGCAAGTCGAACTTCCTCCCATTCAAAGGCCTGCAAAGGCGGCACCAACAAGATGTCTGCCTGCCAAAAATGCAGCAAATGTCTAGGCTTCTGGTATGACACTCCAAACCTGGAGTCGGTGCACTGGCAAACATATCTTCACATGCGACCTCCTTTGTAACAAGATCTGCCTGCGCAGCGCCCATGCTTCTTGGAAGTGGACTTGCAGCCATCACCTGCCAAGCGCATTCCATTCAAGGGCTAGGCAAGGGCGTCGTGGCAAACACGAGACAAAACCTGCACAGTTATTACTCCCCAAGAGAGGTGAAAACTCAAGTCGCGACACCTCGATGTTCCACCAAATAGGCCCTCAGGTCGAATGCACATGACCATCCGCGTCTCAAACGCTTTCAGCCCAGTGCGTTCACTGGTTGCCAGTGCTGCCGGAGCAAGGGCCATGCCGAAGATCTGGTGCACGCCGGGAAGAAGCCCTGCACGGGCTCGCAAACGGGCTGCGACTTGAGAGCGCTGCAAAGACGTTGCTTTTTGGGATAAGTTGGGCCCTTCTGGTCGGCATTGAGCAACTTGGTAGAAACAGCTTCTGCGACTGGGACAGTATTCTGGTATTCCCCTTCAAGTTTGACCTTCTCTGGACACAGTGCGCCTTCAACAATCGTTGCTGTCAGCATCCCGCCGCTCGTGCTTGGGGCAGACATGGGTACCACAGCTCCTGCCCGGGCCATACTTGGCGATGACAAGCAAACGCACCGTCTAGAATTCAGTGCAAGCTGGCTATCCTAAAGATTAAACACATAAATAAATGCACCATAAGAGCACAACTACAAAGGTCCTAGCTTCAGCACTCGAAAGCCGCCCTGCGCGGCTTCGCTGGCTCGCAGTGCTGATGTTCTGATGCAGGAATCCAGCCTGCTGCATTTGGAACGGCTTGCCTGAAATCTGCAGCGCTTCTCCGGCATTTGCTGAAGGAATTCTGGCCTGGATCAGCCACTTTAAATGACTGCTCAGGAACAGTAAGCTGGTTTACGCAGCCGAGCGGCATCCATTTGAATCACAATCCGCCTGCTAAATTGCGCTGGCCATTGAGACTGCAAAGGGTACCTTGAGACAAAGCCAAGCTGGAGCACATGGCTTCTAAGCAGGGTGTATCAACTTTCGCTCACTCAAGGCTCTCTTGGCAAGACATGCTGCTGTGCTCTCATGCCAAGATGCTGAAGTGGTCTGGACTGGTACACGCTCTGGAGATCAATATGGGATATGAGAATGCGGCCTGCACAAGCGCATCCCTATGCTCACGATGTCGAGAACGGCAGCAAAGCCTGGCACCGCCACCCCATTTGTGAAGTTGAGCGCGCGAGCCTCCAGTCACCGAAGTCGCAAGAACAACTGGAACAAGTACATCTTACGGCAGTCTGCTTCTCACTGCTGACAGTGGATGAGATACCATTTGCTAATACATTGCAAACTTTTGGATGTCCAAACTTCGGGGACAAGCCAACCCCTCTGCCAGTTGTCTATCCCAGGTCTCCAGCCACAATATGCCCATCACCTCATCTGCCGACCGCATATTCTGAACAACATCAACATGACACATTGCCAATCATGAGGTTGCTTCAAACTGGCACGCAATAAGCGGGAAGCGAAAGGATGAACAGTGCCAACCCTGTTGCGGTTGTTAGATACTGCAAACTCAAAACCATCACTGGACTAAGGGCAGACCCATGCACAACGGGCAGAACCACATCCACAGAAGTGCGTCGAGGCGCTATCAAGTGCATTGAGGTCGAAGTAGCACACCCCACCCTCCTCAGGCAACTGCACGTGATGCAGGCGGAGCTTCAGCGGCTCACCCTCCTGAGAAACCAAATCTCACGGTGTGAAGGTGAGTGCCGCATCACACGATGCCTTCATCGGAATCTTGACCCTCACAGAGCGGGGCTCTGATATGCCTCGGCTCGTCAACGGTGGAGAGCGCAGGAAGCCAAACTGCGGCTGAAATACTGGCGGCTTCTCCACGGTCGCTGGCTGCATTGCTGAAGTCGAAGCCCACAGGCCTCCCAGACTCCATGGGCATGGGGCAGTAGGCTTCTCTGAGGGCTCCGCCCTCGCATCTCCAGTTGATCAGCATCTCCAGCTGCAGTGAACGAGACCTTAAGACAGACGAAACGCCGTATGAGACTGTGTCAGTCTGGGAAACGTCATGATAGTGTTCACCATCACGCTCACGTGTGCGGGACTGAGCTTGAGGAGACTCAAAAGACTCAAAAGCATCTCAACAAATGCTTTCCAAGTACTCAAACACAGCCCAAGTAACAATCTCAACCTTTGTTTTTTTCAGCTTGCTTTCTCGAGCGCTGCTGTTTTGTTTTCTCTACTGCTTTCATAAAACTGATGTGGTAGAAATGCGCCTGGGTGAGAAAACCAGCATTTTGCCTTGAGCAACTGCTGCCCCCCTCTGGATTTGCTTGAAGCAAGCGACACGGAATGAGGAAGTCTTGAGGCACAGGTCGAGAACTTGGGTTTGAATAGGGCATCTCATGAATCAAGAAACATACGATGCTAAATTTGGAGACCACTGGCACCTGTCTCCCCATTTTTGCGCACAAGCAAAATGCTGCAAACAGCATTCTATCTGTCTAGCCTGACTTGGCTTCGGTAACGATGCCCGCTGGCTTGCACGATGATGGCGCTTGTTTAGAGCCTGGCATCGATGATGCTGGTGCCTCAGCGTGCTTGGGCTGACCTGCACCCTTCAACGCAACTCTGGCTTGCTATGGCTAGCTTGTCAGAAACATTTCATTAACCCCTCAACTTGGCCAACAAAGCACGCAAATTCTAGAGGTCAGCCGAGTTCTCACCACACATATGAACCTCGTAAAGCGGGCTCCGCTCGCATGCGCTCTTTGAGAATGAAAGAACATGTCAGTAGATGCGCAAACTCTGGCCAAGGCAGCAGCCCCCCCAAAAAAACAACGACAAGCACCAAGACTCGTGCAAAATGTTGTGCCGAGCGCCCTGCGCTGCCCAACAGCAAAAGACGCCTTCAATGCAAAGCCAAAGCATTGCATGCACGCTTCTGCCGTTTCTGCCAATCGAGCAAGGTGCACTCCAAGCTCGGCTTCTGGCAAGCTCAACGCTTACTTGTGACAAAGCAGGAATGACCTGGTCCAGGGTGTCTTGACATGAACGGCAAGCTACATGCCAGCGCAAAAGACCCACATTAAAAACAAGGGATCTGCTATGTCAACTAAGTAAAGCAAGTGCATACAAGAGTAGACAATCACTTCCGAACGCTAAAAAATCGCTTCTGAACGCTGCCACGTTCGATCACTTCCGAGCACTCAAAAAAATCACTTCAGAACACTGAGCACTCAAAACGCCGAAAGGGTTGCAAAACACTGTAACCGAATGTGCAAATTCATCTTTGGGGGTGGGGTGGGGGGACACCCGCTGAACTGTTTCATCCCAGCCAGGGTGTCAAAATCCAACCAATTTGTTCTTGGGGGGGTGGGATGGTAAGCACACCCGCTCAACTGAACCAGCTCAGCCTGCTCTGCGACCGAATGTGGCTGTGGCTCCAAAAAACCGGCACCAAGATGGAACCCTGGCAGGTGGAAACATGGACCAAAACCTGCATAGCCCCTCCTGTTTAATTTTGAGCCACACCCATGTACAAATTTGGTGGGGTGGGGTGGGGTGGGGGGTGGCATGATAAGCACACCCGCTGAACTGCTTCATCCCAGCCAGGGTGTGCAAAATCAGGCGGGGGGGGATGATAAGCACGCCTGCTGAACTGAGCTCTAATGAGAGCAATTCTTTTCACATCTCTGCACATGCCAAGCGTCAGAGTGCTGCGAACATGCGGTTTCCGAAGAAAAGTAGGTCCCTCCCTTTCTCCCCCAAAACAAACTGAGTTTCCCCAAACATGCCCCAAACTTTGCTCTAGGTCAACGAGGGCAAGTCTGAGCACATGCCAAACGCCAGGCTCTGCAGGCTGCTATGAAAGCGCGTGGACGTATGGGTGCCGATTCTTGTCTCAGCGTTCAAGAGCGAAGCACTCGCCGGTGTCTCGGTGCAGCGCGTGGCATGTGGCTGCGCTTTCAGCGTTCCCAAGCGATTTGTACGTTTTCCGGCGTTCCGAAGCGACTTTTAATCAGCGTTCCGAAGCGACGGTTTTCCCAGCGTTCAGGAGCGACGCGCTCACTGCATACAAGGGCAACTGTACATGGGGGGAAAGGCTGCCCAGTAGCAGGCTATAAACAAATATGAATAACACATAACACGCACACGCACACACACACACACACCAGCGAAGCCGAGGCTTGAGCCTTCCAACTTTGAAGAGCACCCCCAGCCAGCAGTTCCGCATGCCGCAAGTGCTCCACCTTGGGGGAGCTTGGAGTTACATCCCCTGACCTCATCTCGAGAATCCTCAAGCGCATAGTGACCGGTTCTGCACCCGGAAAGGATGCACAACCTACAGTCATGGCTGCTTGCTGAAGGCAAATAGGCACACCGCGCGCCAGAATGAATCAGTGAAGCTCCTGCAAGGCCGACCCGGGTGAATACCACGACTTCCCCACATGCGAAAGGTGCCTAGTCTTGCACAGGGACAAGCCGGGCCTCCGTGGGTTCCTTGTGCTGAATCGCAGGGCCAGTTGCCGGCCAGCTGAAATGTGCGCCTGCGCAAAGCCATCTTGTCAGCCAGTTAGAGTGAAGTCGAGGCCGCCAAGCAGACCGTCTTTTGGGCTGGGCCTCTGAGCTTTTGGTGAAGTTCAGCTGCACTCTTGCTGGGGTGCACGCGGGCACCTGCTGGGAAGCTTTGTTTAGCGCAGCGCATGAGGAAGCAATTGCTAAGTCGCCAGCCACAAGCCCTGGAAGCACGGACCATGCACCTGGCAATGCGGCGTGCAAGGCTTCAAGGTTCCTTGCTTCTTGTTCCCCACCTTGCCACCATTGCAGCCCGCACATGGCTTCGCCGCCATCTAGCCTGCCGAGCGCCAAACCGGCTTCATCCAACAATGGCCCCGTTGACCTGTGGGAGGACGGCAAAAAAAGTCGCAGCAAGTCGCCGCCGAGCACCTGTGAGCTCGGAAAACAGCTGATAAAGTTGGCCAGCAGTGAGTACCAAGTTTGCCACTGGATGAGGGAGCGTGAAGGTGACAACCAACTCGGGCAGAAGAGCGAGGCCTTCCTGCGCTGTCATTGCTGTGCCAGCATGCATGGCAGCACATGGCTAGCACAGTGCTGTTCTCCCTAGAATACTTTTGTGAAAGATACGCAGCCGCGAAGGAAACCTTTTCATGTTTAGCAAGCCTTCTTTGTGGGGGCTTTTGTGACACCGACAATCGCAGCGCTCCTCGCTAGGCGCGACAAGCTCCAGCTCATGCTTGTCTGATTGCCTGTGACCAACGTCTGCACTACTCAGCATAATTCACCCAGCTGCATTACTTTGAGAATGCAAGAAAAGGACCCACCCCCCAGGTCCCCAGTTGAGCTTGCCGTGATTTGTGCAAACACAATCTGGTTGATTAAACAACACACGTCACTTCCATCAGCAGGTCGCGTGCCCTACCCACGTCACTCAAGGGCGCTACTCTACTGTTTGCCGGGTGCAGGTCATCCATGTCATCCATGGATGGGACAAAATTGGACCCCACATTTCGGTAGCCGAGCCGAGGCCCTGAACTCATCGCTAAGCTTCCCACACGCCCACGGCCAAGTCCAGGAGCGCGCTGCACAGCTGGAAGCCCTCTACCTGGCAGTGTGGCAGTGGAACCCAGCGCCAAGGTGATACTCTTGGTAAATGAAAGAGCCTACTTGAGTGTCCAAGACTCAAGTGAGAAGTGGTCTGCGCCCCAAGGATCAGAACACGGAGAAATTTTCGACTGCTGGACGCGCTGGGACATGTTGACTCCACGCCTCCCCAACGTCCAACTTGGCTTGGCCCAACCTGTCCTGGAAGGACCTCACACCGATTCAACCATTCGAGAACTCACTCCGCAACACACGCATGCACACATTTGCACACAAAGAAAGAGCTGGATCTAAGAGCCCTGCATTAATCGCCAGCTTCCGCCGGGAACACTTGCTTGGCCTACCTGGGTGCAAGGGGTGTCTTGCACCGCTTGACGTTGCTACAAGTTCTGCCTCGCCCAACATCACGCACGTCAGCTGGGGCAGCCGCAGTCAAAAGCCGCAGGATGTATGTCATGTTGCTGGAGAGGCCAGCCCCTGTGAAATCCACGGCCAGCATATTGTCTTCCTGTCGCATTGACCGACCGCTGTAGCGCAATGCAAACAACCTGAGACCTGGCCTGCAGGGAGCAGCGGCATGCTCCTCCCCTTAGATCCAGAATCTTGCCAACTTGGGGTGCCAAGGTGCCGGACAGCCCCGGGCGAACAAGCATCCTGGGCCAGGCCTGCCTGCCACAAAACAAACGCCACCAATTCCTGCAACGTCAATGCTGTCCGCCTGGTAAAGCTGAGGGCAAGAAGCATTGCCGTGGTAAAATGCAAAGTTCGCCGGAGCTGTGATGACCAGGGACGGCCAACCTGCAAGGATTAAACACATATGAGCTGCCTGGCTAGTCACACAGACCTTCACCACGAGTTTGACTTGTCTGCGGGCGGAAGGAAATGTTCACCTCACGAATGCGGCAGCTTGAAGCTAGGCTCAACGGTGTGTTCGCACATGGCCAGGCACACAGAAGTAACACATGCCGCGGCAAACGCAATGACCCGCTAAGTCTCCAACCTGATTTGGAGCTCCATCTGGCCAAACAGAGCCGGCAGCCTCACAGCAATACTATGATCTCACCAATTGACAAAACTTAAAGAACCAAGAACCCAGTTGGCAGTGCAAGGGGCACGACCACAAGGACAATCAGCTCACTACACCGCTGAGGCAGCTCTGGATGCTGCAGCTGTGCAAATCCCTAAGCTCTGCTCTGGAGTCAATGGTGTGACTGCCTAAGCTCATGTTCAAAGATGTTGTCGACACATTGCCATCCCGCTTATGCTCCACTCCATTTCTTGGCACAGAATCGCGCCAAGCTGCCATTCCATGGAACGTCTGCACATTGAAGCTCGCAATTGCCAATGAAGCTTCTGAGTCCGTCTGGCCAGCACCCGCGGCTTGGGCTGAGGAAGCCAAGAACACAGCAACTGCATGAGCTACAGCTGGTCTCTTCCCGATGTTTATTCCCGGCCTCTAGGAACCACGAATTCAGTGCCGGTGTTGTTGTGGGATTGGCCTCCACCTGACTGGGTGGCTTGGCGCTGAGCTCAAGCCACACGGTGATTGTTGGGACCTTTTGCCTCAACTCCGCATGCACGGGTCTGGCGCCTCGACGGCGAAGGCATAGCGAACGCCCGCCTGCAGTACCGTGCGGTCTGGAAACTGTCAACAAGAGGCTGAACTTGCTGGAAGTTGATTGAAACTCCCCCAAAACCTGTCAAGCCTGCTCGACAATCACGGGAGCCCAAAGTGAGCATATGCATTTCTTAGGGGTTTCTCGGTCTTTAGGGAGCCTTGAACCTCAGGCAGAACTTTTCAAGAGCCCTGCTTCATCGGTGGTTTTAGTTTACAATCGAAATCCTGAAATCAACAACACATCTTCGAACACGACAAGCGACCAGTCTTTCAGCAGCCGCCATTTCCTGGTGCCTTTCCTGGCTGGACTCTAGGCCTGCAAAGGTGCCAGGAGCTCCAAGCGCGCTTTAGGCCCAGTGGCCTGGCAAAGCAAAGCTGCGCAAGCCGAAGGGATTTGTTCCTACATGTGCGCGGTCCCATTTGCCCGGTAGGCCGAGACAAAGCCCAAGCAATGCAACCATTTGACTTCATAAACGTGACATTGCCAGGTCAGAGCGCAAAAAGAATCTTTGCTAAAGAAGCAGCAAGCACAATATCCTCCCGACCACTCCCACCAGCCCAACGTACGAAACTTTGCCTCACAGCTGGCAAGAGAAGCACCTTGCCACAATTTGGCCCATGGTTTGACCAGGCCAAGGGTTACACATCAGATTGACAAGGATGTGAACGTAATAACGTAACAATCTGACTGCATGCTGGTGGCTGCCTTCACGTGTCTAACTCAACCAAATAGACCACGCGCCTGCGATGCTGACTACGTCAGTAGCGTTTGCCAGGCAGTCCTGCGCTTGAACACTCTCTCTCTCTCTCTCTCTCTCTCTCTCTCTCTCTCTCTCCCCCTCGCACTAATCGCACAGGAGGGGAGAGTTGACCGAAAGTAGCACAGTTGGATCCGGCTGCACGCATCGCCAATATGCAATGACAGCGAATGCTCCGAAGAAGGAACGGAGAAGAAGGCAGAAGTATGACCGTACGCTATATACGCTGATGTGTGTGTGTGTGTGTGTCTTTGTCTGTGTGCTTGTGTGTGTGTGTGTTCTTGTCTGTGTGTGTGCTTGTGGGTGTGTGTGGCTTGTGTGTGTGTGGCTTGTGTGTGTGCTTGTGGGTGTGTGTGGCTTGTGTGTGTGTGGCTTGTGTGTGTGCTTGTGTGTGTGTGTGTTCTTGTCTGTGTGTGTGCTTGTGGGTGTGTGTGGCTTGTGTGTGTGTGTGTGTGTGTGTGTCTGTGTGTGTGTGTGTGTGCGTCTGTGTGCGTGTGTGTGTGTGTGTCTCTCTGTCTGTGTCTGTGTCTCTGTGTGTGTGTGTGTTTATGTGTATGCTTGTGTCTGTGTTTGCTTGTGTGTGTGTGTGGTTGTGTGTGTGTGTTCTTGTGTTCTTGTGTTCTTGTGTTCTTGTGTTCTTGTGTTTTTGTGTTCTTGTGTTCTTGTGTTCTTGTGTTCTTGTGTTCTTGTGTTCGTGTGTGTTTTGTTTGTCTGCTTGTGTGTGTGGCTTGTGTGTGTCTGTGTGTGCGCGTGCACCTTTGCATCTTATTTCAAGATACAGCTGAGCACGGCTCGCCTATGCTGCCAATGTGAATCTCCGAAGCATGTCCCTCCCGAGCCGACTGGGCTGAGGGGAGGGTGATGTTGATGGCCACTTGACAAGTGGAAGTCCTTCTTGAGCTGAAAGCCATCAGGGCCACTCAGAATCAACACCTCACAACCGTGCAAATGTGGAAGGAGCAACCAGGAACCATGATAACAAGGCTGGTAGGGGGCATACATTGCCCTGCTGCATGCGCAAAGGTCAGCACAAGGTTGAATTGAGCAAGCTGTTAAAAAGCTCGTTATGTTGGTGTTGCTTGTGAACAGAACCTCTCTCAGCTTCAGCAAACAAAGTACGGCCACCAGGGTCCCAACACTGCTGGTATGAGCCAGCAACACGGAGAAGGTGAGGCGGTTGCTCTCAAGAGGCCTTCACAGGAGGCAAATCCTTCAAGTCGTGTTAACAATGCCTGCCATGCAATTCGTGGCGCAGGCACGCGCTGCATTGGCTGTTGCATGAATCTAAAAGCCAATCATTTCTGATGCCGCAGAGTTGCAGCAATTGCACTGCCTTGCCTATCATTTCGCCCGTCTGCGAAATGGAGCCCCTGCCAAATGCAAACACTTGGCAGGAGCGCGTGCGGCATCCATTCCAACACCACAGGCGTAAGCTTCGTTGCACTGACGAACCTGCGGGCCCACAGCACATTTTGCGAGCGAAACCAATTTCATGCGGATTGCATGGAACCTATGGGCATATGTTACATGGCCTTCTCGGCCAATGGAAACATGCTTCAAACAAATGTTTGGTGTAGGGCAATGAGGCCTGCTGGCGCATCCAGGTCCTGAAACTGTGAGACAATCACCTCTTCTGAGGGGCCGTTGGGGAAGATCTGCTCGTCATACACCATGACCAGTGTCTCGTCCTTGGGCTGCAAATAGTTCTGACTCCCCCAATCTGTGTACTCACCTGCCCCGAGTGCAATCCACATTGACACAGGGTAGTCGCTCTCCACAAGCTGTGGGAAGATCTCCTCCCACTTGTCAGTGTCCTGCTGTGTGTTGATACACGCCACCACCCAATCTAACAAGGCATCATGGAAGAGCAAGTAGTTTCTGGCCGGCGCTGGCACGCTGTACTGGATGACCTCCCCATCCCGCATGATGTAGGAGGCCAAGCACAGTTGATCCACATAAGAGCCTTGGGAAATGGACTTCACCCGGAAGCTTCGGAGGCTGATTCCTTTGCTGCCAGCCCCCCAGTTCTTCTTCTCACTCAACTTCTGGGAGCCGTCCAAGTGTCGGATGGAACAATCATTGAATGCTGCAACTCGCCTTGGCATCAGGCGCTCAACCTTGGACAGGTCTGGAGTGTAAACGATGTCGCACAGCAAGCCCATTTCGGGCTCCACCTGGACATTGCCGCCCTTGTGCGGGAAATCGATGACGGCATTGCTGACGGGAAAGTTTTGCAATCGATTGAGTACCTCTTTCTCCGGCGCATCCACAGTGTGGGGGTGGGGCGCGTAAAACGTGAAGACTGCTGCAGGCATGTCCGAACTGTGGCTGGAGTCTGCCTCGCCGGCTTGCTGCATGTGGCCCGCTACGTTGCCGGCAACACCAAGACCAAAGGTACGGTGCCACTGCTTCAGCCTGGCTGAATTGCGCACCATCTGTACCGCCTGACAGGGCTCCACGTGTTCCGCAAATGAAGCTACATGTCCTTTGAAACACTCTGTTGGCTGTCACGGCCCTTATGGTCCTAGACATGTCACAAGATCTAGAATGATCCAGCAAACCCCGCCTTGAAGTTTTCGACAAAGCCCGAAAAATCCACAGAGCCTGTCTTCTGAGGATCCAGAATTGAGCAAAGCACGGCAGCGTGCTCGGTTGCATCAAACTTGCGGCACATGTGGCGAATCTCTGCGTGGGTGAGGCTGCCATCATTGTCTCGGTCAAGCTTCTTCCAAATGGCCCACTGCCGAGGGTGGGTCGCTTTTGTTGCAAAGCCTCGCCCAGGATGAGAGCCTGCGCTCAGAACGCGTAGGAACCTCATGGCTCCGGCTGTTAGTCTAGCTTGAGCCTTTCAATTCAGCCTTGCATCTCAACGCAGCCCTTGACATTTGCTCTGCTGCTCCACCGGCACACGGAAGCATGGCAGGCGGGCGGCATCAGGCATCTGCTGCTTCAGCCGTTGACCAGGAGTAAAGCTTTTGGCATCAAATTCACCAAAGGACTCCCCGCGCAGATCCACCTCAACCACATAATCTGCAGCAACCAACATGGCACATCACTTTGCGAAGCAGGCGGGTTTGTCCGCCGGCTAAGCTTTTCTCATGAGGCGTTCGACCCTTTTCAGGATCAGAAGGTTCTCTTGTGATGCGCTCTCTGATTCACATGCTGAATTGGATAAAGCGATCAGCAGCACTGAGAATTGCTCAAGACTGAAGAAGGTCCAGCATGACTGGCCTCAAGGAGCAGCTTTGGTTGAGTCCATGGATTGGCATGGATGAGAAGCTGATGCCAAATTTGGCTGGTTGTTTTGAAGTGAAGCAACGCAATCATGGGCTCAGGTGAGCACTGTCCCTTCTGATTAAAAAGAAGGCATCCTTTCAGCTGCTTGTGCTGCTGACGAGCCAGGAATCGAGTGCACGGCCAAAAACGCCAAGGGCTGGGCCATTTGCACAGCTTTCCTGATCTCCCGTATCCTGGCGGCATGAGCAGGTTCCAGGGTCGCAGGGTCCACTTTGGGATGAGCCTTCTTTGCGCATGGGGCTGCTTTCTCGCGCAAGGGCACAGACTAGGTAAGGTAAGGTAACAAGGGCCCTTAGAAAGATCACATCCTCAACATCAAGGCACAGAAGGGCCCTAATTGAGGAGTGGCCTGTTGTGCTGGCCCAAGCCTGCAGCGCCAGCTCTGCATTTACTGCGCCCACCTGCCCAGAACTCCAACAGGAGCCACGCAAGTCGCTTCCCTACATGAACCGCATCTGATAAGCAAACGGCACAGCACCTGCCCACTTTTGGCCCCATGCCACTTTGGACATGCAATCCGCTCTTATCCATGCCACCTTGAACCGCATCACACTCTCGACGGCCAATGCGCTTTGAAAACTGTCTTCCAGCCCTGTGCCGGATTCGGATGATGATTGGCACTGGTAGGCCTCGGCTGCTCCTCCACACGCTCCACACGCTCCACTCGCCGTGGGCCATGCAGTCGTGCTTCGGCTGCGGCCATGGCGTTGGTGAAGCCCAGCAACGTGCTGTGACTCTTGCTGCTGCTGGTGCTAGCAACCTACCAAGCGGAGGGTGCCCATTTTCGGCCTCTTTTGAAGCCTGCCTACAACCAAAGCGAACAGGATGCCCTCCAAAGAACAAACATTCACCAATCAACACGGCTGAACCAGCATCTCAGGCCAAAACAAAATGCGTTATCTCGCCTGTTAGCTGGGAGCTGCTGGCAAAAAGCGTTACGCGCCAGCGTCACCCTATGGAAGTCTACAGGCAGGGGCTTTGATTTTCGGATTTTCGGACCTCCGAGCCCATAACGTCCTCCATGCAAAAGAGCTTTCCGCTGACAGCGCCCCCGGAGGACACCGCCGTGACCAGCTCCGCATGGCGCCGCTCCAAAATGGAGAGCTGGCGCTGGTGCGCCTCGATCTGGCGCCGATGCATCTCCATTTGCTGCACCGTCCAACTCAGCTCATCCTCAAAGCTCCGTCTGGAGGGCTCCTTCCTCAGCTTGCACCTGGCGCTTGCTTCAACTCTCGTTCGCAAAAGTCGTGGAGTCGCCTCTGCCCTCCTTGCTTACTTGTGCGTCGTGTTTTGCCTGGCTCGATTCCTGCGGCAACCTCCGTTTTTGGGGCACAAAGGGTTCGGTCCAAGGCCGCCAGCAGCCCTTGCTCCCAAGCCTTACACACTCACGCTTCCGAGTCGTGCGCACGGCAGAGCAGTGCGGCACGTCCTGATCCGGGCGCGGCCTTGTGCCGCTGTCGAGGTGCAACCTACTTAAAAGGTCTGGCTAGGTCATTGGCCGTTCGGATTGGCCTGCCAGCGCAAAAAGTGCGAAGAGCACGATCCACGTTGTGTAAGGTACAACGTGGCAGCTCAAGCGTAAGGCCACTCTGTGGTGGTCCAACTCCCAGGGTTGAGAGATTGAGGCTTCGAACCTCTCCAATGCCCAAGTTGAAAAAGGAAGCACAAGCCCGAAAAAGCAAGCGAACCACATGGATGTCCGAACCAAGATTGCATTGAGCATGGGAGAGGCTAGGCTGATCTCGCCAAATCGCACCGTCTTTGTGGGGTGCCGGGCTGGGAAAAGCTACGCCTGCAAGCCTGAGCGCAATCGCGCATTCAAGCCAAGAAATGAAAACTGGTCCTTCGGAGGTCTGGGCTTGCTGATGCAGCCATTGGATGACCTGAAGGGGAAACCTGGTGCCGAATTTGAATTCTACTGCTGATCCTGCAAGGTCCGTTGCCCATTCTGGGCTAAGCGAAGCGAGCCATCTAATCTGCCCTTCACTGTGTGCATAGGGCAGCGGCTCCTCGTCATCGGGGAGGTCGTCAGGACTCTTTGAAGCACCACTCAGGTGCTACTGAGGCCTTATTCGCAAAACGGTGCCTCCTTTATTGCCGCATAAGGGTTAGTGCCAAAATGGGAGGATTGCCCAGTTCCACTGGGCAGCTCCCCTCAGCAGCTGATGGGAGTAGGATTGATGCCACTCCCACAGCGAGGGAGGAATCCTCCCACCTCACCGGATGCCCTCCCGGCATCATGGGTGAGGAAGGAAAGTAGCGAAGATCAGCTTGATCAATTCGCTTTCGACTGAGGGGAAGACCCGGTTCTCAGTCGGAAATTGCGGGTCCGGATGAGTAAGTTCATCCGCCCATGTGTTAAAGTCGCGCTTCACATGCGACGGTCCTAACATGACCTGGTGGTCATGCAGTGTTAACACAATTTCCATGAGGATGGCCGCATTGGGCATCCTGCGAGTGGAATCGTTAAGCAGGGAGAAAACGTTTCCCTGGTTATCACTAGCAACCAGAATCCTAGTGTGAGAAGCCGAGCCGGCTGCACAAAGCAGAGCAGCCCTCACCAAAAGGAGGAGGCCGAAGAGCTCCAAGGCCGCTATCGCCCGCTGCGGGTCCCCAGTAGTGAAGGCCCACGGCTCGCCCTCCGGTGTGATTCTGTGTTGGAACCACTTCACTCGGGACTTGTCGGGGTTGGGCACGTCCGAGCACCAACCACCAACCCATGCATGGTCCGCCTGTTTGCCAGCTCCCGCATCAGATGCCCCCGTCCATGGAAGTGTGGGAGCAAATGGAGATGCCAGTGGGAACCTCTGGTTGAAGAGCTTCCCCAGAAGGATGGCCAGAGCACGAACCAGCTTCGGTGGCCTGCCCGAAGTGGTGCAGGCCTTCTTCCAGCTCCAAAAGGGCTGGAGGAAAGGTTTCGTCAATGGACACGCCGAAGTAGCCCATTGAATCCGGCCCAGGGCTTGTTCCACCTCCTTGCTGGTAAAGATGTCCCCCTGGGCCAGCCGTTTGAGAGTGGCCAGGATTATGACGTGCTTGACTGGAGCCAGCAGCACACAGGGCGTGATTGGGTCCACCACGAATCCCAACCAGGTATTGACCGGGGAGAGCGCCGTCTTCTTCCAAGAAAGCGGGACTCCCAGCGCCAGAAGAGTGGCCAGGATGGCTGTGGCGTCCCAGTCCGCCCTGCTGCATCTGAGGACCCAGCAGTAGTCGTCCACAAAAACTAAGTGCCAGTCCACCTGAGGGAAGATGTAGTACAAGAGTCTGAGCACCAAGGATGCCTTTCTTCCCCAGTACAGTTGTGCCGAGGCCATGCCGTACGTGCCCACTCTATTGACCCACCACCGGTTCTGGATGCAGGCCACCTGGTATTTCCAGTCTTTCTGGAGCACTTTTATGCGCCTGTGGGCCTTGGTGACATCCGCCTTGAGGATGATGAAGGTTTCCCCCTGTGTCGGCGGCTGCCACGTCAGGGGTTCCCCCCTGCTCCCCCCAGGGCGTTCCGTGCCTGGGGGGGTTGGGGGGAATGGGGCCCTCCTATCAGGGCCCTCGGCACCTGGGAGTGGCCCCTTCCCTGAGGGTGTTGACCGCGGAGAGACGTCCAGGCCGCCGGAGGTCTCCATCATCCGCCTGCCCCTATCAGGGCCCTCGGCACCTGGGGGCAGGCTGGTGCTGTGGGGGTCCCTCTCAGGGCCCTCGGCACCTGGGGACTGCCCCTGCACCGGCTGGTGAACATCCCGAGGTTCCTCATCAGTGCCCGAGGATGGGGCTCGGAGTAGATGAGGATGGTCCGCCGCTGTCCTGAGCCAGTGGATGGCATGGAGGCAGTCTCCAACCATCGGTGCGGTGGTCTTCTCCTCCGTGTGAGCCTGGATGTGTGCGTTTGCTCCCCCTTTTGAGCCATCATAGATCGTCCTGATCTTGTCCGACTCATCAATCCCTGCAAGGGGGCCCGGGCAAAGTTCCTCCGGTTTGCAGCGGCACCTCTCTGCCGCCTCGGAGCGAGTGAAGGGACCGTCCACCATGTCCAAGGCTCGTTCCTCGTAAAAGGTTGATTCGATTTCCTTGGCAAAGAGTTCAGCCGTTGGGTAGTTATCATGAGCCACTGGCGGGGGGGGATCTTCCCCCAGCCATGCCTCTCCCTTGAGCTCCTCCTTAGTGGGCCAAACTCCCGGAAAGGTCAAGGTAGGGTCCGAGACTCCCAAAAGGACCCCCTCTTTCAGTGTCAGGGGGAACTCCCAATCAGGGTCACCTGAAAGGGATGCCAAGTGCGACACTAAGTCCAGGAGGAAGGGTTGTCCTGGGCATCGTTCATGGAGGTGCCTCGGTCCTAGGATAGCCCGCAGCTCCTCGAGGTCGGTTTCCTGGAAGGGGTGTGTGGTGGCACCTGATGCCAGGGACATCCGGACCTTATCAATCCAGGGCCTGGTAAGGGTCATGATCAGGGCGCCCAAAGTAGCCAAAGGGGAAACTCTCCGAAAAGGGGGGTTGAGCCTCCCCGGGGAAGGTTTCCCCCCCCCATCTCTCAGGGGGCGTGAACGGAAACCCAATTGGACAATCGCAACTCGGTCAGTGAGGCGTGGGACCCGGAAAGCGGGCAGGCATTCGGGGCGGTCCAGGACCTGGTCCCCATGTTCTTCCTTTTCCAGTTGTTCCGCATCTCCGGCCATCGGGGGCATGGGAGATGGGAAGTCTGGACTCATAGTTCCACGAGGGCTTACGGTGTCAGCCTCATGGTGGATGTGCCCGTGCTGGCGGGGCTTCGGGGCATTCTTGCCTCCGGGCTCTGGGCCCTGGTGTGACGAGGAGGGACCGCCTCCCTGATTGGGTCCCCGTTTCCCCGGGGAGAAGGGCCCCCAGGGGGGTCCGACCCCCTTCCCTTAGGTGGTTCCTTAGGGTTTCCCGGGAATTGTGAGGGGATCCGGATGTGCCCCGGCGCTGCGAGTGACACAGCGATGGCTTTGGCCAGGCCTGCCATCATATCCCAGGGGTATCTGCTGAGAGTCGAGGACTCGCTGGTGCCCACATGTGACTGATGTGTGCACCGCACTTGATCCCAGTCCTGGATTGGGAGATCCGTGGCAAGTGTGGTGGCCTTCTTGACCAGCTGGCCCAGGCGGCACTGGTCGAAGGAGATTGCTGTCAAGGAGTTTTCCTCCATCCAAATCTGCCCCTCCTCCGTGATCCAGAAGGATGAGCATTCCTTGGCTTTGGGCAGCGAGCTGCTCACCACTGGGTCCTCCGGGTGCTCCAAGAAGGATTTTGGCCCTGGCAGCGAGGCCGCCGATCTTGAGGCCCTTGCCAGGCTGGTGATGTACATCTGCCTCAAAATGAGGGTACTGTCCTCATCAAGCTGAGTCTGGGCGGCCTGGTCCAGGTGTGGGAGGCCCCAAAGTGTCTCTCGAGTGCGTCCTCGCACCGGGGTGGGGGCCCCCGGTTTTGGTATGTGGCGCAGGATGGACCATGTCCTGCAGTTGGGTCCTCCCCCAATGAAGACCACTCGGCCCTGCTTTGCTGCCGTGCAGAGCGCTCCATACAGCTCGGGTTGGAGCATGTCGTGGTTCCCTTTTGGTCCGGATCGTAGGATGTCTACTGCCACCACCATGCTGGAGAGGTGCGGGTAGTTGGCATGAAGACAGCTGTCTAAGGAAGTTGGGTCTTCCTTGCCTGCATAGAGCAGGACAATGATGGGCCCACTGGATGGAACTTTGGGCGATGTGCCCTGTGTCCATCTCAGCCGCTGTGCCAGGCGCTCCGGGATGTTCTCCATCCACGGGAAGGTGTCCCCTCCCGGTGACAGCTCCGTGGGACTTGTCAGGGGGGTAGCTGAAAAGCGTTGGCCCCCTTCATTCAGCCCAACAGAACTCTTATGAAAAACCACCGGGTCCTGCTTGATGATGTTGGGCGCCGGAAGTGGGACCGGCTGCCTCCTGGGCGTGTTCCTCGGCGTTGCGGTGTGCTGCCAGTTGTCCGGCACTCGGGCCTGCTGGGCGCGGCCCCCCGTGTCAGGGCCCTTGGCACCTGCGGGGAACCGTCCCGCCCCTGCCATCTCAGGGCCCTCGGCACCTGTGGCACGGGGCTGCGGCGTTGCCGTTGTGTCAGCTGTGTGGTTGTTCTGACCCCAGCTGGGGTGTTGTGCACGCTGGTTCTGTCGTCCCCATCCTTGTTCCGCCGAGGAGGGCCGCCGCCTGGCCTGTCCCCCCCCTGTGTCAGGGCCCTCGGCACCTGCAGGAGGGGGCTCATGTGCCTGCTTGGGGCGTTTTCGCCCCCTCTCGCCCCCCCGGGCCCTATCAGGGCCCTCGGCACCTGAGGCCTCCCGGGGGGTCGGGGTCCGAGCCCCTAGTCAACCCGGGCAGTCCTGCGGGAGGTGGTCTCCCAGGCAGATGCGGCCCGTCGCCAGGATGAGGTTGCACTTGTGCGTGCGTCCGCAGTTGCCCGGGCAGCGCCCGCGCATCCAGTTGTTACAGAACTGGTTCCCTTTCGGATCGGTGGCCGCCTGCTTGTTACTGCCCCTGGAGGCCTGATTGTTCGGCTGGGGGGGCTTACCTTTCCCTTTGCTCCCAGGCTTGCCCCTGGACTTCCCCTTGCCCCTGGACTTGTTCTTGCCCTTCTGGGGTGGTGCGTAGTCCATGGATGTCCTGGTCTGTGGGCGGCCCCTGGAGAAGGTCCTGATCTTCTCATAGACCTCACGTGTCCAAAACAATGTGTCCTGCCTTACCGACAGCATGGCCGCCTTGAGGGTGCTGCCCTCATGCATCTGCTCGTGAATCTTCCGCCATGCATTGCGTTCGGCAATTGCCAGGACGTGGTCCTCGGGAGGGGGAAAACGGCCCCCGATGTCCTCCCCATAGAACCACTCATACCAGCTCTCCAGGTCCTCTCGGGTGATGTCGAACTGGCCGAACTGTGGAAACGATAGGACGCACATGAGGAGGGTGTTCCGGAACACCGCGTGCATCCTCTCGAGCTGGTGGCGAGTTTTCGGCTCGCCCCGCTCTTCCACCTCGTCCTCCCGGTCCCAGCCATCGACCGTGGTCTTCTTGGCGGTCTTCCATGGCCGTTCTCCTGGTTCCGGGAGTGCGCTTACCAGGTATTTCATGGGGATGAAGCCGATCTCGCCTCCAGCGCAGAGTTTGAACTGGCGCTTCATCAGCTGGTCGCTTCCTTGCAGGGCCAACTTGGGTTTGGTGAGTTTGGTCTTCTCCTCCCAAACCCTCTCCAGCTGCCCCCGTTCGCACGAGACCGTGAGATTCGGGGCAGTGTCCCCGGGCGTGTGCGGCCCGGGTCCCGATGTTGCATGTGCCCCCACTCCCATGGATCGTTGAGCCGCGTGAACCACCTGGAACATCCGGGCCGCGATCAGCCGGGAGGTCACATCCGTGTAGTGGTTGTTGTTGGGGGCGAAGCCCAACTCCCTCGGCGCCGTCTCCCTTGCCCGGTCAGGCGAGTCCCACCGGGTCGCGAGGTCCTCCATCGAGACAAAGCCCTCATCCGACAGCGTCGCTTGGATGAACCACGGGATGCCCTTGAGGACCATGAGGTTCCTGGCGGTCTTGTGGAGCTTGGCCACTGCGTTCGCATACACTTCGGGAATCTCCTGTGGTGGTGCCACCAACTCATCCGGCGGCACCGCCATGGTGTGGGTGGGCGGGATTTCAGATTCCAAGACAAAAGGGAAGTGTCCACTTGAGCCAAAATGGTGGCCCAAGTGGATACTTACAAAGAGTCAAGACAAGCGACCACCTACGGTTAACACTTTAGCCCAGACTCTTTGAAGCACCACTCAGGTGCTACTGAGGCCTTATTCGCAAAACGGTGCCTCCTTTATTGCCGCATAAGGGTTAGTGCCAAAATGGGAGGATTGCCCAGTTCCACTGGGCAGCTCCCCTCAGCAGCTGATGGGAGTAGGATTGATGCCACTCCCAACGGACGGATCGCATCAGCTGCCAATACCAACGGACGAGCTGGTCGTTGGGGGGGTCCTCCTTCCCCATATGCCGTGGGGTCCCGCTGTCGCATCTCAGGGCCCTCGGCACCTGTGCGTGCAGCTGCCCTGCTGCGGACCCTGGGGGGTGCCTGGGAGAGCGTCTCAGGGCCCTCGGCACCTGCGCCCTCCCCCTGCCGCCTTCCCTGGAGGCACGGGGGGGGAGAGTGTCAGGGCCCTCGGCACCTGCTCTATCCCCCCTCACTCAATTTCCGGGAGGACGATCGCTTCCTTGTCAGACTGAGTGTCCACACTCTCGTCAGTGTCCGAGGAGAGGGAGATGGAGGCCTCGGAGTCCTGCGCTGCATAGGGCTCCACGGCCATCCACGTGTTCGGGAAGGTGAAATGCCGGAAGCATCTGGTGCATCCTAGGTACATCTCCGGTTCAGCATGGAAGTCCTGCTCCGCCAGCTCCGAGATCTTGGGCGGCCCCGGCCTCCAGCCACACCCCACTGTGACGCCATCCGTGTCCAGTAGGTGCATGCTGTAGGCTTTGGTGGGACCCTTTCGGGCCGTGGTGGCAATCACCGTCAGTGGACCCCGAGGCGGGGGCACCTCATCTGCAGCCACCTTGGTGATGGTCGGCTTGTCGGCGGGGATCACATCCCAGCTGGCATGTGAGGGCGGTGTGTCCGGGACTTCCTTGAACAAGGCCTTTGGTGAGGCAGGGCACTCCACCCTGTCCGCCCAGTCCTCATGTCCGAGGTCGACTCGGACCGCCCTTCCTGCCTCGAGTTGCATGGACGGGAGCTTCTGGAGAACCTGGTCCCAGATGGAGCACACCACGTGTCGCTTCTCCCGGGTGTAAACATCCGCCGTGGATTCCTTGAACCAGTTCCCCAGGTACTGGCGTTGGTCCCTCGGTATGTGAGCCTGGAATGCACAATCCGGCATGAAGACCCGGAAGGAGTACCACGATAGTTCCGCCACATCCTTGGCTGGCGCGCCCTGCTTCCCCAAGGCGTCTTTGAGCCACCTCAGGGACCTGTCTGGGGTGCCTGGGCGGGGGATGAAACCCGTCCTGTCCTTATTGATCGTGGGGATCAGGTAGTCCATCTCGCGAAACTCCTCCGAGGCCCTGAATCTCTTCCACCACTTTTCCAAGGGGATCCACCATCTGGCTCCCGAGAAAGAGAATAATGGGGCGATGAGCGGGACCGGGTTCCGTTTGATGGCCACTGCCGACGTGGTCTTTGTCTGCCAGGCGAGCAGCTCCAGGGTGTTGCTCGTGGACCTGACCGTCTGCGGCGAGGTGTGCTGCACGTCGTTGAAGCGCGCACTGCAGGCTAGGTTGAACCTGGCCATCGCCAGAATGTACCTGTCCACTGCTTTGGTCAACTCCGGGACCTGGTTCTCCGAGGGGCCCCCTTCCGCCCCTTGTTCCAGGGCCCAAACAATCGCCCGGGTCGGAACCACCGCTTTACGCTGTGGTTTGACCTGGGTGTCCACCAATGTCTCTTGGATGGCTTTTCGCTTTGCCAGGAGCTGTTTGTGTTCGTCAACGTTGAGCATGCCGAGTTTAATGGAGAGCCACTTTAAAGTGCCCCACCACTTCTGGAGCTTCGCCGGGGTGACCTCCAGCGTGACCGCCTGGTTCATGAGGTGCCGTACGTCCCCGGCCGTCCAGGGGAGGTTCTGGAAGCCGATCTTGCGCATGCCCTCATAGGCCAAGCAATGTGCACGGATGGTCCGGAAACGGGCATCTCCGAACAGGTGGCCAAACTCCTCCAGCTCCTTGGCCCCCATCACCTGGTGCATGTAGGGGATCTGGTGGCGGAAGGGAATGAAGTAGCCCAGGAGGCGTTCCAGCCACCTGGCCCTCAAGTGCTGTTCCAACGCTCGTTGGGATGTCGGCAGTTGGGTTTTGATCTTCCCTGGTTTCCAATGCCGCCACTTGTTGGCCACTGCCAGGACATCCGGGGCCTCAATCGATCCGGAGAGGATCCACTCCTCACGGTCCCGGATGGCCTGTTCCATTTCCAGTGGAGAATAGGTGTACGATTGTCTAGCGCCTGCCGCACGAAACAGAAGTTGCTGCAGGGTCTTGGTACCGAGCTCCAAATCCGCCTCCTCCAGCGGTTGTGGTTGGGAGCCGAGTATCCTTGCGAGGATCAAGTTGTAGGTGTCCGAGGCCACCAGGACGTGGTCATCGTCGGGTGCCATCCCCACGATTCGTGTCCACGGTCGCGGGTCGAAGACCGCCGCATCCGGGTTGGCAACCTGGTCCTTTTTGACCCATTCCAGGCAGCACGCCACGAGGATTTCCCCGTCCGACTGCACTGGTGCACATCCAAGGTCATGCAAAATCAACTGGACCGCGGTTGGGACCCCTAGGAAGGTCGTTCCAAACGGGGAAGGGAGGCGGGGCCTCCACATCATCATGATCCACTCGAGCCCGGAGCCAAATCTCAAGGCGCCTTGCACGCACTTCAAAAGAGAGACCCGGGAAAAGGCCCCGGGGAGCCCCAAGTCCTCTTCCGGGTCTCTCTTTCACTCAATGCATGCGGCAGATCGCTTCTTGGACGGGTCCGGGGTCTTTTCGCGAAGCCGGACGTTGGAGGCCCACATCCACTCCGGAAAGTGAAACCCGGGCGGCCCCAAAAACCCCGGAAAGCCAAACCCGAAAACGGGGGGGGGGGGACCCGGGGAGCCTCCACGGAAAGGGAAAACCAAACGAGGGGGGGGGGGGGAGCCCAGGCGCACTCCGGACCAGCCCAAGCGCGCCCCTTTTTCTCGCCTGGTGCAGGCCAAGGCCTGTGCTGTGCCCGGGGGGGATATCAGCGCCATCGGCAGCTGTCCTCCCCCGGGGTGCCCTGCAATTCCGTTCCGGATGGCCGCAGTGTTGCATGATCACACGGCCCCCTTGGCAATGTCGTCAATGCGCTTGAGCGCCGCCGCCTCCGGGTTCCGGAGAATCAGCTCCCAGATGGCATCTGAGACATGGCCGGTCTGGGTGACGTGGCTGAACCTAAATCGTGGGACTTTCTGGTCCACCACGGAGACATCCCGCAGCGGGGCAGACGGCTCTACCCGGCGGTAGAACTCCAGCCGTTCCTTGACCCAGCGGTTGTACAGTCCATCGGGCGGCTCGTCCAGCACCAGCTGAAGGATGGCCTTGCCGGCCCGGATCTGGAGGAGGCGAGTGCCCCCTCCCCCGGCGCGCCAGTACCCCTTGCAGTACTTGCACATATAGCCCCCCCGGGTTTCCCCCTTCGTCTTGGGGATGAGCTCCCATGGGGTGACTGAGCTCAGAACCAGGCCGCACTCCATGTGCGCCCAGAAGACGTGCTTCGTCTCTGCCGAGAAGTTCTTCTTCTTGTACTCCTTGCCCACCACGCCGTGGACGTTGTCCGATGTGATGGGGGGGTAGACGATCCCCTCATCGCCCTCTCCTCCCCTGGGGCGGATGTCAGGGCCATCGGCACCTGTCCGGCACCCGGGGGCGGAGGGGTCCAGGCCCATCAGCTTGATCATGTCGTTGGTGTAGCCAAGCTTGCGGTAGATGGAGGGGGCCACTGAGTCGGGGACTGCGCCGACCCACCACTGCTTCGTGTTGCAGCGCCAGTTGACTTTCACCTCCGCCAGGGCCCCCGGGCCTCCAATGCGGTCCATGAGGGCCTGGTACACCTCTGGGAACTGCTGGAGACTCTCCACCGGGACAGATATGCGCTCATCACATACCGCCCGGAGGATCATCTGTTCCTTGGAGTCCGCCACGTCCTGGACCGGGAGCTGCATTACCTCCGCCGGGGTGTCCGTGAGGAAGGCCCGGGCCGCAAGGACCTTGCCCATGGCCCGGTAGACCAGGCGCCACTCCGGTCCTGTCTGCGGAAGCGGAAGGCCCTCCTCCTTCAGGAAGCACCGAGCATCTTCCTTCAGGGTCTCCCAGCCTTCCAGGCGGATCTGATTCTGGGCCTTGTTCTTCGGGCCCCGCTGCCTAGGGCCCTGAAGCAATGGCAGAGACTCCCAGACTCCCCAGAGCTGGCGCAGAGTGAAGCTGTGACCAAACATCCCCAGCAAGCCTGGGAGTGTCCAGGACGAGATCTGGCGCGTCCAGTGGAAGTCCTCCTCCGGATCGTGGGGGGCCGCCCAGAAGATGGATCGCAGGTCCTCGGGGTATGGTCGGTCCCCCGCCTTGGCCTGCTGGTTCAGCTCCTCAACGGAGTACCTGGCCCATGGGAGTCCACCCGCCTGGTGGTTCCTGGGATGCGTACCCTTTTCCAGCGCCTCCGGATTCACCTTGGTGAGGTTGTTGGCCCAGTCCGGGACGTGTACGGGCCCCGGTCGTCGGACCCAGCGGCCCGCAAAGATGCGGACCTCTCCGACACGCTTGCTCATCATCCAGCGCAGGACCGCGAGCTGCACCTCCGGGTCCTGGGTGTCCAGGCCCCCCGGGGTGGCGGACGGCTTGTCAGGGCCCTCGGCACCTGAGCTCGTCGCACCAGAGCCCGAAGCTGGGGGGATGGTGGGCTGCCTGTCAGGGCCCTCGGCACCTGGGCGCGCCGCACCAGAGCCCCCCGCCTTTGGAATGGGGATCCCCGCCAGATCCGGCAGATCTGCCAGGAGGGCCCCCGGAAAGGGGTTCCTACCCAGCGAGATGACCGCCTTGGCTTCGAGGTAGGAGTCCGTGAGGGACGTGAGGTCGTCCATGCTGAAATCCCTCCATGCCGTGGTCGGCTCAAAGACCCCTGTCTCAATGGCAACTCGGATCTCGCTAGGCCACGCACTGAATGGAGGCTTGATGGGCTCGAGCATTCTGGTCTCGAGGGCGCCCTTCGCTTGTCTGGCCTGGTGCTTTGCCTTCGCCTCTTCCGCAGTGGTCTGGGCCTGGAGGAGCTCCGGTGTGGGCCTCCCCCAGTCCGCGCCCAGCTTATCCAGCAGTTTCTCGCGGAAAAGGTCCAAGTCCAAATTCTTGAGGAGTTGTCCCCCATCGCCTCCTCCATCGATGGCCCCTCCTTGGAGCTCGTGGAGGACCGCCGCAGATCGCTCCACCGCTGCCACCTGGTCTGCCTTCTTTGCCTCTTCCTGGGCGATGGTGGTGGCGTTGAGCCGGGTCTGGATTTTGAAGGCCTTCACTGCCGACGGGTGGAAGGCCCTGCACTCCTGGCCCTCTTCCTTGTCGCCCGGCAACGGGGGCCTTTCCCCCATTGGGGCCGTCAGGAAATCCTCGTCCAGCTCCATGGGGCAGTTCCTGATCACCGCCCGGACCGAGGAGGGGACAAAATCCGAGAAGCTGGCCTGGTCCAGGTTCTCGCATGCCATGGGTCGGTGGCCAGCTCGCTGACATCCACCGAGGCGCTGAGCTTGAGGTCGCGGGCCCGGTCCGTGTCAGGGCCATCGGCACCTGCGGACCGGGCCGCCGTCCAGACCGCATTGCCCTGGTCATCCACTGTCAGCTGCCAGTGCGTGCCCGCCATTTCCAGGGTGGCCAAGTTGGACGCCGTGTCGATGGGCTCCGTCTTTTTGCCGCACCCCATACACTTCCTGGCGCCCTTCTTCACCCAGGGCATGGTGCAGCAGGGGCAGATCCAGGATGTGGGCTCCTTACCCAGGGGGCGGTTCTCAAGGCCCCCATACCCCAGGCCAGCGCGCTTGCCAACCTTCTGTCCCGGGGTGCTGAGCAGGGCCTCATGCTCATACTTCATCTTGGCGATGTAGAACGCCTCCACCACGCGCTCCAGGCCCCCCTGCTTGAGTTGGGGGCCCTCAAAGCCTCTCAAGAGCCGCTGGACATCCTTGGCCTGCAGTCGTCGGAGCCTGGCGGCCGTGGTCCCATCAAAACACGGGAAGTCGCCCGCCATCTGGTCCGCACTGAATTGGTAAAGGCCCTCAGAGACTTTGAGGGCCTTGGTGAAGACGCTTCCCCCTGGCGGGGGGGCTGCGGGGTCCTCATCCCCCTCCGAGGACACCTGCGCCCTGGCCTTTTCCATAAGGTCCTGGCGTCCCTGCCACTTGGTGTCGGACATCGGGGGGTCCACCTCATCTTCCGCCAGGGGTTCCTCCATCGGGGGCTCCTCCTCGTCTTCCGCCAGGAGTTCCTCCATGGGAACATCCGGCTCTGGAGGGTCGAGAAGCTCCAGGAACGCCCCTGGGGGGCGTGTCAGGGCCTTCGGCACCTGCGCCACCCCAGGGGGGGAGTCCGCCATCAGCTCGTCCTCGGCCTTACGCTTGGCTGGGATGAGTGGGGCTTGCTCCAGCTCGTCGGCGCTGGAGAAGAACCGTTCGTCCGGTGCCTGAGGGACCTCAGCCGCCAGGACGGTCCAACCTTCTTCCTCCTTTTTCACAAGGCTTGCCAGGTACTTCGCCATGGATGCCTTCGCCTTCGCCTTAGCCTCTGCAACCGCGGCACCAGCATAGGCGGGGGTGTACATGGCTTTGATAGGAGGGGAATGAGAAATTTCAGATTCCAAGACAAAAGGGAAGTGTCCACTTGAGCCAAAATGGTGGCCCAAGTGGATACTTACAAAGAGTCAAGACAAGCGACCACCTACGGTTAACACTTTAGCCCAGGGTTCGCTGGTGATGCTTGGCTTTTTCTCTCCCGTCATTGGATTCGGCAATGGCAAGATGAAGGCTCTGCAGAAGGCGGAGTCGGTGTAGCTGATCACGTTCAGCCTGCTCGTAGTTGCTCCAAAGTAGTGCAAAATCAGGGTTACGCCTTTGATTTGCATGCTTAGCGGCTGCGTCTGCGGAGTTGTTCCATCGAGCTGCCCATTCATCGGCTGGGTTTTCACACTCATCCGGATGACCATGACCTGGTAGATGCAGTACTCGAAATTGACCAGGTGCAAGTCCAGATAGATGCTGATGAAGTTCTTGCCATAGGTCACCGTTGCTGCGATCCGGAATGTCAGAGTCATCTGCTTGGATACGCCATGTACCTGCTGCAGCGTACGCCGAGTCGGTCCACAGTGTGGTGTTGCACGCACTGAGGGTGGTCCATTTTGCAGCGCAGATAATAGCTGTGAGCTCGGCCCGGTTGATGCACTGAACTGGGCCTGCGAGCTCGCCTGATGAGATGCAGCAAACGTGCGTTGCCGATACCAACGCCCAGGAAGCAAGTGCGAGTGGCCGGTAGGTGGGTGACGTACATGAGCCACCCGAGAAGAGGTGGACGTCTTCGTCGGCTTGGGCAACAAGTTGAAAGTGGAATGGTTCATTTTGGAGGTTGTAGAAGTACTCCCGAACTTGTCCAAGAAGGGGGTTTCGAGGGAGTAGTAGCCGCTCTCGTACACATACAGGAGAATCGTGCCATAGGCGCCGAGCTTGTTCATGCTTCGCATGACACTCAGCAAAGGCTGGACATTCGAGGCATCTGTGCTCGGCTGTGTCATTGGCTGGGCAATGGTTGCATTGGCTGGTTGACAGGTTGTCGAACTTGGCCTTCTGGGTGTTGAGGTAGAAGGCTCCTTCCCGAAGTGTGTTGACTCTGGCGTTCTCAAGCGCTGTGAGGTGTGAACTGCATTGCTTGACTGCGGCCCAATTGATGCCTTCAAGGCCCTGAAAGTCTGCTCGAGTTGAGACCTCGCGCGCGGTCTTCTGGAGCCAGGCATCTTCAAGTAAATCATGAAGTATACCATTGTCAATGATCAACAGGTTGTGAAAGTGCCCTTCATGATCGACCAGAAAGGGAGGTGCCTCAATAGCCCACAGGACAAGGTTGAGCTGGCGCATCAGGACAGAGAAGGGTCCGGCAAATGTGCGACCATTGTAGGAAGCAATGAATTGTGTCCACAAATCAATGAGGGAGGCCTGCTTGACAAGGACCCGCTTGAATGTGCGCACCACATGCCAGAGCTGAAAGAAGCCTGGGTCGCTAAGGGCATTCCCAGTCAGGAGGCTGAGTCGAATTGTCGGATTGGCTCCAGCTCTTCCGCATCCAACTGCCCTGACTGCGGCCGTCCTGAGCTGCTTGATGGATGCCGTGCTGAGGTCCTCGATGGGAGCACTATGGAAGATCTTCGGCCAAATTGCCTGGAAGAGGATGAAGTACTTGTTGAAGGAGGGAAGATTGATCTTCTTAAGCAGGGCCCAAATAGGGTGAAGCCCGGCGAGTAGATCAGGGTGATGAGCCGTCTTCCGGCGGGCTCCATAGGTCATTTGGCCTCCAAGATCCTTGTCCTTCTGACTGATGCGACGACCCAGAAGTGCGAGTTGTTTGCGGTGCTGTGGCTGAACTGCCCAAAGGTAGGTTTTGCCAGCGTCAATGCTGAGCTGAAACATTTCCAGGAAGGTGTCCTGGGAAACCACTGCCTGAAGGAGAGCCCCGGGCTGGTTGGAGACAATTTCCAGGTTGTCGACAAAGGAGATCGATGTTGCCCTCGGGGAGAAGTGTGATTGGTACAGGTGATAGCACCAGTCAACTAGCACCATTGCCAGGCAGCTTAAGGGGCATCCCTCTGGGTATCCGCAGTTCGAGAAGAGCGGTGTACCGATGGTGTCGTGGACAACGAACCTCCGGGAGAAGCCAGTCAGGAATCGGTGCCATGCCTCGACGAAGTCGGACGGGAAGCCAACGTGTTTGGCAACCTGCTTGATTGGAAGCCGTGGCAAGTGATTGAAAGCCTTCTCGACGTCCGCAACGCAGCCAACCAGGGGCTGGTCCTGTTGGGCTCGCAGCTCGATGAGAGCCTGAAGAGGCAACCAAATCTCCTGAGCTTCACGTGACGGCAGAAATCCAAAAGCCGGGCAGTCCATGAGTTGGGACAGCTTGGAGAGTCCTTGCCGTGCCCGAAGCGAGGCCCAATTTCTGTAGATCATGCTCAGGACAATGATTGGGCGGAACTGTGAGACTTCCTCAGCCTCCGGGCACTTGGCAATGCCATGGGCGAAGCCAGTGAGCAATTGCTGCGGCCATTGTGCCCCATGTTCGATGTTGGTGAGCAAGTTGACGTGAGCCTGTCGTAGAGGTGCTGGCATGTTGGTGAGGTCAGTGAGCCCATAGCCATCGGATCCACGCGCGGTGTGCTTGCGGAAGCGTTGCAGAGATTGGTCCCACTGTTGTAGTTGTAGGGGAGGTAGTGCAATGGCTCCTCGTGGAACGAATGCCTTGATGAAGCCGTAGATGCGATCCCAGGCTTCAGGCGGTAGGTTCTGGTGTTTGCTCCAGCGCTCTGACCAGTAGTGACCAAGAGTTGCTTGAATCTTGGCGTCCTCAGTGATGTGGATGTGTTGGTGGAGTTGTTGACCAACTACAAGGAGGAGGTCAGTGTCGATCTGGTAGGTGTCTGAGGTAAGCTGGGTGACATTGGCCGGTGTGTTGTCAACCCACCAGGAGGTGTGGTCTGCTTTCTTGAATGGCTGGTCAGTGAGGATCTGGGTTCCATCAGAGGAGACCGCAATGATGGTTGCAGTTGTTTTTTGGACCAGGCGGTCGATTGGGTCTCGCCTAGCAGGTTTGATGGCCTTGAAGATGCGGGCGTGGTGCTCCTGCATGCGAGTCTTGTTGCACTTGATTCGCTGGCGAAGATTCCAGCTTTCAAAGCTCCGGAAATTGTACTGGTAGTCGTGGAAGATGCGTTCGAGGATATCCAGGTCAGGCGTGGTGTCCGGGATGAGTCCGGGGCTGCCCTGCAGATGGTGTTTGCGGGATTGCCACCATCCAGGGAACGTGGGTTGGAATCCCCGTGCGTGAAGAATTGCACGCCAGACCTCAGCTCTGTAGAGCTGGTGCGTAGCTTCTTGGCCGCCGGCCCTCAATGAGTGCAATAGGCTCTGTAGCCTGCGAAGTTGGCGAAACCAAAGCAGCACTGCCCGACTGACAAGGTCCGAGCAGAGTTGAACCTCGCTTTCTCGACTAGGTCGGAGAAGTGGTGGTTGTGGTAGTCTACGTTGAGGTCGAAGTCGTGTTCCACGTCCCCAACAGGCAGTGGGGAGGGCCGTGTGCGAGGTGTGGTGGAGGTGTTGATCAAGGCTGGTCTCATAGAGCACGCCAAGTTGAGAGTAGTGTTGCGTGGTGTCAGTCGTTGGTGGAAGGGGAATGTGGCCAGGGACAAAGTGAGAGTGCCAGGCATCGATCTGCACGTCGTCCCAAGGGATGCGTGACGGTTGTGGCCAGGCCCAGTAGGAGACATCACGGTCAGGTAGTTTGAAGGTAGCCGATAGCGCTCCATGATCGGAGAACCATGTGGTGAAGGTGGCTCTGGTGAAGTAGGCCGCTAGCTCAGGAGAGATATAGATGCGGTCCGGGCTAGAGATGCCTCTGTATGTGTTCTGCGGAGCGTGTCCGGAGAGCCGAGCGTGAAGAACTTGTATCTCCTCCCAGCCGGCTTGTCGCCACGCTTGAAGTGATGGAAGGCTCTCCGGGTGGTTGAAGTCTCCTGCTACATATCGCAGTCCATGGCTGCCAAGTATGAATTCCTCCGTGATGGCCTGCAACATGCCCTCGGTGAGGGTGCGGGCATTTGGCCAACTTGGACTTGTTGGCCATGCGTACAGGTTGATGCTAGAGATCTGGATGTTGTCAATCCAGAACCGTGTGTGCTGAAGACGTCCGAGCTGGTAGTAGCTGTCGAGGTTGGGAGTGCGAATCGGTTGGAGTGGGGCATCTGCAAGCTGCATCACTCCTGTCCAGGTTCCAGTGGTGTGGGAACCTGTCCTGAGTGGCGCAGGAGCTCCATACGTGGTGCGTAGACGCCGGTTGTCGTTCTGGGCGTGGAATTTGAGTTGTCGATCGAAAGGCCGGATGGCGCCGGCAGCAAGATGGGTCTCGCTGACATTCCAAATGCCTGGTGCAAGTGTAGAGATGTACAAGGCCTTGCCGTTGAGACCTGTGGGGTTGGTGGTGCCGATGGTGAGAGTTGGGCCAGGGTTCTCAGCCTCACCATGTCGTCGAACCTTGATGGCAGGTGTTGCAGAGTTGGGCGGCCCGCGCCGCCATGGCTTGCCGGACCCGGTTTCGCGGTTGTCCGCGCTGTGCAGGTAGAGCTGGGCAAGGCAAGGCATGGACGGGCAAGGCCCAAAATTATGGATGGAGCATCCATGACAAAAATGGCAAAAAGCCGGCTCAAGAGGGACTCGGCCAGTGAGTCCATTCGGAGGTGGCTCTGCGGTTGCGGTGTTGGTGATGGAACACCCGTCTTGAAAGGCGGGGTCTTCGAAGCTGACCTCCGAGACGAGGTTGTGGTAGGCGCAGGGGGTGCCTAGCCGGGTTGACGAAGAGAGCATTGGTCGTAGGGTGGTCCTGCCCAAGAAGAAGTGGTCAGCATCCCACATGCTGAAGACAAGTGCTTGGTGGGTAGGAGGCCCTTTGAAGTCGCAGAGGTCTGTGCACTTCCACGGGGTGGTCGAAGTTGGCAGTGTCCCGGGGGCATCACTACCATGAACAGCAGAGATGAGGGCAGCCCAGATGAGCCACCTGGGGATGAAGATAAAGAGGTTCCAGCCTAGGTTGGTTTTGGTTCGCTTTGGCGCTCGAGTAGCTGGGGACTCAAGCCCGGGGCGACCTAGTCAATCTGTGCGGCGCTTCTTGCTGAGCAGGGCCTCAATGTTGCTGAAGCCTGCTGACATCTCTCTGCGGATCTCAGCGTTGTGGTCGCTGACAGACTTGTTGAGGTTGCTCAATTCGGCCTGCTGAGTGTGGACCTCCTTGGCAATTGCATTGATCTGATGGTTTGTGGCCGCGTTGGCCTCTGCTGCTTCACCAAACCACTGCTCAAACTTGTAGTTTTGCTGTCGAAGTTCAGCAACGCTGGATTCGAGGTGCTGAAATCTGGATTCGAATTTGTGGGTATCGTCAGCCATGGTCTGGTCCTCGTCCCAAGAGTTCGGGGGTTGCCATTGGTCAAGCTGCTTTTGGAGCGAGGCTGTGACGTCGGCCTTGATTCGTTCTTCGGCTTGTTGAAGTCGATCTGCTGCTGGTTTGGAGCTGGTGGCTTGTCCTTCGGCAGGGTGTTGGTGGAACCATTGAGACCACGGATCTTGTCCTGCTTGCCAGGGATCATGCGTGGCCTTGACGGGCTCATGGTGGCTGTGCAGGTACTTCTGAGTGCGGTCAAAGGCGACCAAGGCGGGGCTGGCTGTCTCAGGCTTGAGTGAGCGTAGCTTGGTGACTAGCACGTCCCCGTGAGCTCCTTGGAGAATGTCGGAAGGTGGGGGGGTCTCAGCGCCAACCTCCCAACCAATGCCATGCTGGTCTCCTTTGCAGAGCTGCAGTGGCTTGGCCTTCCACTTCCAGGCGGCAAGGGATTTAGCGAGGCCCTGGCGCTGTGTGCCGTGTGGGAGTGGGAACACCTTGTAGATGTCAACGACCTTGATCTGCAAATAGGGCTCATCCGGCCGAAGAGCTTGGTGTGCTTGGGGAAGTCGATCAGTAGGAAATCGCAGTCCAAAGCGGTCGTTGAGTCGAGCGATGGAGGTAGATCCTTCAGTGGTGCGGTGCTTGTGGAGTATGGAGGTGAGTGTGGCTCCTGGAAGCCAGACTACTCCAAACTGGTCATCCGGATAGCGTCCTGTGGAGTCCCTTGGGTCGATGAAGAGACCATCGGAGCCGGAGAGGTTGATGCCAGCAGTTGGCCTTTTCTCGGGGCACTCGAGCTCCTTGAGCGCTGACCCATTGTCTGCCCCAGATGTCGAGGATGACGTTGGTGATGTGATCCTCGTCGACAGGGGGGTGGAATTTGGGGCAAGTGTCTCCACACCCAGCAGAACGGCACAGGGTCATGACCGGGAAGGAGAGCATGACCTGCTTCATTGGGCCGTCTCCAAAGGTTGACCATTGTCCAGGCCATTGGTCCTGGTAGACGGCAAGCTTGATCGTGCAGGTGTCGATCGGTGCGACGTCTGGGAGCTTGTTGCGGACAGGGCGTGTGATGAGGACTTGGCCGAGCTGAATGAGGCTGCCGTGGATCAGGATCGGTTCCTGAGTTGTGGTGTGCTTGGCCGGGTACATGAGGTCTTCAACTGGCAGCTGTCCTCGAAGGGCGTGTGGGATGCATGTTGTTGTGAGGATGGCAAGCGGGCCGGTGCTGAGTTGGACGCCCTCCTTTAGGTAGGGCGCTGCTTCCCCGACGGTGGCAAATGCTAGGCCGGTGCTGCCTTTGCCAAGGTTGTGAATGGGAAGGGAGTCGATTGGAATGCCATCCTCGCTTGTGAATGTGCCGGGTACGAGCTGAAGCTCAGTGGGTGCGATCTGACATTCGGGCTTGTTGGCCGATGAGTTGGCAGGTTTGCCCTTGTCCTTCTTCCGGTTGGACTGGCTGATGCCGTATTGGGTGGCAGCTTTTAGCTGGATTTTCTGCTGGAGCTCTTGAGATCTGAGCCATTGAAAGGGACTGCTTGGTTTTGAGCCGAGTGCTTTGAGAGCACTCCATGCGTGTTTGGAGGCGAGTGCTTCCGCAATGTGGCTGGCTCCGAGCTTTTTGAGGGCGTGATTGCATCTCTCGTCGACACAGTCTGCAGGCACGCCTTTGTCGATGAGAGTGGTCCTGAGCTGTTTGAAGGTGTCATCCTCATTGTGAGGGCCTGTTGCTGTGTGCTGGTGTGTCTGGAGGTGGTCGTCGGTTGCAAGGCGGTTGTGCCAGGTGCTTATGTCGCTGGTGCTGCAGGTAGGCCAGAGGTCAAGGATGTCACCAAGATGTGCCAGGGCAATTGTGCCACAGGAGTAGTTGTCGTGCTGGTGGTAGTGTGTGTGGGAAAAGATGCTTTCGCATTGCTTGTTCCATTGGTCAGCAATGGATTTGGCCAGAAAATATCCTCCAGTATGCGCTCTGTATGGTAGCCCATCGAAGATCGAGGCGATGAAACCGGTCTCGGTAGGCTCGGTGACGAGGAGTGCCCAATGACCGTCATAGGCAAATATGATGGTGGTGAGTGTGTTGGAGTCGTACTCTGCGAGCGCAGTGAGTGCCTGGGGTGCAAGAGCAAGGCCTTTGTCGACATGGCCGTGGATGAGGATGGGTGCGGGACATTGGTATGGTGGCCCGCCAACTTCGCCGTGGATGCGGGCTATGCGGAGAAGCTCTTTGCTGATCTGTTGATCGCTGAGTCCGAGTTCAGTGGAGCCTCCGGCGATGAAGGGGCATCTGCAAACAATGGTGGAGTTGAGCCACAGTCGAAGATCAAGGCGGAGAGGATCTCCCCTGAGGTCAATCGGGGGAGTGTCGACGGGGTGGATGTGTGCAAGGTGGCAGGCCTGGAAAAGGAAGGTTCCAGCTTGGAATGTGGCAGTAGTGGTGGTAGCTCCAACGTGGAAGGTGACCTCAATGTCTTGTGTGCTTGGTGAGGGGAAGGTCGTAGTAGGAGAGCATAGCGTGTACGGTCCGTGGAGTCCTTGATCCTGTAGTACAGCATCTGTCGGGACTGGCCGATGTCCATCCCAGAGCTGGAGTTGTTGAGGTAGCTCAGCAAGACAGGCTTCAGCTTGAAGGAGTTCACCTACGGTCTGATGCCCTTCTCGAAGGAGATAGATGTTGGTTCCATCGCTGTGCTGGATCCAGACATGACGGGTGGCGTGGGAGTCGTTGGTGACCCAGTGGTGGTACCTCTGCCAGAGGAGATCCTGCTTGGCTTTCTTGGTGAGCTCAAGTGGTTGGCAAAGGGGTTCCCACCCAAAGTGGGTTTGTACAGCTCGCGCAAGATGGAGACATACCCATTGTGCTTGCAGTGGAGCAGCCACTTGTCCGATGAGCGCCAGACCAGCTCGTGCGTCGCCTGGAAATTTGTACGTGACCGGGATGGTGCAGAGGATTGCTGCCTCTGACGTATGAAGAAAGCGCGGCTTTCCTGTGACCTGCGAGATGATGTAGCAACCTCGCACACCTCCTCTTTGGAGACGCTCCAGACTGAAGGCAGCTTGCCTGCATCCACATGGGCATTTGCGAAGAACGTTGCCGTAGGAGTGCAACAAGGTAGGGCATGTGCCGGTTTGTTGTAGCAATCGTTCTTCTTGGCCGAAGTTGAGGTCGGTGTAGTAGGTGATCTCCTCCTGATCGAGTTGGAGGAGCTGCTCTTCCTGTGGTTCCCACAACGGCCAATCAGGGATGATGTGTTGGATGGTGCTGTAGCTGGTGTCCTTGGGCCAGGCCTCAAAGGCTGTCAAGTCGAACTCCTTCGGGGCGAGGATGGCCCACCATCTGACTCGATTGCATGGCCATTGATCCTGAAGAGACAGCACTATCGTCTTCACCTGGTAGCACATGAGGTCCGCCAGGTAGTTGAGGTTCTCCTTGATGAAGCTGTGGCTCTGGACTCCCGGGACACATTCAAGGATGAGTGAAGATGCCTGCGTGAGCCAGGCTGCCTGCAAGGTGGCTAAGAAGACCAGAGCACGAGGATCGTTCTGGCCTCTCTGGTCTCCTTGCGAGCTATAGGGCTGGCACGGGAATCCAGCTCCAAGTACTGTTCGTCGATGCTCGCTGGCTTCATGAAGCTTTGCGATGTCCTGAGTCTGGCGCAGGTCGCCCTGGATCACGTTGGTGGCGCCGTTCAGCTTGAGGGCGTCGCATGCCAGCTTGCACTTGTCCAAGTAGGCTACTGGCTTGATGCCAGCTTGTGAGGCTCCTAGTCCGAGACCTCCCATTCCAGAGCTGGAAGTTCTCGATGCCGAGGGGCTCGTGTGCAAACCATTTTGAGTGCTCCAGGGGCAGCACATATGCCGAGCCATCTGACGACTGGCTAGCCACAAAGTTGTACACAGTGATGAGCCGCCCACTGGGAAAGGTGTTGGGCAACCAAACGGACCTGCCGACGGACTTCTCGAACGCCAGGACGAAGGTGCCCTTGTGCACGTCGCTGATGTAGAGCACCCCAGTGAAGGCACCCTCCAAGGGCACGAGGTTCACGATCCAGTTCGGAGGCATGGCAACCCAGCACCCGAGCTTCGGTTGGAAGCAAGTCTACCACTGGCAGGTCTCGGGCCGAGACTTTCCCAAGCCTTACAAAGCATGACCGAAACGATACAAACGAGAAAAACCCATACCTCATGACAAAGTGAACATCTCGGGGCCTCGCATGACCAAGCAAGCAGCAATGTTGTCATACCCGTGCACCTATGAAATTTATGGCCGCCGCATGCGCTTTTTGGAATTGCAACGACAAAACGAGCAATTGCTCCAGAACGAGCTCTTTGGAATGACTCCCATCGTTTGATGGGTACGCTTCACACGTGCTATAGTTAATGTGAATGTGCGTGTATTAAACACCCTACGTATATATGGGTTTGTATTTTTTTAGGGTGGCCGGGCAGGAAGGTTTGAGTACGGGGTATGATTCGCAGGTATGATTCGCGGGTATGATTCGGGGTATGATTCGGGGGTATGATTCGCGGAAGCAGCAGCCGCAGGAGCAGCAGTAGTAGTAGCAGTAGTCGCCGAAGTAGTAGTACTAGTAGTAATATTGTAGTAGTAACAATAGTAGTAGTAGTAGTAGTAGTAGTAGTAGTAGTAGCAGTAGTAGTAGTTAGTAGTAGTAGTAGTAGTAGTTGTTGTTGTTGTTGTAGTAGTAGTAGTAGCAGTAGAATGAGTAGTAGTAAATAGTAGTAGCAATAGTCCTAGTAGTAGTAGTAGTAGTAGTAGTAGTAGTAGTAGTAGTAGTAGTAGTAGTAAGAGTAGAAGCAGCGACTGTAGTGGCGCGGAAGCTTTGAAAAGACTTGGCGCTGGCCTTGGCAAGGCAAGTTCATTGCGCGGTATGATTCGGGTATGATTCGGGTATGATTCGCGGGTATGATTCGGCTAGGTGCAAAACGGGACTGATTGCAAACTCGTAGTAGCTGTGGTAGTAGTAGTAGTAGTAGCAGTAGTAGTGGTAGTACAGAAGTAGTGGTAGCAGCTGTGGCAGAAGCAGCAGCGGCTGTAGTGGTGCGGACGCTGTGAAAACGACTTGGCACTAGCCTTGGCAGGGGAAGCTCATTGTCCGGGTATGATTCGGGTATGATTCGCGGGTATGATTCGGCTAGGTGCAAAACGGCACTGGTTACAGACCAGAAGCAGGAATAGTAGTAGTAGAAGTAGTAGTAGTAGCAGCAGCAGTAGTAGTAGTAGTAGTAATAGTAGTAGTCAAGGTTGTAGTCGTAGTAGTAGTAGTAGTAGTAGTAGTAAGAAAGGTAGTAGTCGTAGTAGTAGTAGTAGTAGTAGTAGTAGTAGTAGTAGTCAAGGTTGTAGTCGTAGTAGTTAGTAGTACGGGTAGCAGTAGAGTAGTAGTAGCAGCGGTGGTAGCGGTGGTAGTGGTAGTAATACTCGTAGTCGCGGTAGTAGCAGTAGTAGTAGAGTAGTGGTGGTAGTAGCAGTAGTAGTAGTCATTGGTAGTAGTAGTAGTAGTAGTAGTAGTAGTAGTAGTAGTAGTAGTAGTAGTAGTAGTAGTGGCAGTGGTAGTGGTAGTATTGGGTAGCGCTGGTGGTGGTTGTTGTGGAGACAGTGAACAACACAAAACGGTAGAAGAACATTAGCATCTTGCAGCATACGTTTTAAGGGGTATGATTCGGGGGTATGATTCGGGGTATGATTCGGGGGTATGATTCGGGGGTATGATTCGGGGAGGTCCCACCTTCTGCCTTTTGAAGCAACTCAACACACCAAAAAAAGACAAACCCATATGCGTGTGTGTGTGTGTGCGCGTGTGTGCGTGTGTGTGTGTGTTTGTGTAGGTGTGTGTGTGTGTGTAGGTGTGTGTGTGTAGGTGTGCGTAGGTGTGTGTGTGTGTAGGTGTGTGTGTGTGTGTAGGTGTGTGTGCGTAGGTGTGTAGGTGTGTGTGTGTGTGTAGGTGTGTAGGTGTGTAGGTGTGTGTAGGTGTGTAGGTGTGTGTAGGTGTGTGTAGGTGTGGGTGTGTAGGTGTGTGTGTAGGTGTGCGTGTGTAGGTGTGTGTAGGTGTGTGTGTGTGTAGGTGTGCGTGTGTAGGTGTGTGTGTGTGTAGGTGTGTGTGTGTGTAGGAAGGTGCCGACCCGTGTTTGCGGCAAGTGAAGGCAGGTCTTAGCAGGTAGAATTCGGTAGAATGACTTAGAACCCAGGAAATTGCCTGGCAGTTTCTGCGCCGCGGGATTGAACACACACCTTTTTTGGTCAAACAAAGTATTCTTTGCAAGCGGGTTGAGGGTTTTGGCTGGACAGCGCCTGGCCACCTGCGCCCTGAGCTCCTCGAGCTGCTTCTCCTTCAAGGATGCCACCACCGAAGGGCTCAGCGGGCTGCGGGGGCTGCGGCACTCAACGCCCGGCGGCTTGGCGGGCTGCATTTGCTCATGGCACAGCCGGTGGCTAAGGAAGCAGCTCTCTCAAGCCACTTTCGAGCCGTACCCCGACATTTGTGATTTCCTACCTGGCATCTGCAAAACCAAGTTCATGAAGGAATGCCTAGACAAGCAGTATGCATGCCCAAATGCAAATACACAGCATCACTTGTGGCACGAAGCATTTGTTCATGTTGATTCGTAGCTTTGTCACCACAACGATCTAAACGTGTGACGTTTGGCTTGAACTCGCAACACACCTCTAAAGGTAACAGCAGCGTGCTGCCTCGAAGACGTACACCCCGGCATCGATTCCGCCGCTGCCCGCTGCTAGCGCCAAATCGGCCTTGCGCTCGCAGCTGTCAAAGGTTGCTCTGTTCTTGCTTGATTCTTTGCAGCCACGGCCTGCTGGTTGGATCCTCCTTGGGCCTTCGTCTGAGGGGGAAGAGGCCTTGCGCCGCGCAGCCAGTCACTCTCCAGTTGGCAAGCTGGCAACCCATGGCACCTGCATGAGGCTAGCCCGTCTGGAAGAAGCTTAGTGTACATACGAATGCGGCAAGCCTGGCCCCCTCTTCCCCAATAAAGGTCTTGAGGTGTCCTCCCTACTTTTCGAGGACGCAGCTTGATCCCGCCTGGCACTGCAGGATATGCTGTCAGGCAGAGGCTTTGTTGGTGCCGATGCAAAGCCCATGCTTCGTGGCACCTTAGGCCGGGCTGCCGGCCCCAAGATCCAGTTTCCTCACCTTGGTCTGCCTTTCACTTTGACCAGCCATGACCAGCCCAGCAAATGTCACATAGTTCAACTACCTCGCCACACATGCTCGCTTGCAAGGCCCTGGCGCAAGGAGAAGCCATCACGAAACCGGGCGGGCTTCGGATCAGCAAGGCGCCACCTTTCTGGATTGGCGTGACAACTTCCACCTGGCGCGCCAGCATGTCTCAGCCGCATGTCAAGCCAACATGTTGTGGGCTTTGACATGTTGCCTGCCACTCGCTGCAGGGCTTTGGTCACACGTCACAGGAATATACGAGCATGAAGGTCAAGCTATTCAAGAGTGCTCATGGCGGATGGCAGCAGCCGCATCTCGCATGCAGTCACAAGGAAGAAGACAAGTAGTTCAGGCATCTTCTGAATTCAATAACTTTCCCACTATGCGCTTCTCCTTGCTGTACTGCTACAGCTGGGCCTGGAATCAATGCCGTAATTTTCAAAGGAGCAACAACCAGCACAACCTAACAGAGCCAGTCCAGGCCTACTTCTACCTTCTACCTGCTTCCACCCCGCAGGCATCATTCTGTGGCCCCCCATAATGTGACAATTCCTGATGAATTGCCAGCCTTCCACGAGTCATTGGGGCAAAACTTCACAAGCGACCCTGCAATCGGCTTGCCAAAGCGTCTCCCAGGCTTGCGCCTGGAAGGTGAGCCTTGTAGCCTGGCCCTGGAGGTGGGACAAATGCTCCACCTGGGTGTTCCTCAGCTGGGCCGGCCACTTTGGAGGCTCAGGGGCTTGAAGCAGCAAATGGCGTAGGGACCTGGGGAAAGGATGCAGAATGAATTTGGGATGTGCTTTCATTTCTTCTTGCTTCTGGGGTGTCGACATGCCAGTATGAAATCAAATAGCGCACGTTGGCTTTGGGTGGTTGAAGGATGGGCTTAGGCTTGGGGTGAGGTTCCCGTGGCTTAAGGAGGTTAGTTTCAGGGTTGGCTTCGGGTTTGTGTAGAGAAGGGTTTAGGGTGAAAACGCAAACAACAAATCAAGACAAAACGGCAATAATCCCCCCTGCCCCAAACAAAAAGAAACAGGTTCTGGTGCAACTGGCAGAGCCCTAGAAAGGCAAGAGCTGGTGTTTTTGGCTTGCTCAACAGGTGGGGCCTTGCGAGTGCAAGAAATCTTGCATGGATGTGTTCTGATTTTGTCGTGGCTTCCATTTGTTCATCATGCGCCAGACATGTCGTATCAGCAGCGTAGCTAACTCTCTCTCTCAAGTGTTCTCAGTTCGCAACCATTCCACGCAAGTCAGGAATTAGGGGGTCTGCAGCGCACATCTCAGCATGGGCGTTCATCGAAATTCATTTCGCGGGCAAGTGGCCGCAGTGCCCTGATGGGCGGCGCCTCGATTCGGCCGGCCAGCAACCGCGCACCTGCCGTGTTTCAAAGGATTCAATCGCATAGCAGAACAAGCGTGTACACCGGATGCAAAAATGAAAAACGAAACCCAACAGGGCTCAAAAGTGCTTGTGTAGGTCTACCTTGCCATGAATGCCACAAGTGGAGGTGTGGTTCCATCATGACGGCAAGCCTGAATGTGGCAGCTTTCTTGAGCTGTCTTCAAACGCAAAGGATGTGGCGGTCTGCCTTCATCCCAGGATTGCTGGTCGTACCCAAACCTGAGCTGCGCATCCAGCAAGCATTGCAAACACATGAGGGCCATTCTCTGCAAGTAGATCAAGTAGCAGCCAAATAATGCACACACTTTCCATGCCAGGGCAGGCACTCCACAAAGAACGCTCTGGCCGATGTAACGGGGGCAACGGCAGGCACACGGATGCTACAAGCAAACCTGGCGTCACTGCAATCGGCTTGGTGCAGGTGGGTCCAGCGTTCCCCAACACCAACTTCAAGCAGCAGGGAAACCCTTCAGCAACCGTCCTATCCAAAAAATATTGGGCACAGTCTGCAGCCATATAGACAAATGCAGGGCAAACCCATAGCTGGTCCCAGCTGCATACCTGCGCCGAGACATGCATGCAATCTTCAATCTACCATGGCCTGTTGCCGCACCTGGCGTGCGGCCACGCCAACACGTTGGCCAACTGCGAGGGCGATCCGCCTGGGAGCGATGCCTTGGGCCTGGGCCCTGCTCAAGAACCAAGGCCTGGCAGCTCAGCAGCGCCCTCCAGGCTGAGGCCCTGAAGCTATGTTTCTAGGAAACGGCTAGACTGACGTGCAACACGTGGAAAACAGGGGTTGTTTAGACATGGAAGCAGCATTGACACTCACATGACCACCTGATTGAATCAGTTGCAGGAATTCAAACGAGGAAGGACAATATTCAAGCCTTCTAAGTAACGGTCCTCATCTTCCAAGATCCAGATGTAGTCTCCCGGAGCTGAAATCCTAGCAGCCCCTTGACCCTCCCAGAGAGACGAGGCATCACAGGCAAGTAGCGGCAACATCCTGCCTCAATGCCCCCCACAAAGTCACCTGGGATGCAGCGAAGCTGATTCCCTTGTTGTGCCCTGTGAGCCTGCGACTGATCAGCTTGGAACAATTTTCCCGCGCCAGGGATGCGAGGTCCAATGCTGAAAGGCTGGCAGAGGTTCTGCAGCCTCCAGCTCCACAGTATTCTGCATTTCGTTCGAAATGAGCTGCCACGCAATCCACTGACGCCATTTTGTTGAGCGTCTGAATCTTGCATGAGAACATATCATTTGGAGTGTGTGCTGTAAACGGCTTGTTGTATGAGTTTCACCTGAACTGCAGGGCAAATGTGAAAGTGCTCTCTGGCCGCCACGTGCAAACATTTTCGGGCTTGTATCAGGCTTCCTTACAGGATGCAGCCAACGTCACATGCTTGGGGGATCCTCGAAATCAGCTGATGGATTGGTGAAGAGTTTGGCATCCTTGAATGGACCCGAATGTAAGCTCCAAACACCTGCGGGCCATGAGCTGGTGAGTCGCCCTCAAACCAAACACGGCAATCCACGTTTCACGTGGTGCCATGCGCAACCGCGCAACATGCGGACAAGGAGCAAGACTACGCTCCTCGCACATATCATCTCATTCTCCGAAAACCGGCTGAAAATAGTGGTGGCCAGCTAAAGCGATGCTGCCACTCATTCTTTCTGCCAGCACCATTGAAAGTGCACGTGGCTTTTCCATGGTACGGAGGGGAACCCATCGCCCCGCGTCCGGCGATAGCAACTAACAGGGCCCACCGCATGCCTCCACACAAGGGTTTCTTGTTACACGACATGCATCCCCATCTTATCGTGGCCTCTTCCTTTCAATATCTTAAGTTTCAAAAGTAAGATAATGTCTTGCCGTTTCCCAGGCAACTTGGCGATTGACAATGCTTTGGCATGTCGAAATCCGCTGCCCGCTCAGCTCACCCCATCTCCTGCAAGCGAGGACGTTGAACAAAAAAAACAAACAGCGGCAGAGGCGAAAGCAAGGAAACTGCGAACGTGGTCTTCAGATTGCTGCCATTCATGTGATGTTGCTAGCTTGAATGAAGCACGATAGGCGAATCTGCTGCGCCCTGTGAGATTCCATGATTTGTCCTTCGGCATCCGCAAGCGCTTGTCAACATCACCCCGGTTGCTGGACTCTTTGCACTTCAAGCGCTGCCCCACACGCGGAATTCAAGGAAAGGCCCAAATGGCGGCTGTCTGAAATTTCTTGTTCCGAGAAATGCCATCTTCGCAAAAAACAAACATACTTTTGCAACCTCCATCGGGCAGCTTTCACGGGGCTATGTTGACAAACTTTCGCCAAACAAGCAATAAGTTGCGAGGTCCATCGTGGAACTGGAACTTGCCTGGTACAACACATAAGACCAACTGGCCTTCCCCTTCATATCTCAACGCAAAGGGTAATTGAGAAGGAATGTTCAACATTCATTCAATCATCAATAAACAGTCCATGCGGCAATAGTGTGCACCTACATGGACGCTGCAGAACCATAGGGCCATGCCCACGTTTGCAACGGACAGCACCAGCGCTCCTCAATCTCCTGCATCATTGCAGCCAACTCGTCTGCAGCTTTACCGTGCTTCCCGGCCTCATCAACATAATCATGGAGTTAGCACTGGGCAATACAATTATCCAGAGCACCTCTGCTAGGAGATTAACCTTGCCTTGCTCCAAACATTCCATGCCCATCTTTGGATTCAGGTGGCATTTACACTGGTTGCTCGCTAACTTGGCGCCACGCATTTCAGAGGTGAACGCCCAAAATGGCCTTAACCGTTGGGGGGGGGGGGCCTTTGAGTGTGGGGGTGGAAGGGTCTGAAGCAACAACCTCCTCACTCCTCCTGCAGCAATTGTCGTTGGGCTCCGAAACTATGGCTTGCTGGGAAACAAGCCCCCAAGTGATTTTGCGAAGTCCGAAAAATGCAACCAGTTCAATTCCCGGAAGTGTGCCCGCTAGGCAATCAAAGGTTCCATTAAATGTGCTATTGGACGTTCTGTTGCTTGGAGGTGCCTGGTTGCCTCCAAGGAAAAAGAAAACGTGGGCCGCCTACTAAGAGACAACATCCAAGGCACTCAAAAACAGAAGCCTTGCCAATGGACAGGCTTTGACTGCCAAGGAAAGTTGGAGCTAAGTGCGTAGGAAAGTTGGCTTGGTGGCGAGACACAGCTTCCCACTATCAAGCAGGCAAAAGGCAAACAATGCAAGCTCCACAAAGCTAGCCAAAACTGAGCGGCGCCCTTGTTCATGTCGATCCGGTCCTTACAAGAGCACATTTGCGAAAATGCCCGCCGTGCTTGCAAACACTTGCATGCATGTAGCCCAGTCAGATGCCAAAGAGTGAACCCTTTTCGGGAGAGAGAATGATAATGCCTACCAGTTTATCCCAGGTTTCAACCTTTAGCGTGCAATAGCTATTTTGACCTTCTCACTGTCGCACGTAGGCAAGGATGTGTCTTGTAAACGGAGCTTTTAAGCAAGGAATGCGGCGCCGCTGGCATTCAACGCCTACACTTCAGCTGACGGGGTGACCAAAATGTTGGCACAGACTGCCGGTGACTTGTGCTTGCCGGGCGTCTGGCAGCAATGGCGTCAACCCTCGGGGTCTTGGAGTGGACGAGCCACGCGCAGTCCGCTGCATGTCCCACATGGCCAGCCTTTTTGGCCTCAGTTCAAAAGTGGAGGGCGAGGTCATGCAGTTGCTCGCTTCAGGTTGTAGATGCATTGTCTGGACCCATCAATGTTATCTCATGGCAGTTTGGTGCAATTGCTGGCAAGCAACACGCAGCCTCAGGCCAAGGCTTGAGCTCAAGCTTAGTTTAGAAAGTTTGCTCTGTTTGACATAGTATACGTAGGCCGGCAGTCGCACAAACACACCAACTACGGTTGACATGGCCGAAACGCTGAGCCACCTTTCTCAAGAAAGGCCTCCGGAACCACGGTGTGACCCGGGGTCAATGCGGAGCTTTGGGCCTCAACCCATTGTTACCCTGAACTTTGACCCCCTCAACAACAGCATGATATCGTGTTTTTGGAGTGTGCTGCTCTGGGAGGTGCAGGGTCTTCCGTGGCCGCATGTGTGCGTTATCTTACCTGTTTTGCGATAGGCGTTGGATCTTGCCTGCGGGTGATGCTGGGGATGCTGGCAATGCTAGTGATGGCTAGCAATCTATTTCTTTAACTGGGGCCTTTTGCGCAGATCTTTGATGGGTGGCGTGCTGTTTTTCGCACGTTGTCGGCACGGTGGTGGGCCGGCATTCGCCACCTTGAGCAGGATCCGCAGCAGCATCACCGGCACTCACTGCAACATCATTGGCATCGTCACAGCAAGCGAGTCAACGGCCGCGAGCGGTGGCTGTTCAAACAGGGAATCCTGAAACACAAACTGAGGTGCCAGCAACGCTGCCACCATCACTGGCGTCGCAACAGCATGTGGTTGAGAGGCAGCGCAAATGGCAGGCAAAACCACGAAATGACATGCAAGCAGCAGGGGAAGGGAAGACTGCTGTTGCAAAGGCGGCGTCAGCTTCCTCAGTATGCACCCTCCAGCCAGCAACACCCCTCACACTCCACCGCGGCAAGGTGCAGAACCAGACATCATCAGCAAACAAATTCACCGAGCAAACTCAGCATCCATGCTCTCTTGCAGAAGGCTTGCGAAGCTCGGATTCCGGACGTGCCACCCTGAGTTCCTGCCCTCTTTCAAACCCAAATGAACAAGTCACAAATACTGGCGACGGGCCCCCTAAGCCATGTTGCAGGAAGCCACGGTTGGAGCCACTGGCTTGGCCAAAGGCCCATGGTTTTTGTTTTCTGTCACTTGCTACGCTTGGCATGGGTTGAGGTGCAGCCTGCAAACTAGCGGTAACTTCCATCTGCCACGCTGCGCAGACAGCCCCGGCGTTGGCTCCTTGATGTAGGACATCTCCCTGTTCGGCTTCCCGGCAAAGGGGTTCCGTGGCATGCGCAAAGAGTCGTCCCACTGGAGATCGCGGTGGCAGCCATAGTCTGAGATACAAGACATGTCTCCCCCAAACACCGTGCTGCCCATGAGATCAGCCCTTGAATGCTTGTGTTGCAAAGGCGAATTGCGATAAGCCACCGGCAAGTGCTCAGGTTTGCATGCAAGCGACTTGACATGGACCAGCGCGGATCTTGGGCTCGCTCGCCATAGTGGGTTGTCATTGGTAGGAAGTCCTGGGTGTCAAGAGCTATCTTTCAATCTGAAATCATCTCGGATCAAAAGTTCCATATTATGGTTGCAACCTCTCCCTGAGCAGTCATGATGATATGTGCATGCGTGTCATATTTCCTTATAAATGTACACATGGTTATGTTTACATGTTAATGTCTATACATATGCATATACGCATGCATATCCTCAACACGAGCCAGAACTGCACACAAAGTAGCCCAGAGTGGCAACAAAACAATTGCACAGCCTTCAATGAAGCGCTTCATAGATTCTGCTCGCAGTGCGGGTAAATGTGCTGGTCGAAAGTTCTTCTTGGTGAGGGGGCTGTCCTGCAGCAACAACTAACAAACCCTTGCAATGATGCCGATGGCAAGCAGCCGTCCTCATAAAAATGGAAGCCATTTGAGGAGTGCCACTTGAAGGGCAAAGTTCGGTGCCCATAGTTGGTCGAAAATCCCCACTTCGTGTCGCTCATGGCTGGCCTGCACACCGCTTGAGTGAAGAAGCTGCGGCAAAGCATCGATGACTCATGTTGCCCATTCAGAGTCCCTCTGAGCCCGCTTTGCTGGAAGCTTGCACAGAGCTTGACCACACTACAAGACTGATAGGGCTTAAACATATGCCACGTCGTTTCGAACGCACCTAATAACACAAAAGAACAAACACAAACATGAACACACGCACAAAGTCCCGCCATCCCTCCAGGACACTCCACGCACGTACGCTGACACAGGATAGAACAGCACCCCCTTCCCCCACACGCACGGACACAGACACGGACACGGACTCAGACACGGACGCGAACACAAACACAAACATACACACACACACACACTCCCACACACAGACACACATAAGCGCACACACATGACATAAGCACGACATGCAAGCAGGTACGCTTTTTCACAAATACACACATGCAGACACACACGCACACACGCACACACACACACACACAAAAGAAGAAACACACAAAAAACAAACCAACAACACAACAAGCCAACCAACCAACCAACCAACCAACCAAACAAACAAAAAACAAACAAACACACAAGAACACGGAAACACACGTAAGCACACAACCACTTGCGCAAACACACACACACACACACCAAAACATGCACAACGAGAAACACCGACACTCAAAACCAATTCAAAGCTAATACTAAATTGCCGGACCTCTTGCCCAGACCAGCCCCGGCCTTATTAGAGGGTAATTCGTCCGTGCACAAACTTGTGCTGACCGAAACCAATCAAAACAAAAAAACAGAGTCTCTCCCTTTCAAACTTTGAACCACAACCATGAAAGGATCAGTACAATTTGCTTCTGCGGGGAGCCAAGCTGACCCCTAATTACCCTATTAATAAATATCGTTTGCCCCCCAGACTTTCGCTTATTCATACAGAAGGGGGGGGCATGGGGCTTGCGTTTGCAGCCGCACTAAAACTGGCAGACTCAGTCCCTTCCAGCATTTGGTTTCAGCAAAGCAAGCATTCTCCCTGCAATGAAAACAATAAGAACACCTCGAGTGTTCAAAAACAAACATGCAAACTAGATGCCCTGTAATCAAACATGCAAAACTTTTGGTTTTCTCAAAAATCACAAGCGCACGACTGAGACCCATGTCTTCAAGCCATCTGCCCAAAGCCATGCAGTCTGCAGTTGTGTTTTTTGTGAAATTGGGGGGTCTTCATTGTTAAGGCCCAGGGGGAAGGAATTACCAGAAACACAAAGCCGCCACCCACATACACACACACAAACACACACACACACATGCAAACTGACACACAGACAGACAGACACACAGACACAGACACACAGAGACACAGAGACACAGAGACACAGAGACACAGAGACACAGAGACACAGACACACAGACACAGAGACACAGAGACACAGAGACACAGACACAGAGACAGACAGACACACAGACACAGAGACACAGAGACACAGAGACACAGAGACACAGAGACACAGAGACACAGACACACAGACACAGAGACACAGAGACACACAGACACAGAGACACAGAGACACAGAGACACAGAGACACAGAGACACACAGACACAGAGACACAGAGACACGCAGACACGCAGACTTGCAGACACGCAGACACGCAGCACGCAGACACGCAGACACGCAGACACGCACACACGCAAACACGCAAACACACACACAGACACACAGACAAGCAGACACGCAGACACGCAGACACGCAGACACGCAGACACGCAGACACGCAGACACACACAGACACACACAGACACACACACACACACACACACAGACACACACAGACATAGACACACACACAGACACAGACACACACGCACACACCAGCCACAAAACCAAGGAGGCAGCAACATTCCCCAACAGGTGCGCGAAGTACCCACACACACACACAACCTGTTTTAGCTCACGTGCCTAGGGCGGACTCACATCGCATGGCTTGGCCAATCTAGACAGGCCTGCGTAGCTACCACGACAATCAAGCAACCAACTTGGGAGCCCGTGGGGCCGTATGGCAAGCTGAAATCTTTCTGGGCGGCGACTCTTCCAAAACCTTTGCTGCAGTCATATCAAGCAGAACCTTCCCCCACGGACTCCTCGAAGTGTATATACACACCCATAAACAAGCGCTTCGCTTGCCATGGCAGCACGCTTCAAGCAAGTGTTCTAGCTGAGTTGAAGTGGGAGCGGCTCCCAAAGGTGCTACACACCCCTCAGCAACTGTGTGACGTGAGATTCTCAGTTCATGTTCCAGAAGGGCCAATCACGCAACTAATTTGTTGCATCTTCGAATGGGCACTGCAACGTTCACACAGGGAGCCAAGCCTTTGAAGCCACAGCTACAAAATGGGACCTGCAGCAGCGGCAAAGCCAAAAAATCACTGACGAGTTCGCCACTGATTCCCAGGCGGTCTAAGCACGCTGCGCTGGATTTTGCTAGCCGAGCTTTCGCAAAAAACTGCTCAGAGACCGGCCCAAAGAGCATGTCAATCAACCTGACGAATCACCCGTGAGTGGCTTGTGGGAAAAGGCATGCAACCACATGCATCCCACCCCTTGTTGGCAATCTGTCAAGCCAATTCCAACACCAAGGCTCCCATTTGTTGAATGCCATAGGCCTCACCTCGGGACGACTCATCTTCCCAGCAGCGATACCACATGCACGGGAAGCAGTTATACCTGCCCTCGCCCAACCCACACAAGTCGGTCGAGCACACTGTCAGGCATCGTCCTCCTTGCAGCCTACAGTTGTTGTTTTGCTACCGCATTCTCTGAGGGCCAAGCTTACCCTGCGAGTGAAAACCCCATGGGCTGCGGCATAGCTAATTATAAACATGCGGCTAGGGGTCTGACTGTTTCATGACACAATTGTAACATGCAACTTGCAGTTGTCGCGGGGGAGTATCCTTATTTGCGGCCCAGATGCCTCTCGAGGCGTCCTGGACGCAAAGGACAACTGGGTGTTGGATTGTAACATAATATGATAACGTTCTTGTTTGGCTGAGGCTGAGTAGGGAAGATGGCCCAATGTGTGCAAAAGCAATGCCAGCACATGCCAAGAGCAAACCACATCAGGAAAGTCCGACACTGAACAACAAGCTTTGATCCACAAATGGAACAAGCAACATCAACTTCTCACGGCGCGTAGCCCCTTGTGCAACAGCATCCCTTCAAATCCAGCCAACTCTCAGGTTGTAAAGCAAGCCATGGGTACCGTGCAACTCTTCTCCCTTACGATGGGTTCAGCGATTGTCACCCCGAATCTTTGTCCAGCGCTTTAGCACCGGCCTGAAGCCGCGAGAGGTCCTTGGTCTTGGTGCCGACGACGAGCGCCTTGGCTGAACGGCTTCGCCGGATCGCAAATCCTGCGTCCCCATGCTGGACAACTTGACCAGACTGACGTACGGGCAGGGAAAAAAGGTTCATGTGCTGCCCTGATACTGCCTTCCTGCACATGTAAGCATCAGCAGGCCAAATGACACTGTTCATTGGTGAAAGTTCATGTCCTACTATACACATGGGATTAAACAAACATCCATCTCGAACCCGCCACCCAATGTTTGCAGTTAGGAGTCCCAGTCAACCGCGCTGTGAGAGGAGCAGAAGGAGAGGGCGACGACGGGTTGAACTCTTTGGTGTAGGCCATCTCACGAGTCGTCCTCCCTGCGAATGGGTTCCGCGGGAAACGCAGTGTCTCATCCCAAGGAGGGCCCTTGTGGGACCCATAGCCTTGGCTGCGTCGCTGTCAACTCTTCCATCACCACTCACCAGGAGTAACCACGAAAGCTCCTTGCCAAGAAACAGGACATCGCCCAGCGCTCGCTTTGTGGCCGCTCTCCATACGGGGTGTCTAACGGAGCAAAGTCGTCCCGATACACCGGCATAGAGGAAGGACGGAAGGACTTCTTCATAAGTGGGTTGGGGTCATAGAGAGTGAAGCCTGAGAGTGTCACGTCAACAACACTGCTAAGAAACGGCCGCCATATTGAGAACTCGCGTCGCAACTTCCAACATTCAGTCAGAGCAGTTTCACAAAAGGTCGAGTGTTAAGCATGGCCAGCAGGGTCTGCGGGTGCTGAAGCCTCCTTCTCAATTTCCTGTTGGTTCTTTCAACTCGCTGAATGTTCGTGTTGCTATCTTTAAGTTTCCTGGGTGTGTTGCATGCCAAAGACTTGTGCAGCCAAGGCACCTGCAGCATGCCACTTGAATGGCAGGTGTCGATGAGCGTAGTTGGCACTGAATCCATATTTTATGTCGCTCATGGCAAGATGGCCGGCTTGCCCATTGCTAGCTACAAACTGAGCCTTGACGCAACAGCAAGTGCGAGAAGCCCACAGACTAAGCACTCATCATGGAAAGCGGTCGTCTAAACGTGGTTTGATGACAAAGCACTGGCTGACAACACTTTGCTCTGGATTACTTGCTTTCCAAGAAATTGAGCGCAGCCAAAGTCACCGCAGTGCGCAAGGGGAAGATGCGGACCACGGCTTCCTGTCCCGACCTGGCAAGGTCAAGCCTATGAGGCGTACTGGGTGTGCACGCAAAGCCGCAATGCCATGAGACCAGTGCCCTGAGTGCCCAACGCCCAGAACGGGAAGCCAGACAGCACCTCAGGGATTTCGAAGGCACAAAGGCCGCCAAATGCCCCAAGCGTTCCAAACGTGTCAAGAGAGGCACAGCAAATGCAGGACAAGAACGGTGCACTTTGCCGGCCTCCAGACCAAGAGCGCTTCCGGTGCCGTCATCTTCACCAGTCACAACCTTCCAAAGCACCAACCCCCTTGAGCCTGCATCAGCTGCCAGCCTTCATTTCCTGTCGGTAGATATCGAAAGCCTCTGGAACACCTGAAGGTGTGCGGCGCCAACACTTCGGACACCCCAGGCATGACCTTGACATCTGAGTCACTGGCTCGGACTGAAGCCCGGCGTGACGGAGGTTCGGTCGACCGCCGCTCCTGCTGAAGTCAAAGATGTGAGAGCCTTGCGCGAATCACAGTCCAAGCCGAGAGATGTGCTTGACGAGACTTTGTTGTAGTCGGCTTGCTCTGAATCAGCCAAGATCAAAATGCTAAGGTCTTGCACCCAGCTGCTCTGGTGAGCGGCGTCGTAGCGGCGAGGGTTGAACACCTTGAATTTGCGGCTTCCTTCTTCTTGTGTAACTCACAAACTTAGACCGGGTAATTGGCAACCCTTCCACCAAACGCTTCGTGAATGCGGCAAGCTGAGCAACAAACATAGGCTATTCGCAAACACGCAGGGGCAGTGGCCCGTATTTGGAAGCCATAGCGTCGTGCTGCCACCAGCGCACCCGCCAGCGTAATGCTAGCTGCATGCCTGCCAAAAAAAAGGAACCATTGGATCACGCATGTCTCCCAAACTCACTGGCCCAGAGGCAGGTGCCCGCTCGGCTGGCAGCTTGTGATGCTGGGAAGCCCCCAGGTCCGCTGGCCATGCCCATCCTTGGAAAACAAAGACGGGTCAAAAGATTTGGGATTGTGCTAGCGGGTGCTCGACGTCTCATAAGAAACAAACGCCTCTTTTAAATGATTTCAGCAACATTTGGCGGCATTGCCTGGTGGAAGTCTCAAGCCTCAAGCAATGACTTGTTGGTGGAGTGTGTTGGTTTATTGGCTAGTTGGTTTGTTTGTTGGTTCGTTGGTGCTTGAGTTGTCGGCCGTTGATTTCTTGTGTGCTGGTTTGTTGCGTGCTGGCTTGCTAGCTTGTTTGTTTGGATTGCTTCTGTGCGCAATGGTACGTCAGTTGCTCCACTCCCGACTTTGGCTCAACAAGTTGTGGCATGTAAATCTGTTCTCAAGCCTGTTGCCGTGACAACCAGTTCCGAGAATGTCAAAGCGCCCAAGCACCGCTTTACGACTACTGGCGGACATGTGTGCTGCTGCCAAGTCTCTGCCGCATAGTAGGCTGCAGGCAAGTCCTCGCCACCAATGCGAGTGACGGCCCACATGCACAAATTCGCACAAAGACCACATCGACATCCGAGTGTAGCCATGATTGGAAAGCATAATATGTAGGAACGATCTGCATGCAGGCAGCCATGCAGGTGCATACGTCTGCGTCTGTGTGTGCTGTGTAGGCTTATTCATGGCCTGTTTGCATTCCGGTTTGCAGAAAGCCCTGCCACCATGCCCCAGCTTCGCAGCCAAGGCTCAGAGCAGGCCGTAGACTCGAAGCTGAAATCCTCGTGGGCCTCCAGCAGCAACCTGGTGCAAAGTGGATAACCCGACCCGAGGACTCATTGCGAGCCTTGCCAGGTGCACGGACTGCGCTGCTGTAAAGAAGACCTGGGCATTCGCACAAATGCATTTTTTGGAGCTTCAGATGCAGCTTACGCAAGGTATGGGTTCAACGGTTCAAACCACTGCATTGCCAAAGGCTCTGCTTGCCTGAAGCCAGTTCGCTGTCAGAGGGCCACTCTCTGGTGAAGCTGCCAAGCCTTGGCGCGTAGATGGATCTCCGTACCCAATGCATGCAATACTGGGGCATTTGAGAGTCTGTTTGCAAGTAGGGTGTCTCTCAAGCCAACCAGATTCAACCCAAATCAAGTAACTCGTCATTGAGGACTGCATTTTTTGATTGTACTCTTCTTGCTGGTGCTTTTGCTTCAAGAGTCTCACTTGCATTGGAGCTACAGGCCCGCTCACATCAAACGCAACAAGAAGAGCTACCTTGGGGGCCCTCGCCAAACGTGCAGGCAAGCTGCAAGTAGGCTGGATGAATGCCGGGCTCAAATCACCAAGCACTGCCACGCCTGAGCTTGCCAAGGTTGACGTCTCTTGGCTGTCGGAAGTTCTGTCCCCGCCGGCCTCTGCTTGTGTTGCTCACCTTGGCAATGCACTGGGCATGGGCTATTGGCCCTAATTAAAATCCAAGCACTATGCCTCGTTGGCCTGGAGCCGCATAACCTTATCCCACTCAAGCAGTCAAGAGAACTGGGCACATGGAGTTCAAATAGTCTTGGCAGCGGGCAGCTTGCACTTGGGTGGAATGGAAGCCGCTCGCCTCAAGCAAGAAAGGCCCAAAAAGGCCGAACAGAAAGGCCCCTTGTACATGCGAATGGCACAAGAGCACGCCGGCCTGCATTGTCAACTGCCACACCTGGGCCAAATGCTCCAACACGATTCAAGCCATGTCAACACACAATGCTCGTTAACCTGCATGGCGGCAGCTCAACTCCAAGCCTTGCCCCAATCACAGCCATTTGGGTCTGAACTGCGGGAGGGGCACATTTCTGTCGTCGTCCAGTCTCATTGGCTCAGCGGGATTGGCAAGCGTCACCAGCGCCCGCACCTGCATCATATGCCCACAGCAGCTCTGGACCGAGGCTAGGTGTCAGCTTCAATTCTCCCAGCCCCAGGATCCCAAGCTGAAAGGGAATGGTGCAGAAGGCAAAGCTCTTCAGCCCAGCGTGACAGCATGATGATGGTTGCCCAATGCTCTGTGCCCAAAGCAGCCCAAGTTTGCGAGTTGAGGTTTGCGCACAGCCAACATAAATGCAAGTCGGTTGGCCATCTCAGCTGTCAACTGTTTCTTGGCCGCTGACTGCTGAGCTTGCCCATATTGCGGCATAGGGCTGCAAGTTGTAGGTGCAAGAACGTCCTGACTGAGCAAGCGCATCAGAAAGCTGTCCTTCACACGGAACAAACCCCATCTTTCATTTCGCGCGCCCCGACACCAACCCCGCCAAACATTTTGAGCAGGGCCGTCTGACCGCGCCTGCGCAGGACCACCTTTGCAGTCTAACCAGTAGAATGCGCTCACAGGTGTGCGCTTATGATTCTCTTGGTCATGTCTATGAACTGAGCAGGGCGCCTCGAATCCGTCAGGCAACCAGCAAAGGTGCCATTTCCATACCACGCCCTTAGCAGCAACGGTTTTGATAGCTGGCGTCAACTCTCGGAAAAACATTGAGGCTCAGCATGCCAATAAACCCTCCCTCTGGGCATCAGCTGGCACTCCGCATCCAGCAAGGTGTAGCCCTCCGGCGCCAGCAGCGAGAGGGTGGCATCGCCTCGCGCGCCCCGTGCGTTTGCCATGCACACAATGCGCCAGGTCTGGCAGACGGAAGCGTTCGCCAGCCTGCGCCTGCTGAGCGCAACGTGGCACCAGGGAAGAAGTGGAGGAGGAGGTGGCTCTGGGCGCCGCCTGGAGAACCCCCCTTTCCAGAAATAGCTCATCCACCAAAGTTACAGCCCTGCTGGGATTCGCTTCGAACTTTTAGTCGATCGAGGGCGCTTAGTTCTCCCAGAACGATTCGCTCTGTGCAGCAAATGTGCCTGAGACCTGCAGCCAGGCCACTGAAAGGGTCTGAGCTGCCAAGGCCCTGCGTCACGGCGCCAGCGCCAGAGCTCACGGGCAGCCTTGGGCGGCCCATGCGTGCCAGAAGCAAACCACTCGATCTGCGGGCGCGGCCAGGAGATCAAGCTGCCGGAAGCCCATGCCTTGAGTAGTGTGGTCTAAAGCCAATGCTTGTTCATCGCCTGTCCCAGTGCTCGGGTTTCTTGGGATAATGCTGGCATCTGCTGCGGCAAAGGCACAAAGTGTGGCTTGGACCCGTCTAACAGGCGGATTTCTGCTGCAAGGCGTTCTGGAAAGAAACTTCCTTGCCATCTTGGATCCACTCCAATCAAGCGAAGCTCGCCCATACATCTTAGCAAAAATGCACGGACCGAGGTGGAGCACAAACCCCCATTTTCAGCGGGTCCTGAAGGTGCCCCACAGTCAACGAGAAGTCTCAACCTGCGGGGAGCAATGCGTGAGGCCCTTCCCCCCATTTCCAACGTCGCGTGCCGAAAGGTTTTGAATCCGGTTTCACCCGAGCGAGATCACGCAGGAAACACCTGTCAAGTGTGACAGGGCAGCCTTATTCAGCGAGGCCTGTCTGTGCTCTCCTGGGGCAAAGTGATCTCGAGCAGGTTCTGGAATGCTTTCCCAGGCACAACGGACAGCACCTGCCATCGCGGAATACACAGCAAAAACCGCTGCTCAAAGGTGTGTGTCTTGAAAAGGGGTGCGGACAGCTGGCCTGACAGGAGATGCTGCGAGGCTGCGTCAAAGTCAAGCAGGAACAACTTGAAGCAGGGGAAGCTGTCCAGGCTGTGAACGGACCTCAACCAGGTCTGTTCCCTGCACATAGCTTGCACATGTACGGAGCTTGCGCATGCACAGAGCGGACAGGCTTGCTTCTCGCAAGGACACGTTGACTGTCGACATCCAGCCGATCAAAGCACAAGCCAAGCGATTTCCAGGCCACGCCCTGCAATCGAGCTGCTCAAAAAGATGCGGAGATGCGCTCCAGGGTAAAGGGAGCGGCCGGCTTCCTGCAGAACTCTGGGGCTTTGCTTGAGAGTCGCTCGCGGTATTGAATGCAACCAAGCATCGTCCGCGATAAGCAAATCGAGCTGCTGGTCCTGTAGACGCCGCACAAGGGGGGTGTCGTAAATTCTTGTCCCATAGTGGTATGGTAGGGGGCCGCTGGCATTTCTAGTGGGTTCAGCATGAGTGATCATGAGTGAAAAACAAAACATGTTTCGTGTCATTGTTCGGCGGGGGGTAGCGTTCTGCAACAAAGTGTCTCCAGTTTGTGATGTTCGATCTGCTACAGTGCAAAATAAACGTGGACGCGACATGCATATAATATGCACAGCCATCTTGTCAACAGCATGTTGGTCGTACTTGCGAGGGCGGAATCCGCGCACGCGGGCTCTGCACGGAATCCGCAAGTGTGCATGCGGACACGCATGCAGCTCGCGAAGAAGAAAAACGAAACAAAATGGTGCCCTGGTGACGCTATCCATGGCATCCTTGGCGCACCAAGGTCGGAGAGCCTCTTCATTGTTTGCGGAAGCCAAGCTAAAGTGTGGTAAGAGAATAGGAAAGCAGTAGTGTCTCTAAGTGTCTTCGCCCGGAGTCTGAAACTGGTCTAGAAACGCTTTGAAACAAATGCCAGGCCCCTTGCACCTCCGGTGCTGGTTAGCAAGTGACCGTGGCAATTGTATTAGCGCGCCAGGAGTCCTCAAAGCATCGCAATTCGTACAGCTGAACACGTGTCATATGCTACGCATGCGGAAAGTCTTGCGCTCGCCCTTGCGCCCTCTTGCGCGCGCATGGTGCAATCAACTCTCTACAAAGGCTACTAATTGCAACGTGGCAGAATAGGCAGGGTGCTTTTGACGAACCCTACAACACACAAAGAGCAAGTTCCCAAGTTCGGTCCATAGCGGAGTGGTGACTGAGCATCAAATCAACCACCAAAAAGCCCCTCGTTGCAAGCAACGCAAACCAAAAGAAATGAAACAAAGAGTGACACAGGTATGCCGAGCCAGCGGCCTCGGTCAATGCCGCAACGCCGTTTGCCCCTCCCAGGACCTGAGCAGCAGTTGTTTGTCAACAAGCGCAGCATCTGCCACACGCGTTTGTCCCAAAGCGCCTGGAGCTGAGCAAGATGTGGATCGTCTGGGGCTGCTCCATCTTGCAACATCCTCACAGCTGTGCAACCGATGACGGCTGTGAGGTCTGGGGGCAATGCCTTTCTGGCAGAACGCTTAGTACCCTCAGGTGGCTGCTGCGTCAGCATCGGCTTTCCAAGTTGGTGGGTGAAGTGCGGGTCAGCACTCGCTAACCTCCAACAGCTGACGCCAAACAGCAAGGCTTCCCCTTCACGTGACTGCGGTGCTGTTAGGGAACGTGCTGCAACACCGGAGCTTCCAACCGTCACTTTGCATCACGCCTGATCTGCAAGGCGGATTCCGCACCAGGATTCGCCACAGCCTACTACGTGACACAGCAAAGGCAAAGCTGAGGCCTACGCACTGCACTGAGGGCTGTACCATAAAGACTAACTGAAGTTCCAGGTTCAAACCATTGCGCAGGCCATCGCCAGCATCGAAGACCCTGGCACTCGCCAAATTCCGACGTGTTGCTGCATTCAAGCTGGAAGCAAGGCGGATTGGCATCTGAAAGCGCCACTGGACCTTGAAGCTTTTCAGCGCGAGTCTCCCAGCAACGCTTTTGCAGCCAAGACACGTCCGTGCGAGAAAAGCTACACCCCCTGCACACAACAGAGTGCTTCCGGAAATTGATGTTTACATTGCCTTCAGGCAGCAAGAGCAGAGCGACAAAAAACCAAGTGAAGACCAATCAGAATCACTTCTGGTCAAAATACGTGCACAACTTTTAAGCCACAACTTTCAATTAGCAGGCAGAATGTGCTTTGTCTGGACTTTCTTTTCTTCCGGATGGTTTATAAGAGGTGGCTGCTATCTGAGCAGGACAGCTCAAACACAACCCGCTCCACACAATTGCTATCGAGACATCAAGCCCATGCACGCTGGCACAGGACATGCAAGCAGCCTTGGCAAAGGGACGCTGCTGTCATTGACCCAAAGCTCCCGGAACAGCCTGCAAGCCATCAGCAGTCCGTGCCAAGCAAACGATGAAACAATCACTAAAACTCCTGACTGTCAGCAAAAAGAAGTATTGTAGCATGAATCTTCTATTACAACGCTTGTTCAATGCGTTTACTGCCATACAGCAGATCATTTCGGTTTGCCGCTGCGTCATGAAACAGTTGCGGTGCAGGCATGCGCTACTGCCAGGCTGAAATGGAAACCCTCTGCTTTGTCCAGGTTGCAGCAACCATGGGCACGAGCCTTCCACAAAGTGCCTGGCTCTCGTGGCCCGACCTAGTGGGCACTGGTACCACCTCATTCTTGTATTCTTGTTTAATCTCAGGCAGGGACGAGGATGCATTGAGACTCTCCCCATCCACTTGGAGTGGCTCAAGCTGGCTGACGTTCAGGAAGTCCAGGGATAGCCTCTCCCAGCAAGCGACGCGATAGGATCACGCCTAGAGTTCCGGATTCCGGCGATCCTTGTCGTCTCGTTCTGCAGACCTTCAGGCCTCATGCCATCTGACAATGAGACGAGCAGATAAAAACAAGTCATACAAGCAGACCGCCCCAAGCAGCGGGCAAATCGGCAAAGATGAGCGTGACCTCATGAGTGAGCTGGGTGACCAGCACCGGGAATTGTCCAACAGGGAGCGGCAATCCACGGAGCTGCCACTCCAGCTGCAGTGCTGGTTGGGCTCAGCCACGCCTTTAGCAATTGGCTCGATTGCATTGGCTCGTCACTGCTATCTCTGGGTGCGCCGCTGGCAAATCTGCTGGCTCTTGGAATGTGAGGCTGCCTGCTGGTGAAAAGCCTTGCGGCACATCCGTACATCCGTGCGCTGACTCGGAAACCACGTTGCGATGATTGAGTGAACACATCCCTTGGCGTGCTCCAAGCCTGGCCTCCACTGCCTGTTGCTAGACAAACTTGTAGCCCAGCCTGCGGTCTGCACAGATTCTCAGTGTTGGTCTGAAGTCTGCACCAAACATGTCGGGTCAGCTACATGCATTCTGCCTGAGGGAGTGTTGAGTAGAGCTGCGTACCGGTACTCGCGCGATTAGTGACAGCCTCACGAGAGGTTTGGATGCGTGGATTTGAGCAAACGTCAATCTCCTTGCAGCCGTGCAGCCCAGGACCCAGCCAAGATTCGGCTCGGTAAGTGGCCTGCCGTTTTGAGGGATGCTTGTCCCCCTTAAATGCCCACTAATGCAACATGCTGCCACATGGAAGAACGTCTCACATCGCGAAAAGCAACCAACATCAACCAACAACATGTAGCTGCGATGGCACTTGCTTTTGACACTGGTGACATCGCCTGAGGAAAACGCTGTCAAGATCTAATCAGCGTCAGGCATGCGTCCAAACCAATGATGGTCCTCTAGGAAGGCCGGCAGTCCCTTGCAGGCTGCCCTTGGGTGAAAGCAACCAGCGCATCAGCAGCGGCCAAACGACTTGCTGCAACGATGTCACATCGGTCGCATTTTGCAGCTCGATCTGCAGACTCCTCGGGCCGAAAGCGTCCGCGAAGCGCAGCTTCACGACGCCCTTCTTAGCGTCAAGCTCCGCGTGACTCAGCTGGGCGAAGCGAAGCAGCGCGTTGCCCTCCTCCAACATCCGGTCCTCAAAGCACAGTACCCGGACGCGGTGGGGTCCTGCCTCGCCGTACCAAACTCGGGCGTTGAAGGCCAAAAGCTCCCGCGCTGGCAAGCCCGGAAGACCCGGCAGGCTCTGTGCTGGGACGTCTTTCTGGAGTGGTCCTTGGCCAGTCCGAAAAGGGTGACCAACAGCATAATGGCTTATGATTTTTTGCTAGTAGAAGCTGGGTAAGAGAAACAAGAAGTCGAAGGAGTTGGAAGCAGCGATGAAGCGGAACAGTTCAGCCAGCAGGCGTGTGGGCGTCTTGAGCTTCGGTTTGGTTTCCGAGCGCTGCATCTCCGGTGAAGTCCATGCGCTGCACGGCCGCAGCACACCCGGCAGCGCTGCGCTGGCCGGCCGCAGCGCGCTGGCGGGCCGCATTGAAGGCTGGCTGGCCGACTTGGACAAAGGGCGCATGGCGCATGACCCGCCAGGCGATTCAAAACTTAAATCCCACAGCTTGAAAGGTTTTCGGGGGCAGCTGATGGAATATCCGACGTACCAAACATGTTGAGCATACTGGGATGTTCTGCATGTTCGGGTGCCTGCGGCAACAGCCTCATTCAAGCAGGCCCATGTGTCTGATGAGCCCTCATGCAATGAGGACCGATGTGTTCCTGTTCTCACTGCCTAATAACGGTCGACCCAGAGTATGGCTCCGTGCAACTAGCCAGTGTGAATGTGTCGGCAGTTACTCTGCGCACTGTGGTGCAACGAACGGCATCCATCCGAATGCGAGGCACCTTCTCCGAGCGGCGGGTCGACATGCAGGGTGAAGCGCCTGAGTTGGAGCTTGGCCACACTAAGTCCCCCCTCTTGGCACTGGGCGCCTGCTGCTAGAGGTCGCTGTAACTTCATGTCCTCCAACGGCTGCTGCCCTGCTCGGTAGTGAGCATGCAGTTTGTCTCCCAGGCAAACATCCTGCCTGAGACAAGTGAGCAAGTCGCTGCTGCAGTTGCAAAGGATGTCTCCCAGAAGAATCCTAGTTGCAGGCTCTCGTGAGGAATGGGCGAAAGAACAAAGTTTGTGTCATCCTGTCCGCAAAGTCCACGTTTAAAGTTGCAAGCATTGGGGTTTGCGACAAAATCGAACTCAGCCGCTTTTTGCTGGCACCACTTGCGCTCGACTCAGAAGTCCCAGGGAAGAACTGCGTTTGCCTGACGAGGTGGACACACTCCTATGGCAGCATGCAGCTCGCACCCCCACATGCCTCAGGAGGAAGCCTCATGCCCAATCCGACCAAGCTGCCATCCAAAGAAGGCTTTGCGGAACGTCTGCTCCAGTGGCTGCCCACCTTATTCATCTTTGACACAGCCCTGACTTTAGGCACAACCAATTCTCATGCCTGTTGCCAGGGACTGTTTCGTCAAAGAAGCAAAGGATGCTTTAAACCAACACAAGAGACGATCCTGATCATCTGAATTTCACTTTGTTCGTTGACTTCGACCCACTATGTTTTGCTACTCTCCTTCTCTTCCGCCACCTTTTCCATAAGCCGCGTCCTTTGCCTGTACGCGACGGGGCCAAGGGGCGTGGCACAGTCTGCAGCCGCATCCTGAGCTGGCAAGCCCTGTCAACTTCCCACGGCCCCTGCGTCTGTGCCCAGGGTCGGTGAACCTGGGCATCGCTCCAGGTACCAGTTGGCAGGGCTTCAGCAGTGGCACCTCACTTTCCAAGTCCGCCCAGATGCGGCAAGCGCAAATTCTCAAAAAACAAAGGAATTCGGAGCTCGTGCTTGCTGGGGATTTGAGCATACCTTTAAGGCGCGGCAAGGCGCCTCGGACTGCAACAGCGTGACGAAATGCTGCCCGTCGGTACACTCGAATGTCCTTCCAAATTTCTCCTTGGAAAGGTTAATCTCACTGGCAGCCGTCACTCATCATAGATCCTCTAGTAGCTGCTGCTTGCTGCCAAGTTGCTAAATTTGCCAGAGAACGGCCAAGGTAGTCCTTAGATGAAACGGGCCAAATACGTCGTGGTCCTCCACGCTGTCCTGACTTGTTTTTTTCTTTCCATCACCGCCCACCAACGTGCACCGTGTGCCTCCTGATTGGCATGGTTGGCCTTTGACCTGCCAAACTTTCAAACAAACACATCCACAATCATGCATATTGTTCCTTCCATGCCGCACCAAAACCAAGCGTGCAGCATTGATGCGCAAAGCAACTGACGTTCCACGAAGGCCAGCTCTCAGGGATTGCCTCAAACTTCGACTTCCCCTGGCGTGGGCCAGCCAGGCCCGCGCGCAGTTGACAGAGCGGCCCAGGCCGCCTGTCGCACTGCCAGCTCCCGCAGGATGCCATCGGTGGCGCTGGGGGTGCCTTGCGAGGGGTCAATGTGCGCGCCTAAAGCGCAGTGGAGTTTGGGTTTTGGCCCTGGCAACATGTTTGTTTTGTCATATTATTCTGTTGCGGCTAGCTTGATGCCCGGTCTGCTCCGCGCCTGGCAGACAGCGCTCGTGAGGTGGAAGGAACAAGTGTGGCAGGTAGCGCAGCAGGGTGTCCCGCCGAGAGCGAATTGCAGCTCTGCCATCCTGCAGGGTACAACCCGGCCCCAAACGTGAAAAACCAGTAGCTCCTCTGCAGCACGTTTTTGCTGGAAAGTGCTATGAACGCATGAATGCTCAATATCTGAAGACTCTCTGCACATCACTGAGGGGGGTAGTAATAAGCCCGGCGAGCTGGCAGTGCAAAGCTGCTCCTCGTGTTGGGTGGAGAGAAGCAGGGAATCAAGGATTTTGGCAGCATCTTCTGTGTCACGGACGGTGGTAAAAATGGCAAACTTCTCCCAAGGCACTTGCCAGGCAAAAGGCACACTCACAAACATGGGAGCCATAGCCACGATGACAAGCACGCAAGCCCTTGCCATTGCATCATATGCCCGGCGTCCCAAGTCATAGATGTGCCCAGGGAGCACCAAGCAAAATTCAGAGTCCGCATATAGGTCATCGATGGGCCGCATTCCGCCTTCCCCTAGGGTAGCTTTCCGCGCTTCTTCACCATCGTCCCCTTCAGTGTCCTGCAACACTTTGATGTAGAGCCTGGGGTCAGAGGCATAGGTCCTGGATGGATCTTCAACAAGGGATTTGAAAATGCTCCGAACGCGAGAATTCTCTGTTCCAATGAAGGAAACAACTGTGTTCCTATCCTGCTCCGCCAAACGTAGCGCTCGTTCACAGTTCAATGTCACAGGAAATGGGACAAATACCGTGCGCAGTTGCTGGAATCCTTTACCAGCAGCAAAGGCGAAGTCAGGATGCCCAATTTCGCGCACACCGCCCACCAAGGAGAATACATTCCTCGCATAAGGGTGGTACATTGTGACATCACATTCCAAGACTGCGCAAACTGAGTAAGGGTGACATGTTCCAGCGACAATGAAATGATCGTACCCTGCGTTCCGGTAGAAATATTGCTGAGGAAGCGAGCCCCAGGTGTTCGCGATGCAGTTCAATACCTCGACGCTGGCCATGTCTGAGTCAATGTAACGCTCCACCAGCAAGCTGAAGAATGCTGGTATGTAAAAGACGGTGGCTTCATCCGGGTCATAGACACGGGCACTTGAACTCATGATGGCTTCATGCACGGCCTGGCTGTGCAATGCGTGGAGCTGCACGGCTCTTTCCCAGCCAAAGCCTTCAGATCTTGAAGTGAACAACTCCAGCAATTCCTCGCCCGCGCAGTTGGGCACACCATGGACGAAAATGCGCACCGACTGCTCAGGACTCTTCCAACTCTCCAGAAGCTGCGAGCTTTTTGCAAAGTCAAAGGCGGACAATTCCAGCCAAACCTTCTTTTTGATGCGTAGCATGACGAGCGACTCGTCTTTGTCTGGGGATGGCCTGGCGGCACCATACAGCATCTCAATGGTAGGCTCCATCGTTTTCTCGTGGAAATCCTCGATGAACTCAGCCGCAACCAGCCGGGCGGCCCACACTTTGAACCAAATAAGGCATGGCAAGGTTCTAAGCCTGGCCATGGTCTTGGACGGGCAATTGATTCCAAGACCTCCAGAACCATCGGAGGCAAAATGTGAAGCTGCGGGAGCCCTTGCTGCTCTCTAGTGTGGCGCTTGGCCTTCCTTGCTCTGAGCCGCATAATTACTTTCAATGTATTTTTGCTGTATGCCAATGCGGCACAGACAATGGCAACAGTGAGATGCATGGCAATCAACGTCTGCATGGTGACAATGTCTTGTGACGGCAATGGCTCTGTAGGATTCTGTTGGGAATTTGGTTGGGGCATTTGTTCATCACGGCAAGTTGTCATAGCTCTCGCTTCAATGACTGGAGCCGCATGGCAAGGGCAACGAATCGTCAAGTTCGCGGTTGACAAATGACTTGCTTGCCTTTCCATAGTCTAATAGTAGTTGACCACCTTGACAATTGGTGTATGCAAGACATGGAGCTAGAGATGCATTTATGTAACAAGCATATGGGTGTGGGACAAACATCTGGCGTGGAACATTCCCCGGTGACCCGGACGTCTGGCACGGGCCAGTTGCGAAAAGCTTGTTGTTCTGGACCTATGGGAAGGCATGTGTGGAGTCCTCAACCGCACCTTCCTTTGGTGTAAGATGGATGGATGGAAGGAAGGATGGATGCAAGGCGCAAGGCCTGACATATCTCTGGTCGGGGTTCAACGCTGATTGCTCCGCTGGGTCTGGAACAAGTTTGGAACAGTTAGGCGACTGGCTTGAATTTTGGAAATGCTTTGACTTACCGAAACAAACGGCATGTAAAGGAGCTTGTTATGCTCAGTCGTTGTTTGCGCTATTGCCGTCACCAAAGCAAACCCCTTGATTTGGCGCGAGTCCGCAAGGTTTGGCAGGGCCAAAGCAACATGCCTTCTCTTAAGCACTGAACCCCTGATTACTGAGAAACAAACGACCACGTGATAAATGCTTGGCTCCTAAAAAAACAGAACTGTAAGGGTGAACTGAAGAACTTGAGCGCCCATGGTTTTTGCTGGCATTTCCTTTTTGAGCGGCCTGCAACAAACTTGAAGCTGAAGTTCGCCAACGGCCCCAACTTGCAGAGTGGTTCCTCGCCACCTGGTCTTGGCTTTAACATAACTGGTTCCACCGTTCCACTTTGAAGATATGACTTCCAAAGCCCTCCAGCAATCAGAAACCAAGCGGCGTAAGACTGCGTGCTTGGCACAAGAAGAAAACAGTTGTCTTTCGCCATGGCTGCTGCCGCAAACACACTTGCAAACACAGCTGGTCAAAAACATGAAAACAAATGCGTTTGCCATTTCGATTCACACTGAGTGACCAGCAGAATTCTGAGCTGCTTTGCATAACCCAAGTGGTCGTAAGCAATGAACACAATTTTCAACACGTGACATGTCAGGCACACGAAAGGCGCACTTTGGCAGAACCTGCAGCTCAAATATCCAAACTTTGCAACATAATGATAGCTACGACCCGCCAGGAACCCCACGCCATATCTTAAATGACACACAACTTGCCCCGCAACGCAAGAACTTAGCCCATTTACGAAACTGCATGGCACACCTCATCAAGAATGCGCGTTTACAGCACGACTGCCTTGTCCGGCTAGTTCGCACCTATGAGTTTGTTCGAACTGCGTCCACAAACGCATAGCGCGCCACAATTCTCCAACACGCGCTGCAATGTTGCCGCAGGTGCACCCCCAACAGCCACGGGCTTGGTTCGCGCCTATGCGTTTCACATTAGTTCTTCTTGTCTGCAGTAAGTTGCGAGCTTCCAATTTGCCCGGACCGTGTCCACAAACGCGTGGCACGCCACAATCCACCAACATGCGCTACAATGTTGCTAAGATCTTTGTTCATAGCTACCCCCTATGCGCTTCCAAGCAACAGTCTTCCAAACACTCGTCAACGCCCCCTTGGCTTTGCGTGGGGTGGGGTAGCACTTGCATCTGCCAGCAAAAGCCAAGCCTGTAGCTTCTATCCATCCAAATCCTACTGGCACTGAAAAACACAAGGAACCCAATCCCACGTGTTTCCTTCTCAATATCTTGGCCAGGCAGTGTGCCATTGCGTTTTGTGCCCCCACGGCACACCGCAAATTGCCCAAGTTCTTGCCTCGCGGCTCAAGCTCCCGAGGACCCAATAATGTTAGCCCGGATTAATAAACCCCTGGTTGATGAAATGGTGGTGTCCCCTTTTAGTGGGATTCATCACTTTTGGAGGGAACACCTCCCTAATAGTGGAACGGGTTAATTAATCCTGGGTTAACATTAGAAGGCAGAAGTGGACACAAAAGACCAGTGAAGTGCGCAAAGCGTCGGCAGCCAGATCAGGGATCGCTACGCCGGCTTCATAGTCGATTTGTATCGACTCGCACCGCTTCCATACCCGAGGTAGGTTTGACGCTGCGTTGATCTTCCCGCTGTTTCGTATTTGCTTGGCTGGGCTCTTGCTATGGCATGCGACCTCCCTCCGTTCACATGCCGTTATACTAAGTGGCTTGAAAGCTGTGATTAATTCCAGGGAACTCAGTAGTAACTCAGCACATATGTCTCGTTTGTGCATTTGTTGAGCACCATCGCATCCTGCCAACTGTGTTTGTGTGCCTCTGTCTGTGCGCAGTTTCGTGCGGCATGCCATAGCGCAATCCTGGACGGCCCTTCTTCGACCCTCACATCAGAATCCACGTTAGCATGCCAACAACTCTCACATGATTCGTGCTAGGCTCTTCTGCGTGCGGTGCAGTGACCCCACAATATGCTGTGGCAGGAATCTCATTCGGCCAGGCAACTGCCATCCCTTCACCGCAAGCTTCTTTGACTACTGTGTGAAGGTCACCTCATTGGCAAACCAGGAATACATGCGCTATGGAGCTGGCAAAGGCCGAAATATGCCAAATACTTTGATCGTGGCAAATTTTCCCTTGAAACTTGACGGCTCACTTTTCTTGACTGCTCATGGCACCTTGATTGCAGATTAGCTGCGGCACACGGCGATAACCGGATTTTCTCCCTCGGCCTCCTGCCCAATTTAGCACAGCCACTTCAGAACTGTCAAATGGCTGACTTCATCCTGCCTTCTGCGTGTCAAGGAAATGCTGAAACAGAAACTTGCTGACCTGCGGCACTGTGAGTTCCGCCCGGCTTGGCCAAAGCTTTTCCTTTGCGCAAGCGAGGCGCCTCTTGTTCTGACCCTTTAGGAATACCAGCTCTTTTGTTGATTTCCTCGATGGCGCCTAGCCGGGCAAAGTCCACGCCTGCGACAGGATGCCAGATGCCCCATGACATGACGATACACCTGGCCAAGCAGCATAACTCACAAAGGGCTCCCGAAGCAACAGACCTTCACAGGCCAGCCCGTTTTCGTCTTAGGCGAGCTCGGAGAATCCTCCCTCTCTCTCAGTCAATCCTGTCAGATGAATGATCCAGTTTGCAGTGAGAAAGTTGGCAGCTTCAAGGATACCTTGCTTACCTTGAGAGACTTGCCGGAGAGTGCATGCTCAAGGGATTTGAGCTGAGGGTGGGCTGAAGCCGTCGGAAATATGACATAGAAATAAGACATCGCATTGACCACGGGGACGGGATGTGCTGTGCTGGAAACGTACGGGCGAATGGGGGCGGGGTTTCGCGGCACATCTTTGCCACGTCTGAATGCAGCACAGGCAGTGACAAAAGGTCGCGGTAAACAATGGGAGAGCTCGACAAACATCGGAGGCCGCCAACGGCTTGGTATGAGCAATCTTACGTGCGCCGTGGGTGCCACTCATCCATAGCCGGGCCTGGAGCAGAGGCAGAAAGCCATTTGGCCATTTGGTCCACGGCAAATCGAGTAGATTCCTTCAGACCAGCATCCCTCAAGTGCGTCCTCAGATCTCACAGAAGCATTGAATTCCCACGCCCGCATGTGTGCACATTAGACAACGCCTGCAGCGACAACATGCGACAACCAAGCCGCCAGAGCTGCCCTTGTTGCTCCATCAGCTTCTTCATGAAGGCAGCATCAGGCTGTGCAGTTCCAGATTTTCCGGAGTCCTTGTTGAAGCTGAAGCCGTTGCTGATAAACAGTATTTTCGCACCCGCCTGCTGAACCTTGCAGGAATCGGAGCTACGCGGACGCTGCGAGGAATTGAAGGAACCGTCGCTAACTTTCTACGCATCATGTCCGGCCTTCTGCGACAGACTCTGCCACAGTGCCTCCTCCAAGGCATCTGGAACGCGAGTATTGAACCCACTCTGGAAAATAAGAATGCCACCATGGCTTGGCACGAGCAGATCCAATACATCTTCGCCTTCACACGGCAGTGGCAAAGTTCAATCAAACCAAAAGCAATGTCAGTGCTCGTGTGCATCTGGCTCATTGTTGGGCAAGCCACGGATGGAGATTCCACCAGCGATCACCTGGCAGCTGTGACTCAAAGGCTGGAAAGGTACGCGCAAAAGCATGCATGGAGCCTCGTGACTGAGGAATTGGGCAATGACGCCTACCAGGTCCGCACTGCGAGCCTGCGGCAAGTAACACAGCATCCACCAAGGCATCTTGCCCGCTTCATTCCAAATGTGCACAGTTGGGATGGATTTTGCCTTTATGCAGGTCACAAACTTGTTCGTAGTCGGCTTGCTTTTTTGTAGCCCTCTGCCCCCCACCTCTTTCGGCAGGTCTTGCCAAAACTGCAACCGACGCTCGTCTGCTTGAGGAAATCCACTTTCAGTAGCCTGGTCACAGGGAGTTGGAATCAGGCAGGCTTGCGCACCAAGCCGAATAAGTGGCAAAGAGCATCCCTGGGTGGGCAGCTTCAAGAGTTTGAAAGCGAAGGGGCCGAGGCTGGCAGCAAAGTCCCCTCAGTATGGTTCCTTCAGAGCTTTTGGCCACGGCGTCAACAACAGTGGGAACTGCACTTTCCCAGTATCTACAAAAGACAGCAAACACACACACACACACACACACATTCCGGGCATGCAACAAACGCTTCAGACAGGGCCACACTTCTTCAAACTTAGAAATAGAAGCGCAAAACCGCAGTTTTGGGTTTGTCTCTGAATCGGGAAATTGTCCTATGGCTTCTTGGAACGTCGCAAGGTGGCCAAGAAGCCCTGTATGGTGCATAGGTGTCCTCCTCGTGGCGCACGGCTCGAGCACGGCTTCTGGACGCCAAAGCGCGAAAGCTCAGCTGGCAAAGGCCTTGGCCATCTGTGCACGGCTTGCGGAGCACCCTGCAAGCAAGTGGCTGTTGAAGCCATCAAAAATCTGGCCACTTGCTGGGACCCTTTAGAAACGCACAGGCCAATAACCTGAAGACAACCTTGCTGAGAAGTCTTCGACCCATCATGGAGAAAGTCAGCTTTGGCGAGGCAAGAGATGTTTGATGTGGATCGGCCCCTGGACTTGACAAGGCTTTCGATCCGTGAATGCCGCCCAAAGGCTTCTGCCAGTGGCTTTTGCAGCTTCCAGTGCCGAAGTGTATAAATGCTCGGCCATGCACACCGCAGCTGCGGAATCTTGAATGCCAGTCACATAGACATCCTCATGCAGGGGAGACTTGCGCCTAGTGCCCTGCAACATTGAGTATTGTGTCTGCTTCCCTGCCGGGAGAACTTTGACTCCTATGCTAACGACTTTACGGAGTTGCACAGATTAGGGACTCAATAAAACCTTTTGTGCTTGCTCACAATGACCTTTTGTTGAAAGACGCCAGGTCAGGTGAAAACACAAACCCTGATACACAGGGACAACATGCAATGTGCCAACACTGGGGCCAAAACCTTCAATACACACATATGGGCACAATGGATGACCAGTAAAAATTACATCTCCACAATCGCTGACACGCATTGAACAGCACGACAGCCGTTTTGGACTATCGGGCTGTCTGGCAATTCGCGGGCTCTCAAACGCCTTGATTTCAACACTGCGCGTAGGAACACAGGGTTGGCTGCTGGCTTCTGAGACCAGCAAAGCTGTTTTGGCTATCTGGCGATGCAATGGTTCAGGCTTCAACCCTGGCAACTGGCCCCTATTAACAAACAAGTCCTCAAAGCAAAAAACTATCAGTCAGCAACAGGAACACCATGCTGCTTGGGGAGGACCTGTGAAATTCTAGCCAAGGGCACGAGTTGAACTGTGTGGCTCGCTGGGCGCGCAAAGTTGCGCATCAGGAAAAACCACCTCGGCACCATTGAAAAACAACCCAAAGCATTCCGCAAAACAGTGCACCGAATGAAAGCCTCGGCGCAAGCACAGGGCATCATCCAGCTTGATGTCACTTGCAATCACCGCCCGGGCCTGAACGCTTGCTCAAGGGCTGCTCCACAACCCACAAGCCTCGCCTTTTCAAGCGAGAAAAAGTTGGTCAGCTCTAGGAAGCTTTTAGTAGCCATGGCAAACGAACCAGCCGATGGCCGCAGATTGCAAGCTAAAATGTATTCGTGCTTTCTCGGCGGCTTGCTGTGACATGTGTGACATTTGCTCTAGACAACATTGGTGCAAAATGGGAAAAATCAGGCAACCCAGCAACCATGCTACTGGGCCGTAAAGATTGCTGGCAACAGGAGTATCTGCCTTGAAGGACATCCATGTCGTACGTACCAATGCATGCAATCTCTCCGGTGCAAGTCCTGTCTCCCAAGCGCAATCCCGGGTCACCATCAAAGTAGGCCTGGTGAGTTGCGGACGGCCGGTACAATCATCTGAATATTGAGCTTCTCTGACATTCCCCCTCTCCACACCCAGCATCCGTGTTTCGCGGGGGAGTTTGCTTCACTGCAGAATCGAGCTGCCTCCAAAGTATTTGCACTGCGCACGTGCAGTTTGGAGATCTGAACCTCAGGTGTTTTGTCCTCCTCAAGAGTGACAAGTATCGGCCTTCGTCAAGCCCTGAGATGCCAACACTTCTGCATGTGGCCACGCCATCTGTACAATCAACCTGGCAGACAAGAACGAACTTGTCGTTTCTGATCCACCCTGTGTGAACCTAGAAACTTGGAAAGTCTCTGGGGTCCATGCCGTGAGGTGTGCCAATGTGCGCAGCTCCAGCGTAGTGTCATTCCTGGCCTGCGGTTGGATCCCTGCATCGCCCTGCGCCCTCCTACGCACCCGCCTGCACACACTGTGAGGTGCAATTCACCAAGACAGACTCAAGCGTGTGGCCTGGGCAACCCGATTAATTAAAACATCATAAAGAATTGCCCTTCTTGGGAGAACCTGGTCGGAATCAATGCGGCCCCGCAGCTGAAATCTAAGTGCTGTAGGGAGCGCCTGGGACACGGACCATCGCAAGAAGCAGCTGGAGAAACGATTTTCAGCCTGGCGCGCGCCACTCTGGAAGCGGACTTTTTCCGCTGGCCATGAACGAATAGCAACCGTGCCTCATTTACCCCGCAAGCGTTGCAAATGAGAAGATAAACTGGACAAGGGATGCACAATAGGATCAGGGGGTGTCAAGGGGGCATGAAGCCTGCTGCGTGCAGAAAAACACGAAACAAAATTAAACATATCTAAGGATGTCTAGAAGGAACTCTGCGCAGATAGATAGCTTACAGAAAATCAGAGGCAAAAGAGAAAAGGTGACAAGTGTTCAGTTTACGTGACAGTTGCAACACGTTGGGATAGAAACTGCTCAAAGTGAGCGCCCTGTGCGTGTTTCGCGTGCTGCGGGGAAGCACACACCACCTCTGGCGCGACTCCTGTTTTGTGCGGGCGCGGCGCGGGTTCGGGACGCCTGCAAAACGAGCCCCGCAACACGTCCGCAAGATCAAGTACGGTTCGAAGGCACGCAGCACCTGATGAATAGATAAACGGATAGATCGATAGCCAGCTAGATACCTAGCAGGGTAGCTAGATCAGAAAGACGGCTAGAAAGATAGATTAAAAGAGATTGGAACCGGTAGATAGATAGGTAGATGGGTAGGTCGAAAGATGGACTGATCGATAGAAAGTGAAATTAGCTAGGTAGAAAGTGAAAATACAAAAGGGTGCGTGGGATTGTTGTTTTCTTTTCCCCCCGCGTCTTGGCCAGTAAAATGTAGTGTTTTACAGCATTTTCTCGCGACATGTACGTATTTTACACTAGCCCGTCAACATCCCCGGCATAATCAACAGGTCGTGGGTAGCGGGGGCAGGTTTCAGGTAGGCAGCGGGTCTGATTGGCTTTGGAAGGGGGGATAGGCAGCACACCTGAAGAAGCGAACATTCAACAAAGGGTACGTTAATTCCGGAAAAAAAAAAGCAGCGCCCCCCTACATAGATTACATAGATTGCAAAGATTACATACACACACACGTACGTATGCACATACATTACATTACATTGCATTACATTACATACATACATGCATACATTATATTACATTACAGTACATTACATTACATGACATACATAAAAACATAGATACATAGATACATACGTACATTACATACAATACATACATTACATACATACATACATACATACATTCGTTCATACATTACACACATACATTATATTACATTACATTACATTACACTACGCTACACTACACTACATTACATTACGTACATACATATACATATACTACACTACACTACACTACACTACACTACGTTACAGTACAGTACATTACATACATACATTGCATACATACATTGCATACATACATTGCATACATAAATTGCATACATACATACACACATACATAACATAACATAACAGAACATAACATAACATACATTACATACATACATAACATACATAACATACATAACATACATAACATACATACATACATACATACATGCATGGATGCATGCATGCATTACATTACATACATTACATTACATACATACATACATGCATACATTACATTTTTTGCTTGCGCTCTCTCCAGACATACACACATTACAAACATACATTACATACATACATACAATACAATACAATACAATACAATACAATACAAGACATACATATATATATATATACATACATACATACATACATACATGCATACATACATACATACATACAATTACATACATACGTACATACATACGTACATACATACATACATAACATAACATTACATTACATTACATTACATACATACATACATTACATACATGGCATACATGGATACATACATAAACACATACATACATACATACATACATACATACAAGACATACATACATAGCATACATACATACATACATACATACATACATACATACAAGACATACATACATACATAGCATACATACATTACATACATACATACATAACACACATACATACACTACATACATACATACATACATAACATACATCCCGACATACATAAGATCCCTACATACATACATACATACATACATACATACATTCATACATACATACATACATACACTACATACATACATACATACATACATTACATACATACATTACATACATACATACATACATACATACATACATACATACATACATACATTACATACATACATACATTACATACATACATCCATACATTACATACATACATACATATAAACATACGTACATACATACATGACATACATACATACATACATTACATACATACATTACATTACATTACGTTACATCACATTACATTCATACATACATACATACAAACATACATACGTACATACATACATACATACATAACATAACATAACATTACATTACATACATACATTACATACATGGCATACATGGATACATACATAAATACATACATACATACATACATACAAGACATACATACATAGCATACATACATACATACATACATACATACAAGACATACATACATACATAGCATACATACATACATACATACATTCATACATACATACATACAAACATACATACGTACATTACATTAATACATACATACATACATACATACATACGTACATTACATTAATACGTACATACATACATACATACATACATACAATTACATACATACGTACATACATACATACATACATTACATACATACATACATACATACATACACTACATACATACATACATACATACATACATACAGTACATACATGCATACATACATACATACCTGCATACCTTGCACTACGTACATACATAACTACATATTAACATTATTACACAAGTACACATACATACATACGTACATTTTTCCCGAAAGCATGGCGAAGGGTTCTTCCGCTGGGTTCACTTGAATTGTTCTCATGAGAGTCATTACAAGGTGTCATTGCAAGGAATCATCATCATGAAAGTCAATGCAAGGAGTCATTGCAAGGAGTCATTGCAAGGAGTCATTGCAAGGAGTCGTTGCAAGGAGTCATTGCAAGGAGTCATTGCAAGGAGTCATGGCAAGGATTGCAACTTGCACTTGACTCCTTGCACTTGCAACTTGCACTTGACTCCTTGCACTTGCAACTTGACTCCATGCACTTGCAACTTGCACTTGACTCCATGCACTTGGCTCCTTGCACTTGGCTCCTTGCACTTGGCTCCTTGCACTTGGCTCCTTGCACTTGCAACTTGCACTTAACTCCGTGCACTTGCGACTTGCACTTGACTCCATGCACTTGGCTCCTTGCAACTTGCAATGGCTCTCATGACTCCTTGCAATGACTCCTTGCAATGACTCCTTGCAATGACTCCTTGCAATGACTCCTTGCAATGACTCCTTGCAATGACTCCTTGCAATGACTCCTTGCAATGACTCCTTGCAATGACTCCTTGCAATGACTCCTTGCAATGACTCCTTGCAATGACTGCTTGCAATGACTCCTTGAAACAAGCAAGGAGTCAAGTGCAAGTTGCAAGTGCAAGGAGTCAAGTGCAATTGACTTGCGAGGAGTTAAAATCTCTTCTTAGGGCGGCGGGGTAGTGCCGACGACACTACACGAAAATCGACCCTCTGCGGGGATCGGCGTGGTCGAGGTGCAAAAACCCATGGTTTTTTGCGATTTCTAAAGTTCCCGCGCGACCCTCTGCGGGGATCGGCGTGGTCGAGGTGCAAAAACCCATGGTTTTTTGCGATTTCTAACCTGCTCGCGCGACCCTCTGCGGGGATCGGCGTGGTCGAGGTGCAAAAACCCATGGTTTTTTGCGATTTCTAACCTGCTCGCGCGACCCTCTGCGGGGATCGGCGTGGTCGAGGTGCAAAAACCCATGGTTTTTTGCGATTTCTGCTGCTCGCGCGACCCTCTGCGGGGATCGGCGTGGTCGAGGTGCAAAAACCCATGGTTTTTTGCGATTTCTGCCTCGCGCGACCCTCTGCGGGGATCGGCGTGGTCGAGGTGCAAAAACCCATGGTTTTTTGCGATTTCTAACCTGCTCGCGCGACCCTCTGCGGGGATCGGCGTGGTCGAGGTGCAAAAACCCATGGTTTTTTTTGCGATTTCTGCGGTGCTCGCGCAACCCTCTGCGGGAATCGGCGTGGTCGAGGTGCAAAAACTCAAGGTTTTTTGCGACTTTTGTTGTTCGAACTGGTCCTCGGGAGTTGTCTCGTGGTTCGCGCGCCTGCTCCCGGAACCGGCGGGTCGCGGGTTCGATTCCTCCCTGGTCCGCGGGCGGGCGTCGCAAGATGCAACTTGCATTTTAAGCAACTTGCGCAGAGCAACTTGCGCAGAGCAAGTTGCACAGAGCAACTTGCGCAGACCAACTTGCACCGACCAGTTTGCGCAGAGCGCCTTGCCTAGAGCAACTTGCGCAGAGCAACTTACGCAGAGCAACTTGCACAGAGCAACTTGCACAGAGCAGCTTGCACAGAGCAACTTGCAGGGAGCGCAATTTGCACAGAGCAACTTGCAGGGACCAACTTGCCGGAGCAACTTGCGCGGAGCAACTTGCGCAGAGCAACTTGCACAGTGCAACTTGCGTAGAGCAACTTGCGCAGACCAACTTGCACCGACCAGTTTGCGCAGAGCACCTTGCCTGGTGCTGTCTCGCGCTTGCTTCACGAAGTGGTAGGGAAAAAGAACGCATCCTGCAGCGTTGGGCCGACCTCGCTTGCGATGTTCTGCTTTCGGGCCAACCGTGGTCTAGTTTTTTGCTTGCGCTCTCTCCAGCCTTGCAGCCAAGGGTTAGTCCAGCGCGGACAGGGCATGCACAGCTCCCCAAACTCATTGGCCCTGTGGCCAATTCACACAGGGGAACCACACAAGGGGAAGACAACTAGATTCGACAATCACGCCTCGCTCCCATAATCGCTGACTGGAGGCAGGCAAAACAATATGACACTCATGCATGAACAATCGAACATGTACAGTGGTCGAGCGAATTGCTGTGTCTAACAAAGATTCAAGATGACAAAAATCATTGGTAGCAGCGGCCAGCGCAAATGAAATCCAGCCTTCTGACCGACGTAGCTCCACAAGTTGCAATCTATCATGGTTTCTGCGAATGAAGAACGTCTGAGATCCAAAGCACACCCCTTGCATGCACCTCCTGCGCCAGGCAAAATGTAAAGGGTCCACAGAAAATACATTCTCACCAACAGGATGAACAGTGCCAGAATGCGATCGCACCCAAGCTCGCATCTGCTGCTCCCAAGCTTCCCTATCATAAGCCAAAGTGAAGTCGAGTCCACGAGCTCCCAAAAACCGTGAAACCAAGGCAGAACCTGTGTTGTCCGGGCCACGTCGGTATCTGCGGCGCCCTTGCAGAATGGCGCCAGTGTGGGTTTCCGATAAAACAAAAGCTGCAGGCACGCGCGTAGTCTCCGACCGCACCATATGTCCCAAAAGACGCCAATGCTGTTCCAACGCCAACACATCCCACAGTCCTCCCCAGCACACACGACCCCACAGTTTGGCAATGTGCCGCACGCAGGCATACTGTTTCTCATCATGCCAACTTGGGTGCGACCGAAGTCGCAAACACCACACCAGCAAGGTCACGCACTGTACCCGGAAAGAATTCAGCGCTCCAGCGAAAGGAACGACTGCTCCAATACACCACCTGACGGTTGAGGTGACAAGCGCCTGAAACATCCTTGCTCGCTGAAACACTGTAGCAGCTCGACTGGTAAGCAGGCGGCGGTTGGCAAAGAAAGCAGAAACAGCTCTGTGCGCGAGAGACGCCACCATATCGTTGTCAGAAGAAGTGACCGAGAGCGGCACCCCAAGGAAGACAACCCGATCCACCACCCGAACACCTTGCAAACAGGCCGGCAAAGTCCGCGGAACTCGCCACCCCAATAACCTGCACTTTTCCAGGTTGATGCTAAGCCCAATGGAAGCCAGAGCAGCACAAACTTGAGGAAAAAGTCGTTGTAGTTGCGGAAGGTCATGAAAAACCAGCAAGCCGTCGTCAATAAAGAAAAGCGCCCAAAGGCGCATGGCATCAAACTGGAAGGGCGGCGTTTCCCCGCTCGTCAACCACTGGTTGCGCAGACAGGCAAAAACGTTACATAGAGTTCTTGCAAAGATTTTGGGGCTGTGACAGCCTCCTTGCACAATGCCCCGGGCGGGGGCCAAATTCCATTCATGTTCAAGTACAGCGAAAGTTAAGTGTTGGCTACGAATCAAATGATCCAGGAACCGCAGACTCACAGAATGCTCAGGCAAATAATGACAAAACTGCCTCTGAACGGCGTGGTGTTGTAAAGAATCAAAAGCAGCTGAAACATCAATGCGAAGGTACAAATAGGAATCCTCAAACATACGACTTCTTGCAAGCATTGTCTTGGCTGCCCAGATTGTTTCTGCAACCTGCACGCCTGCAACACCTCCCAGCATCTCGTAAGGGGCTGGCCACCGATCCACGCTGCGCGAAGTGCTAATACTGGCCACCAATTTGCACAGGGACTCAGTCAGAACAATGGGACGTAGGTCTTTGGGGGAACGCACCCGCAAAGTTTTGCCAAGAAGAACAACTAAACCATGAAACATCTCAGTGGGGGCCTGCTCAGGGTGTCGATGCAAATGGTTGACTGTTTGCAGCAATAGCTCCTCACCGCCTGGGGCTTCAGCAATACCCTTCAAAGCTTCAAAGGAAACACCCGTAGACCCAGTAGTTTTCCCATTCTTGAGCTTGCTCAGAGCAATAAGGAGCTCAGCTGTCTGAATAGGTGGCTCAACCGGCCAGTCTAGGGGCGTAAAGCATGGGAGGTTTGGCTCTGGAAGAGGGGGCTCCCCTGTAAAGCGCTCATCGAAAAATTGTCGCACAGTACATACAGCTGCTTCAACTGAGCCTGCATCCACTACCAAGTGACTAACTCCCCCTGCACGAGGTTTGCGTCGTTGAAGGTACGCCCTCGCGCTCCAATCCCCCTGTGAAGCACGATCCCACAAAGATTGAAGCCACGAACGACGTGCCAGAGCACGTTGCTCAAAAATTGCTTTAGATAGCCTTTCACGCTCAGCACGGTCATGAGTAATGCTACGCAGACGACACAAATCTGTGATCTGAGAATTGTCACGGTACTTGATGCTGTAAAGTCTTCTCGATCTACGCTGGCAAAGCACAACCAAACTAGCATAAGCATTTGATGCATCATGAGCAGTAGGAACATGTTCTGCAATGCTGGGCAGGGTCTTGTACTAGCCAACTCTCTTCCACGCCTGAGGGCGGAGACGCCTAGCTTTCCGTTGCGCAGGAAGAACTAGAAAATCATGAGTAAGTAGCACATGGTCGACTCCCAGCGTTTGTCTGGCGACCCAATGGAAACTCTCCTGGACGTAGGTATGCTCAAGCTGATCACTGTATTCGTCTTGCTGCCCTTCCCCGGGAAGAAAAGCACATTTGCTCAGCCATGCGTCATTGTAGGTGAAATGGTCCAACCGTCTGTTGGAGGGAGGCCGTGTGGAAGCAAGGTCATGAGAAAAATGAATCAAACCCATGCAAGTGAGAGCTGAAAGAACCATACGAGCGCTTTCCCCGCTTTCGCCTGCGATGGACACATTGAGGTCGCCCAACACTGCCATTGGGGCATCATCCTGTACATATCTTTCAAGGTCTTCGCCCAAGGACTGCAGGGCATATGAGGAAAGTGTACACTTGCAATGACAAAAGGGGTTGGGAACTCCTTGAGCCGCACCTTGGCAACCACATGAGAATGTCCAACTTTGATGTTGCTGATGTCCACAAGATGGTCCTGATCAAAAAGGACGCCACATGCACGAAAACACCCTGGTGGCTTGGCCAGCAGAGTAATCCACTCCTTGGTTGCGTCCATGACGAAGTCATATCCACCTGCCTCCAAGGAAGACTCTACGGTGACCTCTTGAAGAGCAGACACATGCATATCAATGTCAAATGCAGCAAGCAAAGCAAAGAGCTGCTCCGACGATTTGCCCTGGATATTCCAAGTGCCAAAACGAAGGTAAGAGAATGAATTCTGCTCCTGATCACCAGGAACTTGGGTGATACCTGTCCCTGCTGCACCACACTGAATTTGTCACTTCTGGAAGCCACGCCACTTCTGCAGCATCTCCGCTGGATTGGTAGCACCGAGGCCCTTGCACAAGGCAAGCATGTCCAACCATATGGACGTGCCGGTGCTGTCGTCGCGCTCCACCCAGACCACCATCTCATCATCACGAGGAGGGGCAGTGGGCCTTGGGCCCGACGACATTCCTGTAATTTTAAAATCACCACAGTAAGCCCGAGCAATTCCCCAGTTGTCGACCTCAAGCAGGTCACGAGGCTTGCCGCACACTTTCTGCATGAAGCTCCCAATCTTGGCCATAGCTCTCGACACGCACCGTTGTTCTGGCGAGCGGTCTGGCACCACCCACACTGCTTTCTGCATACCGCGGGGAATCCACTGCTGGCCCCTGAGCTTCTCAATGACCTTTTTCTGCACTGCCCGCTTGGCCGAAATGCCGCTTCCTTCAGCAAACACAAGGTGAATTTTGGCGCATCGAGGCCTCTTTCCAAAGAACTCGATCTCATGAACAGCTTCCTTCATCCCCTGCCGCCTCCACAAGCCTGCTGAGCTGTTCCTGAACCCAAGCACGTCTCTCCCCTTCCGCCCACCCGCCGAGAACCACCAGCATAGAAGGCTCGCCCGCAGCTGAGGGAGATTGCGCTTGTCTGAGTGGGGAAGGAGGACCACATGCTCTGGGAGAGGTGCCCTCATCATTCTTCTTCTGCAAATCAATGACCTGCTGCTGCAAGTGATCAAGGCGATTGCCCCACTCTGATCCATGTTGGCAAGCTCTTCAGACTGTTTTTCCAACTGATCCTGCACCATTCCTGGGCACTGTTCAGTAGTCCGTGTACGATTGGAAATCTGCTCCATGTTTTGCTGAATTGATGCCATGGAAGATGTAACTGCTGTAGAAACACACTCCTGAATTCGGTTCCAGAAACCCTCGTCCGGAAGAGCAACTTCGAGGCCCTCTCTGCGCTTCTTGCTTGGTGACTCGGACCCATCTAAAACTGCTAATGCATGAGTTCGATCAGAATCCTCCACATCAATCGGGGCATTCATGGCTTACTACCTCATCATTCAGGGGTTCCTTGAGCCTTGAGCTGTAGCCATTACATACGTACATTACATACATACATGCATTCCTACACACACATACATACATACATACATACATACATACATACATACAGTACATACATGCATACATACATACCTACATACATACCTGCATACCTTGCACTACGTACACACATAACTACATATTAACATTATTACACAAGTACACATACATACATACGTACATTACATACGTACATTACATACATACATACATGCATTACATACATACATACATGCATGCATACATACATACATACATACATACATACATACATACATAGCATACATCGCATACATGCATGCATACATTACATTACATTACATTACATTACATTACATTACATTACATTACATACATACATTACATACATGGCATGCAAACATACATACATACATACATACATTACATTACATTAGGTTGCATTACATTGCATTGCAGTGCATTGCATTACATACATACATTACATACATACATACATACATACATACATACATACATACATACATACATACATTACATACATACATTACATACATACATACATACATACATACATTACATACATACATACATACATACATTACATACATACATACATACATACATACATACATACATACATACATACATACATACATACATACATACATACATACATACATACATACATACATACATACATACATACATACATACATACATACATACATACATACATACATACATACATACATACATACATACATACATACATACATACATACATACATACATACATACATACATACATACATACATTACATACATACATACATACATACATACATACATACATACATACATTACATACATACATACATACATACATTACATACATACATACATACATACATACATACATACATACATACATACATACATACATACATTACATACATACATACATACATACATACATACATACATACATACATACATACATACATACATACATACATACATACATACATACATACATACATTACATACATACATACATACATACATACATACGTACGTACATACATACATACATTACATACATACATACATACATACATACATACATACATACATACATACAGTACATACATGTATACATACATACTTACATACATACCTGCATACCTTGCACTACGTACATACATAACTACATATTAACACTATTACACAAGTACACATACATACATACATACATACATACATACATACATACATACATACATACATACATACATACACACATACACACATACACATACACACACACACATACCTACCTACCTCTTGTGGTAACGCCCAGCGAACGTTTTCCATGGTTCCGCCACGCTGCGAGCGGAAGTAAAGAGTCTAATTGACTCAAGGGCGCCGCTAAGCCAATGGCCGCGAAAGGCAAATGCATTGGGGACCCAAAGAAGAAACACCGCAAAACTCACACTGAAGTGTTTTTCTTTTGCCTTTCGTGGGGCTTCGTGTCAACCAACGTTACGGTGGGCTGTCTTAGCCATTCCCGAAAGCTGGCTTGTAGAACGGCGTCTACTTTAGTGAGCCCATCAGCCCACATCAAGCCTGTCGGCACCCAACGAACTTGTTGTTCGCCTATGTGGTCTTGAATTGACCGCACGGCAGAAAGGCTCGGATTCCCAGCTATCACTGCATCATACAGCGACTTGCAATCTGTCGCTTGAAACTGCCTCAGGTGAGCTCCAGGTTGCTGGCCATCGAACAGCACCTCGCTCAGGAAGTAATTAGCGTAGACCATCCTGTCCACGCACTGGTCTACGCTGTTCGCCTCCGATGCGAGCGTCGACCGCGTGACTCGCGGTGACCGCGCGCTTTGCCAATCCAGAACGGAAGCCATCGTGGTCCGTTCCAAGCAGTCCGGGGTGGTGATGACCACCACCACTCCCATTTGGGACTTGTGTCCCTCCGCGTTGGCCCAGCTGGAATCCCCGAAGCCCACGAGCGTCGTAGCTCGGTTCAGCGGGATGCCTTGGAAGGTGAGGCCATCCGTCATGGTCTCCTTGGCCACCTTGATGCCCTCCAGAACGTCCCGAAGGTCGGTCGGCTTGGTGTCACTGCCTTTGTTGCTCAGGCTGGTGAGGGCACAAAGGTCTGGTCGGGATTGTCCTCCAAGCCACTGCAGGCTGCCCGACACGCTCTTGAACTCGGCGCGTTCCTCGGCGTTGAGGCTCTCGGCCGTCAGGCGTCCTCTCTTGATGCTGCCGCATTCCATCTCCTTGATGAACTCCGTCTGGGTCACCTTAATGACGTCCTTGCCGTTGACGGTGTCCAAGGAGATCTGCTTTCCTCTAAAGGTGAGAGGTTTGCCCTTCTCCAAGTAGGCCTGGTTGCCCCAAGTGAACATGCCCAGGAGCTTGTCCATGTTGTAGTCCTTGCGGAAGGCGACCAAAAAGTCGTCCACGTGCACTATCAGTATGACTTGTAGATCACAGTAGATAGCCACGTGAGCACCGCTTGTAGAAGCACATGTGATCCAACCGGTGCGTCAAGAACTGCGCCACAGTGAGGGTTCGCACCACATGCTTGATCCATGTCTTTGGTGCCGAAGCAAATCCATAAAGATTTCCTTCGATGGAGTACAGCCGGTGAGGAAATGACTTTGCCCTCCTCTGCAGCTCATCACGGGGTGGTCTCAAAAACAGCGGAAGCTCCCGTGCATCAGGTTCGCCCTGCAGAAAGGCCGTAGCCACATCTCCTCCCCATAGGCCCCACTCCATGCCCGTCAACTCCACCTGTCGACAAAGCCGCCACCTGGATCACCGTCAGCTCCGCAAACTTGTGGGAGTCGGAGATGATCGGTCGAGCTGGGAGAGGTCGGGGTCCAGGCAGCCAAGGACTACAGTCCGGCATTTCGCTGCCACACTTGGTCCGGCCCCGCGGTTTTTATCCCTGTACGCGTTGCGCGAGGGGATCACCCGGCGCCTCAGCATTGGACACTTCAGCACCTCGTCCGCCTCCTTGTCATCCAGGGGCGTGATGGTGCCCCAGCTCCGCCATGACTCGTACTCTTTGCGGTTGGCCTTCACGTAGAGGTCGATCGTGGTGGCGTCTCCTCTCATGATGGTTCTCCAGGGTATCTCCCTGTCCAAGGCCTTCCGCTCTTTCCGTGTCATCTTGGCCACCGTAGGTTCCTGGTTGCCGTCGTCGGAGCTGTCGGACGTCTCGATGTCCTTTTTCACGGTCGCGGCCAAAGCTCTGAACCAGCTCGATGGGGGGCCAACCTTGTGCTCAGGGTTACCGTCCCATCGTTCAGGTGGAAGTTCACCACCGGTGAAGGTAGTCTCATCCCAAGTGGTGATGAGCGTGGTCCATGGCCGGTTGTGCTTGGTCATGCGCCTGTGCTTGTCGTGTTTGTGGCTGCGTGCCTGTTGCTTATGCTGTGCTGCCAGTGCGGTGTGCTCTGGAGTTGCTGGTGCTTGCTGCAGCAGTTGTGTCGTGTTCCCACTTGAGATTGTCTGTGGGGTGATGCCGTCAGGTGTCGTCACTTGCATGTCTCCGGCATCTGGGATGCTTGAGCGCCCGTCGTCTGTCATGGCTGTGGGAATGCTGCCCTCTGGTTGTGGCAGTGCGCCCATCTGCTGCTGCTCGAGAGGCCTGCCGGCCAGGGAGTGTTGCTGCGATGGCTGTGATCGTGGTGATCTTGACCGCCGCCTGATGGCTGATGATGTTGCTCCCTGTGGCAAGTGATAATGCCTCTCTGTGTGGTGCTGGTGGAGCGTCGGTGAAAACACCTGTTGTTGCTGAATGACGTTCGTCGTCTCTTCAACTTGCTGCATTGCAACTTGTGGTAGTTGTGGTGGTGGTTCAGCTGCTGATGCTAATGCTGGTGGTGCTTGAGGTACCTGAAGTGCTTGTGGTGCGTGAGGTAGTTCAACTGGAGGTGGAGCCAAGAAAGGTTGCGTAGGCTCTTCAATCCCCATCGCATCGATCTCTGGGTCGAGATCTCATCCTCTCCAGGTCCGGGTCCGCGCTCGTCGGTCCAAACCCCTTCTCTCAAGCGTTTGGCCCCGTCCTTGAGCGCCCTGATATCTTCGGGGCCTGGTGCCCAATCCTCCCAACCGTAGGCGGGCCTCAATTGTTCGTGCGTGACCTGAACAAGGCCCCCGTTGGAGTGCACCCAAGCGCTCTTGCCGTCGCTATCGTGGTGCACCAGGCGTCCCAAGACATAGCCTCCACGCTTCTTCCCGGCCGCCTTCTTGGTCCAGCGCCAGTAGGCCGCCATAGCTCCGGGTAAGATGCCCTTGGCGTCCGACACGTTCGGCGCTGTCTTCCTCAGGAGCGCCCTCCTTATCGTTGATGAAGCCTTCGCGTCCGCAACTGCCCGTAGAGCTTGACTTCTGAGCTCTTCTGCCAGAAGGTGGCCGTTGTGGACGATAAGGCTCCGATCGTCATTCAAGATGTCCCCGGGGAAGCGTGGCAGCTTCCCAAAGGCAGCCTGGTAAGGTGATCGCCCCTTTGTCGAGACCGGGGCGTTGAGCGTCTGTGTAGCCGCCGCGATCACCCAATCCAAGGCTTCGCCGCTGGTGACCGCATTCTCGTCCACCAGCCTCTCCACCACAGTGCGCAAAAGCGCATTCCTCCTCTCGATGGCGCCAATCCGCCGGGATCGTTTTGACGTGGACCCCGGCAGACTCCAGCTGCTCAGTGAACTCCTTCTGGAACGCTCCGTCCGGGTCCACCTCGATCTGCAAGGGGTAGCCGAAAGGTCCCAGCCAGATCTGCCTCAGCACATCCAGGACATGGTTGGGCGCCCGGGAAAGAAGCCGCCCAGCCTGCTGCAAGTTCGTCGCCATGCAGACGACCCCCAACACCGCGTGATTGGTGCCCGAAAGGTCGCGGATGTAAACCAAATCTGCTTGAAGTCGCTCAGCAAACTGCCCCTGGAAGGTTGGAAAAGCTGCTGGTCGTGGTTGCAGGTGCTTTGCCGTTCTCTCACAGCTCCCGCATTTGGTGTGTTCCAAGGCCGTGACCACCGGCAGGTTCAGCGCTCCATGGGCAGCAAGCAACCGTTTGAGTTCCTGCTTGCTCGGGTGCCCAGCGTTGACATGAAGCCTGGCCACTGACGCCTTGCTGACGTTCAAAGGGATCCCGGGGAAGGTGATGTCCGTCCTAAGTCCCACCACCGGTAGAAGAGGATCTTCTGGTGCTGGTTGTCCTTGAGGAGGAGCATCTTTCTCGGTGAACCCGTAGAAGAAGATTGCGGCCGAGATGGGGTTCTCAAAAAGCAGCCTTAGGAAACTGCACTTGTCGCACGTCCTCCGCCTCTATCATCATTTTGCTATCCGAGAGGAGGAGGACCGCCCCGCGATGAGAGTAGTTGATGTCTCTCGGCAGCCGTCTCGCCATAGGAGTCACCTGTAAGCTCCCAGGGTATGAGGCGCGAGATCTTCTTGAAGAGCTCTGTGCCCTGCTCCAAGTTCATAGCCTTGGTCGTACTTTTCATAAAGATCTTCCTCACCTCCTCCAGGATCTGACCCCATGCCGTGAAGTCCTCCACCGGTTCTGCGAATCACCTCGTGGGTGTCGAAGCGAGTAGGTGCTCTCCTCCGTGCCTCGGCCCGGAGCCCCTTCATAATTGCGTCGACTAACTTGTCCGGGTAGACCTGCGAAAAGGTGACGTTCGGGGTCGGCATTCCTGCCGTTCGGCTTGGTTGAGTCGCTTGTTCACCCGGTCGGCGATGTCCTGGCTATTGGTGAGGAATCGGTAGGTCTTGATGATGTCATAGCCATCAAGATCCTTCCCGCCGAATGCCCCCGCGTCGCAGTCGACAAGGATCATATTCTCCATGCTGATGAGCTCCTTCACGGCCTTCTCTTCCCAAAACCTGCTGCGTTTCGGGTTCTCCAGCAGGATGAGGCCACCCATGGTCACGTGCTTGGCCAATGTCTTACAAAACCATCTCAGCAAAGGCCTTTCCGCGTCCCGGAGCATCATGAGTTCTTCCATCCTGTGGGCGTAGTTGCAGTTCTCGTTCATGACGCTCCAGTGGGTGCATCTGTACCCTGCCAAGACCAGCAACGGTCTGAGATTGTAGACCGCGTGCTCGAAGAGCTTCTTGCCCTCGGACGTGTTCAAGTCAGTCCCGAGGTCTCGCTCAAGCTGTCTGCGTAGCCTTCGCAGTACCCGCAAAGGCTTCGCAAAGGTCGAAGCCGAACTTCCGGTCCGCTGCGGTCGGCAGGCTGTTCAGAATCATGACCTCCTTCTCGAGGATGTTCACCGACTTCATCGCACTTCCTCCAAGTCTCTTGAGTCGACCGGTTGGAAGTCGTCAAGATACTGGAACGCGCTGTGGCTCATCTGGTCGTCGAAGTCCGGCATCTCCTCCGGGTCGTTCAGTCCATGGCCTGCCGCCGAGGATGTCATAGATGGCGCTCGTGACCGACGAGGAGCTCGGAACATGTGGGGCTCCCCCAGGTAGTCCGATGCCGTAGGCGTCGGTCGTGTCGCTGTAGGCATTGGCCGCGTGCCCTGCTGGTCCATGACTCCCTCCGGAATCGGCACACGGTACCCATCGATCTGACCCAGCAGAGGTGGTATGGCCATACTGCGCATGCTGCCATCCAGTGTAGTCAAGGGCGATGGCGGCTGTCGCTGCGAGCTGGAGCACAAACCATCCAATATCCATCCTTGAGTATTGTTTCGCGTTCCCCATCGCCAGCGAAGGCTGCACTGCAGGCACTTTGCGTAGGACCCGTGGCGGTTGCCGTACCTGTGGAACGCCGGGTGGTGGCATGTCTGCTGCCTTGTCTCCATTTCCTTGTAGAGCTTGTTTTTGGCCTCCCTCTTTCTGGCGTTGACCAGGCCACCATCGCCCTCGAGAACCACCTGGTTGTAGATCTCGTACTCCATGATGCCCAGTCCCGCCGCCACCCGTAAAGTCCGCCAGCACGTCCTTGCGAGGCGTAGGATGTGCCTGACCACTGTCCTCCCGATTCATGGGTCGCCGCGGGAGAGGAGGACGAGATGGCCGGTTTCGTCGGGTCACCTAGCACATTGCTCATGGCTGCGGCGTTGATCAACAGATTCACCTCCGGATCATCCATGCCATGATCTTCAAGTTCTTGCCAAACATGACTCTTGTTGGGCTCTGCGGGAAACTCCACAATGCTGATAGCCAGGTGTCCCTCCAGTAGTCGTAGTTTGGCAGTGCGGTTCAAGTGAGTCAAGTGGGCCTTTTGGTTGGGGAAGTCCAGCACGCACCCAAGTTTCTGCAAGGTGGTAAGGCTACCGAGGAAGGGGATGCTGGCCTTCACGATGTTGGTGCCCAAAAGGAAACACTCTTCCCCTACAGCTGCTGGAAAGGTCATCTGGCGGGTGGAGATCTTTGGTTTGCCGGCACCGAACTCAAAAGTCTCATGACAGGTGCTCATCATGGGTTTCATACCAAACTCCGCCAGCACATCCACTTGACTGTCACACCATGCCTCGCCACAGCATGACCTCTGACAAGCTGTGTCAATCACCATGTAGCCTGCTGCCTCTGTGGCTGCGATGAGACAGTCATGTTCTGACACATGCACATGGCGAAGCATCATCACGAAGTGTGACTTTTTCTTACACCCATTCTCATCTGAACACTCTACGGTCTTGTCGTAGGCGGTCGAATGGCGGGTCACAAAAGCCTTGCGGTTGCCCTTGTCGCTACGGTTCTTGCCGGTGCCACCGTCCTTGGAACTGCGTGCTTTGCCACCCTTGCCAGGCGCCCCCGCACTGATCTCACACTCACTGTCCCCGGCCCAATGGCCGGTTTTCCCGCAGGCTGCGCAACTGCTGGTGGCTTTCCTCTGCTGCACCGACTGGGTCTTGCCATTGCTGAAGCCTCGCCCTTGTGTGACTTTGGCGAGCTTCTTTGCAGTCACTGTCAAGACCTCCGCCAGCTGACCAAGTTCGTCACCTTCTTGGTCTTCATCTTCTCCACACTCATCTTGATCTTCTTGATCGCCATCATCCTCGTGGTTGCCCTCGTTGGTGTCCTCGGGGATGGTCTCCAGGCCGTCCACCGCGTCCTCGAACTCTTCGTCCTGAGGTTCCGCCTGTTCTTCCTCTTCGGCTGACACTGCAAGGACCCGTCTCGGGTAACTGCCGTCGCCCTTGCTGTTGCCCTTGCGGTAGCCGTTGTTCTTGCCACCTGGTGCCGCGGGTGTCCTGTGAGTCCAAGGCTTCCCACGGTTTTGTGCCTTGGGGTTGTTGTGGCCGGCCGAAGACTGGTGGCGAGGGCTTGTACTCCGGGAACTGAAGTGTCAGCGCTGAACGCACCGCCTCGTAGTTAAGCTGCTGTCCAGTGCCCACCAACACCATCCGTTGCTGGTCCAGGCTGAGCTTGGCACGGTCCAGCAATCGTGAACCCCGAGACTCGGAGCCGTAGGACAGTGCCATGTCCACTCCGATCGCCTTCAGCGAGACCTCCACGCGGCGGTGCCTGTTGACGAAGGATCGCATTGACTCCTGGGGCAACCGCGCGATCGTCTCAAACTCATGCAGGTAGTGGCGCTTCACGTACACCGACTTCTGCTGAAAGGCACTCCTCAGCTCGTCCAGGATGTACTTCACGCCCTCCTTGTGGTAGATGCAGTTCACATCTACATGTTCAAGTTCCATTTCCGCTTCTCCCTGCAGGCTCACGTACAACTGCAAGCCAGCCTCCGCGGCCGTCATATAATTCTTGACTTTGAGCGCCCAGACGTTGACCTTGCGTTCAAACCGGTCAAAGGCGCGTATGTCGCCGCTCTGGTACTTCCATTGTGGTGGTGCAGGAGGCGTGCCGCCGCGAAACCGTACACCGTGCTGTGGACCTTTCAACGAAGTCCACGACTCATCGTCACCATCCTTCTTGGCCTTCTTGATGGCCGCGGTGAGGGTATCCACCGAAAGACCAGCTGCCGGTTCCTGCGTAGGAGTTGTTCGTGCTGGTAGTTCTTCATAATCAAGTGCGTCGTCCGGTATGATGAAGGGATCATCGGTCGGAGCTTCGCTTTCACCAGGCTCGTAGCTGCCGCCACCGTCTCCAGGTCCATCTGGTGGTCCACCTCCGGTAGCCGTTCTCTTCCGTCTCCTCTGCCTCCTCGATGATCCGGATGAAGCGGTTTGACCGTCTGGTTGAGCGGCACCAGCGGGGATGTACATCCAGGTGCCGTGGTCGAGCTGCCGCTTCGTCGGGCGATGCGCATCGTAGAACTCTGCTCCACCACACGATGAACATGTCCAGCTCCTGTTGTCGCCATCCCAGTAGTGCTCCATGCAGTGACACTCCAAGCACCGCCAGTCTTCTTCTTCAGCATCTTCATGGTCGACCGCAGGTCCATCGTCTGGTTGTACATGAGGTTGTGGTTCCGGCTGTGGTCGTGCAGATGCTTTCGACCAAGGTGAAGGTGTAGGTCCTGCTTTCGTGCCGCCTGCATCGGCCGATGAGCCTGGCCTGCTTGTCGAGGTGGTTGTGGATCAGGTTCACGTGATGGGCTCCGTGAGGTAGGCAGATGATCCTCGTCAAACACCACCTGGACTTCATCTGGTCCAAGCCTCGGGTGGATTGGTCGTGCTGGTACTCCAAGAGGAACTCCACCTGGCCATAGTGCATGAATCGGATCCGACCCCATCGGCAGACCGGGCCCCTCCCTTGCCGGGCCAGTGGCCGAAGGGCATGCCTCCAGGCATCATCGGCATACATGGTCCTGGCCAGCCCATAGGAACTTGCCAAAGAGGAGCACCCGGAAGTCCAGGATGTACACCACCATCAACCTGCCCATGAGGCACTCCAGGGAGATGTGATAGTCCCGGGTGGTCAAGCCCTTGAGGCTGTCCAGGTCGTAGCGGTGGCATCTGCCCTTCGTGTACACGAGCGGCTCCAGGGCCTCTTGCTCCGTTAGGATGCTCACGCTGAAGAGCAGCACCACCTCGTAGGTCGTATTCACGAGGATCACGCCGAAGAGCGTCTTCCGGTCCTCGTGCGCCTGTATGGTGATCTCGCCGGTGGGCACCATCAGGGCCTTGAGCCCCTTCGTGGTGACCGTGCCGAAGAGCATCATCATCAGGTAGTAGCTCATCGTCGCACTGTGACGCGTCGGAGTCTCTGCTTGGTGATTGGGCTCTCTCTTCTTCTCCAGGCCGGTGGGCGTCACTTCCGCCAAGCTCATCAGCTCCGGCTCCAGCACCGCCTCCGTCGGCCTGTCCCTGCGTGGTGGGCTGAGGGGCATCACCGCCATGACGAGGTTCAGTCCTCAAGTCCGGCGTCCCGCCGCTCTCCTCTGCCGGCACCACGTCCTGCCAGGAAGGCATCGCTGATGAGGATGTTGGGCTCCCGAATCGCTGTGAGGAGCTCCGCTACCAACTTGTGGTAACGCTCAGCGAACGTTTTCCATGGTTCCGCCACGCTGCGAGCGGAAGTAAAGAGTCTAATTGACTCAAGGGCGCCGCTAAGCCAATGGCCGCGAAAGGCAAATGCATTGGGGACCCAAAGAAGAAACACCGCAAAACTCACACTACCTACCTACATACATACATACATACATACACACATACATACATACACACATACATACTTACATACATTCATACATACATACATTACGTGCATGCATGCATGCATGCATACACACACATAGACACATAGACACATAGACACATAGACACATAGATAAATGGATATAGATACATAGATACATAGATACACAGATACATAGATACATACATACATGCATGCATGCATGCATACATACATCCATCCATCCTTCCATCCATACATGCACAAATACATAAACCATAACTGTAAAGCCAAAAAACCACCAAAAGCCGAGCAAAGCAACGAAAAGCCGCAAACGCCAAAAAGCCGCCTGCTGCAGAGCAACTGGGAAAGCACAGGATGCGAAAAGCCGAAGCCAAAAAGCCAGCTGCCAACTGGCAATGCAAGGGATGCGGCTGCCAAGCCAAGAAGCCCAAAAGCCGAGAAGCCAAGAAGCCGAAAACGAAAAACAAGACACAAAAAGCCTAAAAAGAATACCCCTCCAATACAAAATAGCATATAGCTAGCTAAATAGATAAGGAATCGCAGGACTCCGGCTTTTCGAGATAGCCCAACAGAAAAATAGCTGGACAAATAGTTGGCTGGACAAATAGATTGCCTAAAAAATCCACAGCAACCCAGCTCAGCATATCCCTGATCTCCCATCGAAAATCCCCCAGGCCTGCCCTGTGACAGATTGCTTCCAAATACCTCCAGGCCAACAGGTGTGCCAGTGGAAACCTGAGAAGGACAAGAGTCACAAGCAAGCAAACTGTAGCTGACATGTAGCACTAGCGGCAACCAGCTTTCGCCCCAAGCCCCACTGGCTGGCGAAACGCGACAAGGTATGACACCACTGGTGTCTGAGAATGCTGCCAGCCATTCCTGCGGGCTTGGGGGGCAATGCGCTGCAGGGCTCTGAAATGCATCCTGGCCTACACTGGGCATCCACGAATGCAAGCTGAAAGCGATAAAACATTATTGCAATGACATTTGCGAGTAGTTGGGTGACAGCTTCATGTAAGCAGCAGTGCTGGAAATAGTGTCTGTGTCACAACTCCAGCTGGGTGCCGTTTGACCAAAGAGTGGGCAACAGGCGCTGGGCAGGCCCAGGGCCAAGTCACACCCTGCTTCTCCTGCGTCTCGCCTGATGCCACCGCAATGGCTGCTGCCTCAGCTCCCGCCATCTCGCTACCGCGTGCACCGTGCACAGGTCAACTGAGGTGTTTCCTTGAAGGGAACGAGGTCCTTCGAGGGGGAAAAAAGGCAAGGGGGGCCTAGACTCGAGAGAAACCGATCAAGCCCAAACCAGGCCACTAGACATCAGGGATCTTAGTGAGAGGGGCAAATCAAGCTGGCTGGGCTGCGGGCAAGTCGTCCACCCATGAGCTGAAAGACATGGCAAGCTGCCACTTCACAGAGTCCAGCACTCTGGACAACGAAGCGTGGAGAACTGTGAGGGTTCTGTGTTGGTGTGGCTGTGGTGCGCACTCATTCCTTGTACATTAACTACAAGGGGGGTGAACATTGCGATGTGCCTCAGTCAAAGGTTGCATGCTGCCAAGGAATCCACACAAGGAATCCATGCTGTCAACATTACGTGCGAGTGCCATGCCCTCATCAAACTTTTAGAACGCAGCTCCATTGCAAGTGCATAAAATCAGCGCTTTATGTGCCCCATGGTAAAAGTCACCTGAAGACGGCCATGCACAACTTTGGGCGCAAAACTTTGGCGCCGAGTGCTTGAGCCTGATGTCAGGTCCCCGGGCGTCAGTATGGGGAAATGGCCGGAAATTTAAGCGCTCGCCACCTTACAAATACATGCAACAACAAGGAACTTCCCTGTGTGCCGAATGAAGGGTGGACTGACCTGAGGAGCTGCAGTAGGAAGTGCCTGCACCAGTCAAGCGAAGAGAGCGCAAAGCATGCAGTGGGCCAGCGACCACTGCTCCCTCAGAGCACAGAATGACGAGAGTAGCTGGCACTTGCAGAGCGTTTCAAACGACAGCAGATCTTTCCTTTGGGCAAAGCCCACGCAATGGGTGCCACGCCTCGCAGGAGCCATCGCTTCTCAACAGCGCCTGAAGTGAGAACTTCAACCGAGAAACCCTAGCCCTAGAAGTCAGGGAGTTCTCGTGCTTGCAAGTGAGCCGGTGGCTCACCTTTCAAGGCGGCATCCAAAGGAATAAGACGCTCTAGTCTTAGTCTCGCCTGGACCTGAAGGGGGGGGGGGAATTGGGACACACACACACACATACATGCACCAGAGCCAAGTCAATCTGCCCCCCCCTCTTGCGTGAGTGCTCCGCCTGGTTGCAATCACACCGGCTATACCTCAGCGTAAGCTGGCCGTGCTCAAGACCCAGGAAAAGGACGGATGGTAGCCCTTAAGATGCGAACGCAGTGTTGCAAAAGACCTGGTGCACAACCAGCCAGAGCGCAACGCCAAAAAGGGAGACCCATTTGACATCAGCATGTACTTGCCTCACTGCAACTCGTCTGGTTAGTTGCACTGCAGGCCTGGGAAGGATCTCCACAGTCCAATCAGCTTGGCTGCGGCACTCTTGCATCAATCTCTCTGGGCTTTGGATCAAGCATTCGCCATTTGCCTTCACCACCCCTTACGCTGCCCACCCAACTGACCCAATGGAGCACAGGCTGCGGGCAGACACGCAACCAGCATCGGTGGAGCAGGTTGCCCTTGGCCCAGTGGGTCATTGCAATGGACACTCGTCCATGCATTTTGCTGCCGAGGATCGCCAGTGCTGTGTCCAGTATGGCCAGAACCTCTGCACTTGTTGCTGCCACTCCAGCTTTCTTCATGGACTAAAGCAGTGGACGACTTCGCAGCTTGCTGTAATGGCATTAAGTCCAGCACAAATACAGGCCATTTTCGGACCTCAGCTGCAATCGCGGGCACAAATGACCGCAAAACAAAGAGGCGAGTGCCCACGAACTGCGAGTGCCCGTCATAGCAAGCAACGCTCGGGCCAACAGTTGCACAGGTCAAGAGGTCTCTTCAGTTGCTCATCCATAAATCTAGAAAACAGCTTGGATGTGCTTTTTGTGGATTTCCCCGGTTTTCCCCCCGTTGGTCCTTTGTTAGCAATTACTCTTTTAGTAATCTTTTCATCTTCTACAGGAATGGAATCCCACAAAAGCCACATCCAAACCGTTCTCTAGATAACTCCATGTGTGCCCATCTGCATTCCCTACCACCATAGCTGCCAAATCTGAAAAAGAAGTTCAGGCAAGCATGAATCAGTGCGGCATATGCCGCTGGCATCTGCAGGAACTTTTTGTTTTTCGTGAGAGAGGCAGCAGCACCTGGGAAAGTGGCCAGAACACTCATTAAAGCGTGGCAACATTTTTGCCCTCAGCCAAGCAACCAACAGATTGTTTCAAGAACTATTGGTTAACCGGCAGCTACCTATGGGAGTACTTGCTGCAACCCTCCAGGCAAACTTGGACGTGTCAAAGCAGGCTTGTCACAATGCGCCTGAAAATTGCACAGGCGTCGCGTGCGCGCCAAGCCCTGGCACCAAGCACATCGCTGCAGCATCTGCATGTCCCTGATCACACACGGGCAGCTTGAGGGGCAGCACTATGGACAGAGCCGCGCAACCAAGGATGGAGTGATGGTATGTCACATGCGGCGAAACGAAGCCAACAAGGCAAACGGCAACTCAACCCATCCTCCCAGCGCTAGGCAGCTCGCAGCCCGCAAGCCTCAGTGACACAAGACGCTCAATGAGCTGTCAATGCATGGGGGACAGTGCAGTCTTACTTGGCTGTTGGCCACTTCTCCTAACCCTAAACACATTAACCCGCGAATCTAAACTAGTTGTTGCTTACAAGCACCGTTGTCTTTGTCAAATATGTGATACTCTTCAGCCGCCAGCGAAACGACAAGCAATACCGCGCTTTTTCATCTGGCTATTGGCCACTCCTGCGCCACAAGCGGAAGGTGAGCGAAGGTCTCCTGGAAATGGGCAGCTCCCAAACAATCGAGCCTCCAGTGCCATGGTGGAAGCCTTCCAGTAGCCATGTTCATTGCTCACGAATGGCAACCTTGAGTATAACAGCGAAATGAGTGAAACTGAGATCTGTCAACCAGGCATGCCTCCCGAACCCCTCGTTGCAGGGTCCAACCCCCACATCACGTCACCTCCAGAAGCTGGGTGCCACCTGCGGCTCGGAGGCCTCAGCACAAGCGGCATGACTTCCCGAACACCTGGAGGACCTATCAGTAGAGAGTCCGGCTCTACTCGCTTCTGCACCCAACTCCAGAGCCCAACCCACGGCTCACATGGCCCCTGGCAACCCCTGGCAACTGGGCACCGAGCCGAAAGGCGGCGCAGCTGCCAGCGGACGTCCAGCTGAGCCTTGCAAGGCCGACGCCGCCTTCCCGTGGTGACATTGAGCTCAAAGGAAGCTGAGAACAGCATACGCCCTTCAACAATATTGTGATCTTATTGAGCTGATAGGTTTGCCTCGCCATAGCGGACTCGTCATGACATGCGCCACGCCTAGCACAAGAAAGGCAACTTCGCATTCGGGGGTCCAGCTCCTAGTTACATGTTGCCGGGCTGACAGCTTGGCTGGTTCTAGTCTAGACCATGTTTCGCAAGGCTTGACATGGCTTGCCCCATTTCCTGTCCATGCAAACCCACTGCAGCCTTGTGCGTCTTGTACGCGTCAAAGGCCAGAAGTAGCAGCTGGGCTTCCCGCAGCGCCATCTGTATGCGCCGCCCGGCCTGCCCGCAGAGAGAACACAAGCGTTTGACCAGCAAAAGCAAAGCTGCCAAGGGGACTGCAAGCCTTCAATGACTTCAATAGGTGAGGAGATGAACAAATGGTGCGTTGTGGAACCGTTCGAAGAACGCCAGCTCAGTCACACCTGCCAAAAAGAAGCATATATAAGCATACATGTTTCTTTTTCTTTGCCCACTTCCCCATGCAAGCTACTGCCGTACCTTTTAATTTCGATTCCGTCCCTTTGCAACATCAGCTTCCGTAATATAAGATTGTCGTGTTGGCATGAGTGGCAAGTATATAAGCAGAGAATGAAGAAGCTTCCGAAAATATGGCCTGAAAGCCAACAAGTCTGAACCAACTCTGAACCAAATGCAGACAGGCCAGTACGCAGCAAGACAATGCCATCAAACATTCCGAAGTCATCTGCTTGAGAATGGACATTCATCCGGAACTTGTGCCCTTGGAATGAAAATCGGGAGAATCGGACACTGCTTGGGTAGGCCTGATTCTGACCTCCAGATTGATTGCTGTTTATCTCAAGTCTTTGTTCATTTATCTCTCTGTATCTCTCTCTCTCTCTCTCCCTCGCGCTTGCGCCACCGGACTCCGTTCCATACCCGCCAAACTTGTTGGAAGGCCCTTTACCAATCTACTTCTCTGTATCTCGCTCTCTGTCTCTCTCTATCTCCCTCGCGTACATGGCAATGCAGGGAAAGCATCCACACCACTTCTGAAGCTGAACATGCAACTGCGCAAAGTCTTTCCCAATACTCGCCTCGCGGCTTTCAGGCCAAGCATTTTGGTATTTGTGGATGGCATTCACCACGCAGTCGCGGCTGATGGGGTCCTCAAGCCGTAGCCACTTCACCCCGATGTGAAAGTGCCCTTCGGCTTCTGCCTCGCAAGGTCAACCGGCATGCGTCTCGAGAACAAGGGCGGTTGTGAGTAAGAGACTCAAAGCTAGAACATTGTGAAACAGTACAGCAGGAGCAACGTAAAGTTGCATAACAAAACTGAAACCAGGAAGCCGTTGCCAAGCACTCTTCGACACTAGAAAAGGTTGCTTTGAAGCACTGTTTCTTGCCTTGGACTTGTAGCTCATCAAAGCAGCTGCCACTGGCTTTCCTTCTGACTCCAGTTTCCCGGCTTCCAGGGCTGCCAGCAGGTCATGCAGTGATGGCCTGCTTTGCCCCCAGCGCACCATCTAGTTTGTGATCCGTTAAGTGAGACTTCAACGTTCGTTGGAAAAGGGCCCACGCCAAAGCACACATTTGCCCCAGTTGTTGCGTGCCCACAAAGGCAACATGTAATGGAAAGCAACCTATGCCCCCATCCCTGCAGGGAGTCACTTATTAGGGCTCTTGACTGGTTCAACTGAGCTCCGAGCGCAGAATCCTCCACATCATCCTGCGGTGGTGAGGACTCCGCCAGCTGCATACTGGTAGTACGCGACTCCGCTAGCTCTCTGGAAGTATCCAACCAGCACAGTCTGGCTACAAAGCTCGGCCGGATGCGCGTCAGAACCAGTTTGGTGCCCAGAGCATCATCGTCATACATGTGACCTGGCCCCAAAAGACCGAAGCGGTCGATACGTCACAAGTAGAAGAACATGCTGTGACAAGTCCCATGGTCGCACGCATAGCCGAGGCACAATTCGGCTGATCAGCATAACAGCAGTCGAACAACAAACTGCAATACCTTACGTGGAACTCCGTGCCCAGCAAAGTTCAAAAACACGGACCGGCCAACTGGCCGCATGATGCCACGTGCTGGACTGTTGTAACAGTACCTGACTTAACCGCATCAAGGAGCTCCGCCATGGAGTGATCGTTGAAGCCATGCCGAGTGAGGCAAAAATCATGTTTCCAATGCAGCTTCTCCTTGTCCTTCCGCACTTGGCGGCATGTCAAACACTTGCACAAGCTGGCACAAGGCTCAATGGCCGATTCCGACAGTCATCCCCCCACCCAGTACATCCCAGTACGACAAACAGCTTGCCCACCGGTGGAAGCACAATGTGTTGAGAAGCGCTACAGGCGCCCGGCATCAACTACGTAGCAGTCTGTCCTCACGGCTCAGCAAGCGGATGGTGGAGACGTGTTTGAAGCCTTTGGCACAGCCAACCAGGTGGCGGTCAGTGTCTTCGCGCGCCAGCAGCGCGCTGGCCGAGGCGTGAATGACTTTGGCGACTATGCGGCCGCTCACCATATTCCTCTCCTGCCGAGAGGGAGAGAGTGAGCGTGAGAGTGAGAGTGAGAGTGAGTGAGTGAGCGACGGGCATTTGTTTGCCACCGCAGCAAGGACTCGGCTGAGAGGTTTTGAAAAAAAACAATTTTCGAATGGAACATCCTTTGTTGGCTAGCTCGGATTCTCCATGTGTGATATCACGCCTGCCTTTGGCAATTTGACTCGCCTGTGTTTGCTGGTGCCAGCTGAGCCTAACTTGAAGCTAAATGCGCTTCTGCTGGCAAACCACCTCATTCTAGATGCAATTGGGGCCAAGGGTGTTGACCTCACTGTTTGGTGACTCCCAACACCCACTCCCCAAGTTGCAGCTTCGATGGGAAACTAAGGACTGTACTGCAAACTCGTGAAAGAAGGCGCTAAGATGAGCTACGTAGTATTACCTAGGAACCAGCTTGGGGGCGGACACCGGAAAAAGCTGTGAAGAAACAAACGCACACACACACACACACACACACACACACACACACACACACACACACACACACACACCGTTCACGATGCAAGACCGGTGAACAGAAACCGCATCAGCGGCGACAGAAACATACAGAAGCCCCGGTGGTCCTTGACCTGATCCTTCAAGTACTCCGCCGCCTCCCGAATCACCTCCCGCGGGCTCACGGCAGCCCAGGCCCGCGGGCAGGGATCGCCTGCGCAGAAAGCTCAGTGGGACACCAAATCGGAACCCCATGAAATACTCGTCTTCCCCTTGGCTTCCTTGTAAACCAACAAGAGTTCCCAAAGCAAAGCAAACAAACAATGCCACGTTTCCGCGGCGTCCGCTCTCTTTCGGGGACTCGCCTGCATTGATGAAGTTCACACTACGCTCCTTGGCAAAGGCCTCGAAGCTTGCGAACTTCCTCAGTGTACGGCTTGACACATTCGTTGGTCCAGCGGTGGAGTTAATGCTACCAGCAAAGTCTGAGAACGCTTTGGTCGAAAACTTGAGCCTTCAAGCTTGAATTCTGTTGAATAAGTTTCACTACCTTCGCCCACCACACAGGAGCGGAAGATACAGCACAAGTGCTCAACCTACCGTCATACCTGGCACTTATGACAGCAAACTCATTACAATTGCGCAGGGCTTGTCCCAAAAGTAGCATGCCGTCAACGTCCACTGCGGACATTCTTTCGGAATCCGGAAGGCACCTGCACCAAATGTCCGCCGAGCGGCTCGTCGCGGACATCCGCATCTGCTCCGAAGCACATGGGCGAGCCAAAGGTCACGCAGCGGATGGACCGCAGCAGCTTGCGCGCGCCGCCCCGAAGGCGCCATCGCTCCTGAGAAAGGCATAGCGTAAAAACAGCCCCCATGCACACTGGCCTGACATACATGTACTCTCGAAAACAAGCCATGTTCTAGCTTGCTCATCAATGCCGTCTTGACACAGTTGATACTGTGGATGGACGAAATCCTGCACCACCTAAGAAACCCTGGAATGTTGATTCCCCTGTAAATACCAACCAACCATAGTTTCCCATGGTTTCGAAGTGGTGCAGGATTTCGTCCATCCACAGTATGGACGCAAGCAAACGCAAATAAAGAACACACATAGAACCCAGCTTAACCATGCAAGAATCATAGTCATGTAGCCGCTGATCATTTGTTCCAACTTGCCATTACACTTTTGCATAGGTGTTTGTTCATGTCGTAGCTTACCTTTTGCACGTGCAGCCTTGCTGTACTCAAGGCATGCTCAATCAAAGAGAGCTTCAAGGGAAGGTCCAATGCAAAACACAATGAAATAGAAAAACAAAGGTGGCCTGAAGGACTACGAGGGGGGGTTGTAACCACGACAACAACGCGATTTTGTTACCATGACAAGGTGCAATGTTACCACGGCAGAAAAAAAACGTTACAGCGACATGTTTCTTGCGGGCTTATCCCGACAAGCAGGGAAATAGAAATGAATAAGAAGGAATGAGAAGGTCCATAGAAAGGAATAAGAAGGAATAAGAAGGACAATAAAAAGGAATAAGAAGGAATAAGAAGATCAGTAGAAAGGAATAAGAAGGAATAAGAAGGTCAATAATAAGGAATAAGAAGGAATAAGAAGGTCAATAAGAAGGAATAAGAAGGAATATGAAGGAATCAAAAGGTCAATAGAACGGAATAAGAAGGAATAAGAAGGTCAATAAACGGAATAAGAAAGAATAAGAAGGACAATAGAAAGGAATAAGAAAGAATAAGAAGGAATAAGAAAAACAATAGAAAGGAATAAGAAGGAATAAGAAGATCAATAGAAAGGAATAAGAAGGACAATAGAAAGGAATAAGAGAGAATAAGAAGGTCAATAGAAAGAATAAGAAGGAATAAGCAGGTCAATAGAAAGGAATAAGAAGGAAGAAGAAGGACAATAAAAAGGAATAAGAAGGAATAAGAAGGTCTAGAAAGGAATAACAAGGAATAAGAAGGTCGATAGAAAGGAATAAGAAGGAATAAGAAGGTCAATAAGAAGGAATAAGAAGGAATAGGAAGGTCAATAGAAAGGAATAAGAAGGAATAAGAAGCTCAATAAACGGAATAAAAAAGAATAAGAAGGACACTAGAAAGGAATAAGAAGGAATAAGAAGGAAGAAGAAGGACAATAGAAAGCAATAAGAAAGAATAAGAAGATCAATAGAAAGGAATAAGAAGGAATAAGAAGGTCAATAGAAAGGAATAAGAAGGAATAAGAAGGTCAATAACAAAAGAACAAGAAGGAATAAGAAGGTCAATACAAAGGAATAAGAAGGAATAAGAAGGTCAATAAACGGAATAAGAAAGAATAAGAAGGACTATAGAAAGGAATAATAAAGAATAAGAAGGAACAAGAAGGACAATAGAAAGGAATAAGAAGGAATAAGAAGGTCAATAGAAAGGAAAAAGAAGGAATAAGGTGGTCAATAGAAATGAATAAGAAGGAATAAGAAGATCAATAGAAAGGAATAAGAAGGTCAATAAGAAGGTCAATAAGAAGGAATAAGAAGGAATAAGAAGATCAATAGAAAGGAATAAGAAGGAATAAGAAGGTCAATAGAAAGGAATAAGAAGGAATAAGAAGGTCAATAAGAAGGAATAAGAAGGAATAAGAAGGTCAATAGAAAGGAACAAGAAGGAATAAGAAGGTCAATAAACGGAATAAACAAGAATAAGAAGGACAATAGAAAAGAATAAGATGGAAAAAGAAGGACAATAGAAAGGAATAAGAAGGAATAAGAAGATCAATAGAAAGGAATGAGAAGTAGTAATAGTAGTAGTAGTAGTAGTAATAGGAGTAATAATAGTAATTGTAGTAGTAGAAGCCTTGTCGGGATAGTCTTCACTGAAACTTGTCGGTGTAACGATGTTCTTTGTCGTGGTTACAACCCTCTCTACAAGGACTACACACACCCGTCAAAGTCACGGCCACTTACGTGTGGCGAGGTTTCCCGCATGGAACGCAGCTCATCCACCAAGTCAAAAACTCACCTCCCAAAGTTACCCACAATCCAGTTGAGTTGTCACCGCCACTTCAAAACACATAGCTTTCTCGGCCTTGGTAAGGAACCCCATGGAACGCAGTATGCAACAATGTTGCACCAACTTGGCACCAAATGGCCCGAACTGCGCAAAGGGCGCGTGGAACGCAGCTTTATTTCTTGGTTGTCCTGTTTACCCTTGGCTTGGAAAAGCTGGCCCAGCACTTGCCTGGCACCAGAAGCCAATATCTGGCCACCTAATAACAAGTAGGCTGCAAACAAGCTGGCTGAAGCGCCATCCACCGTGGAACGCAAGTCCCAGCAAAGCAAAAACAAGCGTTGCAACATTGGAAAGGGATCGGAAAGGGGCTTTCATGAAAATACGGACGAGACCCCCGCACGTGCTGGTGAGACATGCGAACACCACAACTAGCACAAGGAGCAGTGCTTTGCAAACCCCCACGGCACACAACATCCACATAAAACTGAAGTACCCTGCACTTAATTTCAACGCCGTAGGAAATGCCAAACTCCGAATCCCAACGGCAACGCAAGCGGCAGCGACTTTTCCAATGAGAGTGGTACACAAACACTGATATGAAGCAGCAGCGACTTCAACAAGTCCGCGCACCCCCGGCAATGTCATTGTCGCTTGGGAGGGGGGTTTATCCATCTTTTGCCTTAGGCGGCCGAGAGCCGAGCTAAGCCAATCTCGAAGTCGGGGTCACTCAGCCCAATGGGCAAAGCTTGGCGCTGACACATGCAGACAAGGCTCGGGCAGCAAAGTCTGCAGCTCTTGATGGGCAAAGTACAGACCACTCAACGCATACATTCCACCAAGTGAGTGTCCGGTGAGTACAATGTTGCGGACACCATCCTGGTGGGCTTGCTCTAGCCGCTTTGCAAAGTCTGACTCCGGCTGCACCTTCATGAAGACAAGGTTGCGCATAACTCCTGCAGCCCCTTTGTGCATGAAGTGGTTGCCATCTCCAATGACTGCATAGTCATGCTCCAAGTTCCAGTTGACCACGTCCATTAAGTAGGATGTGCCTTCACCAGCGCAGTACCAGCAAACCCGTCTCTTGTGTCACTCACTATTGCGACATATCTCTAGTCAACAAGTATTATTGAGTTTGAAAGGATGGATGGAGCGCCTTTGAAGGCAACAAAAAGCGTGCGGTGCTCTCCCGGAAACTCGGCGGTGACCATGGCCATCTTGATGCTGCCTGTTTGGAGCTCTTCGCTGACACAGCCAGCGGTGAGAGACACCCCAGGCACGTCGGGCAGTGGCTCGGCGAAGCCTTCGCTGCAGTAGACCTTGCAGAGGGTCTCAAATGTCAAGGGGTCTCAAGAAGTCTCTCTTCACCTACACCACACTGCCCATATCACCCATATCCCATAGCTCAAAAATCAGTGCCTGATGCCGCCTGGGAAGGCATCTGGCGCTTCACGATGCAAAGCATCGCCCCTCCCGTTCTTTCGTATGCCATGGCGCCCATTGGCTGAGCCGCGCAGCAACAAGCTCTTCCAAGCGGCACGGGTCAATGGGCAACCTGCCTCAGCTTGTCAGGAACCTGGCCCGTTCATGACATGAAGAATGCCATGCAGTGGCTTCATTGTTTCATGCGGCAGCTGCAGCAGAAGACCGTGGGGTTGACTATGAATCAGCATGAGTGGCTAAGTTACTGGCGATCCGATCTGGTATGATGACACTCTGGCCCTAGAGTTTGCTGAATTAGAGCGGGCAACTGCCAGTTGTCGCTGCATTCTCGCTTGGCGTCCTGGACATGGGTAAGTCCTGGCAGGTCCGTAGAAAATGTTGGAAGTTGAAAGCACATCTAGTGCGGCACTGAGGCCGAGCTGTTTAAGGTTGAGATTTGGGAGAGCAGCGGCTTGGCTCAGTTGAAGGGAGGGTCGAATTCAATTCTGTTGACCACTGGAAGACTTGATGCCAAGCATGCCCACAGCTTGGCCCATGCCAGTGCTAATCATGTCCTTCTGCAGGTCCCGGAGAAGGTTCACCACATCCTACATGCTTGTGCTGGCCCAGCAGGAAAGGGGCTGGTTCTTTCCGATGCAATTGTTGGTGTGGATGTATAAGTGAATCGGGTAATTACCTCCGAGGCGCGTGTTCCAGAAACAAGCAAGCCAACAAACCAAATACAAGGAAAGCAAGCAAGCAAGCAGGCAGGCAAGCACACAGGCAAGCAAGCAGGCAGTCAGGCAGGCAGGCGAATTTGCAAACAAGCAAACAAGACAAACAAAACCAACCAAAGCAATCAAACAAACAAACAAACGAACAAGCAAGCAAACAAGCAGCAAGAAAACATATGAATCAAATATCAAATCAATCAATCAATCAATCAATCAATCAATCAATCAATCAATCAATCAATCAATCAATCAATCAATCAATCAATCAACAAACAAACAAACAAACACACAAACAAACAAGAAAACACACAACAACTCGATCAATCAAACAACAAAACAAGTCGGCAAGCAAACAATATACGCACCAGCACACCTGTCCCAAACATGCACGAACACACACACACACACACACTTAAGCGCTTGCATGTACAAAAACGTGCACGTGCACCCACGCGCGGCAGGCACCCACACAAAACCAAACACACACACACACACAAAACCACCCACCCACCCACACACACACACACACCCACCCACCCACCCACCCACCCACCCACCCACGCACGCACGCACCCACCCACGCACGCACGCACGCACGCACGCACGCACGCACGCACGCACGCGCGCGCGCGCACACGCGCGCGCGCGCACACGCGCGCGCGCGCACGCACACACACACACACACACACACACACACACACACACACACACACACACACACACACACACACACACACACACACACACACACACACACACACACACACACACACACACACACACACACACACACACACACACACACACACACACACACACACACACACACACACACACACACACACACACACACACACACACACACACACACACACACACACACACACAACACACAACACACAACACACAACACACAACACACAACACACAACACACAACACACACACACACACACACAACACACCTACACACTCAACCCAACGCAACGCCAAGCGACGCAACGCACCCACACATACGAACACACGAGGTTCGAACGCGCAGGCATGCTCGATGCGACCAACAACACCAGAACATACACACAGTCAGTATGTTGAGGGCGAACTTCCAGAGCTTGCACTTGCTGAGCTTGTGCAATCGCCCTGGAATTGAGGATGGGGTGAAGACCTCCCCACTAGATATAAGCCGATAAGCTGACTTTGAACGCCAAGCATGTTGAAAGTGTGGCAAGCCAGCAATCCATGCAGATGCTCAACAGCCGCCAGAGCATTCACCAGGACTGACCTACCTTCTGCACAAGCCGCCTCATCGCAAAGTACCTCTGACTCGCCGTGCATGGGCAGCTCGTGGTCGAAGCTGGCGGCATCATCCTCTGGAAGGGGTCCTCGGAGTTGATCAAGGCTTTGAAATGAAAGCCTCGACCCCCGAGAACAACAAACGAAATCGAAACCGGTAGCAGCAACAGTTCCTTAACGTGTTCCAACCTTGCAATCCAGACTCCGGTCTGGTTGCAGCCGCCTTCGTCGGTCTGAACCTTGCAGGTGCCGCAGATTTCAATGTTCACCTTTTACATAAGGCCACGTCAATTTGAACTTGTCAGGGCCCGCGCCTCCCTGGATATGCACAAATTATGTGAGACTGTTGTGGGCGGTGGCTCATTTCCGCCGAAATGCTGAAAACCTCAGTGGCAAAAGTTGCAATACTTGCTGCGCGACAAAAGCTTCGCCAAGGAGCTGGAAAGCTTCACCATCGCATTGAGGATCTGCGAGTGCACGACTTCCTTTACCATCAGCCTGTGCAATGGCAAATGCTCAGTGCTCAGCCCAGTTCAGCTGGCAAGCCATGCTGACCAATCTAGTGCCTTGCTTCCATCAGCATGTTGAGATGTGCGAGGGCAGCATCCCATATCCCATACGTTCTGGCTGGCAACTAGTCCATCAGCAGCTCTCATCTTAGAGTCTTAACTACAAAGCCGCTGCGACATGCGGAAGAGCCGGGCTAAGCAAAGCTTTCTGCGAGGCGCTGCAGCTGCAGCTCTGCAACTTGGCGCTGCGCCGCCGCCAGAACGGCTTCCCATTCTTCCCCGCGAAGGCCATGAGAAAGCGCCATGTGGCCGCATCAGGCCGCAGACTACATGAATCAAATGCAAACTCTGACATTATTGGTAATCACTGCATTCTTGTGCACGGTTTCCATAGTGCTTGGCAGAGTGCATGTTGCTCATCCTACTTCACCTTAGCAGTGGCAAATCCGGGCCTGTCCAATATTGTGGCTCAGCAACCCTATGCTTGACATTGATGAACGGAGCATGCAGCGGCGGAATTGGCCTCAGCCTTGCAAAAGGAACAGAGCCGGGAGGAAGGGTCCGAGTATTATTTAATGATTTGTGGATTGGGTGGACTTAGCGAACTGTGACTGGCAATCTCAGATAGGCTCGAAATTAACAATCCACAACAAGAAATGGGACGTGTCTGAGCCTTGGCACTTGGCCGCGTCGTTGGCTTTAAGGCTGGCGCAGCCAAGCCTGAAAGCAGTGCAGCCGCACCTAGGTCACGGCTCAGAAAGCGTGGTGGATTGATCAGTTCGCCGCAGAATATCCGTTCCCAACTTTGTGGCCGTGTGGGTAAGTAAGCCCCATTCACCAGTTGCTGGTGGATGGCACTCATGCATCTAAGAATTGTTGCAGGCCATCAATCTGTAAGGCAGCTGCCCGCGGCGAGCATGATGACCTTGATAGCCAAAATCCCTCCTTCCCTGTTCCCATCGCAAGGCTGAGTTGTTGACAGAAGTGCGGCTGGATCCGCCTGGCCAAACTCTGAGCCCAATTCCTGACTCCAATGCCCCGACTATGAGATTCACTTTGGCGCTGGCACCTCCCGAAACTCGTGCCCCATTGCCCCTTCCCCAACCCCTGCTTGTTTGCTTCGCTGTCACATGGCATAACTCTGGCCTTCGCTCTTCTTCTCAATCAGAAACACCACATCACGAACCTGATGCGGGGCCACGGGCCCGCTGCGGGGTGGCCAAAGTCGTGCCTGGACGCCATACTTCTTGAAGCTTGGGCAGCGCTCGACCTTAGCACCAGATCATCTGACAAAACGTATTTTGAGGCAGCCAATCATCCTCCAGTCTCGATTTTCTTTACGGCGCCCCTTTGGCAGCATGCCAAGTATTCAAAGATAAATGGAATACGGGATGCAGACTTGGCAGGTCGCTTCCTTTTCTCTATCCTTCGCTGTGAGTAGAGAACGCCCTCTTGCCAAGCACAAAGCTCAAAGGGGCGGCTCTTGGCTCTAAGTCTCTAAGTGTGTCGCAGATATGCATTCCCAAGGGCAGGTGTCAAATCAAAATGTCTGATGCGCGTGTCGCCCCTTGCCAGCTCCTTTCGGATGCGGTCCTTTAAGGGCCCCAGCTGCCAAAGCCCACGGTCACCGCGACAGCGTACCGGGCGGGCTAGCTCGATAGCTCGAGAGATGACATTGCACACAGGCCCACGGGCCCAGATATAGCCGTCTTTGCACTGCTGCGGCGACCTGTGCTCTTGGACGTAGATCAGCCCCGCAATCGCTCGATGTGGCAGCTCTTCTTCTGGAGGCGCATCTGGCCAAGCCTGCAAGGTGCGTTGAGCACGCTCCTCATTGATCATCTGTGCTCCAGCATGAATTGCATACCAACCCTTCGGTATGGCCCAAGTTCGATTTTCGATGAGCTTGATGCCGCGAAGAATGGCAAAGACCTGCTGTGCCCCCTGCAGTGTAAAGGCTTTGTGTGTGTTTTCTAAAGCCTCCTCCAGCTCATCAGAAAGCCGGCGCCCGCGTCTGGCTTGGCTGTGCCGGCCAGGCTGGGCCTCGAAATCCTTGCCCTTTGGCGCAGGATTGTGCTGCAGCATGTGCGGAAAGCTTCCCAAAGATCCCATCCAGTTGTCGTCCTTTTGCCTATCACACCACACAATCACTGAGATCCGAGGACCACAATGAGGCCCCTCTTGAGGGATCATGTGCCTCCACGTGGTGTTGATCCGATCAGAAAAAGCAAACACATCGCCATTGTTCTGAGGGAGCTCAATTTTGTGTCTGGGATTTCTCTTCTCCACCCATACCAACCGACGAGGATCTCCAAAAGTTGAGCCCACTGTCAGGTCAATGGGGTAGCCGCCCTGATGGTACTGATCTGAATGTAAATTGCACCAGTCGCTCCCATCCCGATACAGGTTTGCAAGCGTCCTAACGACTCGAACTCCAAATACTTGGGATATGCGCTCTACAATGGCACGGTACGTTGGTGCCTTTGCCAACGTTCGCTCGTCGCCAATGCAAATCTGCCGCGAAAATTTCATGCCGGTCTCAAGCCAGCAATCTTTAAACTCCAACTCGGACATTAGTCGATCAAACACCGAGCTGTCCTCAGGCCTGCAGTGCAGTGAAGGCAAATAGAATGCCTCATCTTGCAGGGCTTGCGGATTCGCAAAAGGCCCATTGTCAAAGTCTGCTACACGGTTGTAAACTTCAGCCGGCAACGGCTCCTGTGTCGAGTCTTCGGATGGAACAATGACTCGATCATCCTGCTCAGGGCGCCTGGGGCCAATGAACATTCTCCTTGAGCTCATGCTCCTCGAGTTCTTGGCTTTGACGCCTGCGTGAGCTCTGCGAGCGATCCCGTAGCCAAGACCCAACCCTGTGATTGCCCAAGGCGGCCAAGGCTGCGCCCGAGATCGAGGCCGCGGGGTTAGCCTTGTGGTGCGGCACGCCAGAAGTCCCAAGGCAAGGTCTGCTGCAACAGGTGACCGCATGTCAATGCCAGCATCGACCCCCTTGCTTGGCTGGACGAACTGCACACACTAAGCACATGGGTTCGCGACGACCGCAAAGCCTACCACGAAGCACAAGGGATGAACATAGGATGAGCGCACGGCCAGTACTTTTCAAATGCCTCCCGCTCGCTGAAAGTGGGATGCTGTAACCGTTGGGTGTGGTCCCCATTCACGGTCTACGTGCAAACTGAGTGAGACAGCCCTTGCAAACTCTGAGAACTTTGTAAGTGCCGTCGGCACAAAGGTGATGCCTACCAGCACGCATAATGAATCGCAAAGAATCAACGCGTAGCATACTAAGCAAAGCTTGTGCCGGGGCATTTTTTCGGCTTTCTGGCTTGGGTTTTCCAAGCTGGTTCCAATTAATGGGCTCCAAGGAGGTTGCAATTTGACCTGCATCCCAGCCAAATCAAACATTGCACTTTCCTGCGCTAACCACTGGGATCTGAAAGGGGGGAAAAAAAAAACATCAGCTGCGCAGGTTAAACCACGTGGAGTGCGCAGTCAAGGCACACGCATGTCCTTGGATTAATTGAAAGATCTTTGGATCGGAAGGCCGCTTCGCGTACCCGCCAGGTCCAAATGTACTACTATCAAGTCTGGTCGAAGTCACCCCGATCAATTACCTGTGGCGCAAGGCAGCAACTCCATCCAATCATAACACTGCCCATTGCATGTCCCACAAGCACCTCGTACAACCATCCAACGTCGAAAAAGCTTGTTGCTTCCCGCACAAAGTCACTGCTCAAGTTGTTTGAGGTGAATATTATCTCTCCGCTTTGCAGCCAAGGCACGTAAGGTAAGTGGGTGTACTTCTTGCAGGCAAGGAATTGCTTCAAATGCACTTGCAGCTCGCAGATATGGCATACCTGCGTCATTCAAGGCAGCAACGCTTTGGCTTTTCTCCGGTCTCCGATAGACATCTCTGCAAACGACGCCATCCGTTTGGAAGCGGTGCATGCCTTCGGGCCCACAGGTGCACCATCTTCAGGCTTGTCGTGCGCAATGAGGAGGAACAGCCTGGAGAATGCCCCTTGAGCTGCGACAAGCGCCTGCCTCACTGAGAATCACCCACCGAACTTGCGAAACCCCAGAGTCAGCCTTCATCAAGGGCAAGCTCTTCTTTGTCACAGGCGAATTTGCTCAGTCCAGAGTTATCCAAGTGCCATGCCTCTTCTAACAAGCTGAGGTAAAGGCTTTACATCGCAGTATCCTCCGGCGGCAGGGGTGTGAAATCCGTTCTTCACCTCAACAGATACAAAAGGCTGCCGGCCGGACTCTGAGCAAAGCACGAAAAACCACTGGAATGGCCAAGGGCTGCCATGATGGACCACAATTTGTGTCGAAATGGTCAGCAGGGATCGTGGCCTGAAAATGATTGGAAGCGTGCTATAGCACTGTCTTGCACCTGGTCACTACTCAGCTAAGCTTGCAGTTAATCGGAGTGAATCCGAGCGAATGACCCGCACCACGGTGGCATGATCGTTCTCCACTGTGAGGGTCAGAGCCAAATTGTAGATCTCCACAAACTCCTTGACAGGCAGAAAAACCGCTTGTCAAATCGCAGAGACGAGGGCAACTTTGCACGGCACTCAAAAGGAACAACGCATTGCGAAACCGCGATTGGTCACAAAGAACTGGTGGAAGGCCATGCATTCAAGTGGCATATCAAAACACAATCTGTGCACAAGCAGTGTGCTCACAAAGAAGCTTTTCTTTCCGCAAAGTCAACCTCTCCGAAGAGCTGGCCTGAGATGCTACACCACTGGTCAGCAAAAGCTACGAGCACCTCCACTTTGAGCTCACATTTGCATAGTCTCTTGCCTTTCAGGCAAAGACCTGGCAATGACCTCAACAACCGGATTCCCAGCATAGCTAATAGCCAGCAACAAGGACTGTGCCGTAGCAAACATAAAGCCATGCTGGTCTGGCTGCGGGTTGGCTGGGAGAGCGCTTAGGGCTGTACAAGGCATGAAAAGTCTTGAGTCAAATCACTTGATGACGGCATTGCAGCCAACAACTCCTCAAGGTCGAGGCCCTTGACGAGCGGTGGGCCCAACCTGGGCGCTTGCCTGTAACTCCATGGCATATCTGTTGCTTGCGCATTTCCATGCGAGTGCCCCTTGGCTCTAAGTAAATGAGCTATCCAACTTATAAGCCCTGCAGCAACCCGGCTTGCGAATCGATGACCAATTAAGCTCAGGCAATGCCATCAACTTGGAAACACCTGCATTTTGCACACCAATATCACGAACGAGGTGGGTCAAACTTGAGCGATTAAGTTGGGGTGACAACGGGTTTAGCTAACTCAAGATCCGTTTGGAGCGCTGGGGGGCTGAGTCGTGCGCTTCTTTCATACCTTGAGTGATTGAAGCATTGGACATCTCAGGGTCATGGGGATGTATTTTGGCCAGAGTGGGAGGGTAACTCTGTGCATGCTGGGCGGCAGCAGGAAAATTCGACATAGCGGCTTTGCTGGATCGATGCTGTCGCCAGAGCTGATGAGACTCTGCAACTCGCCCATGAAAACCTGTGGCGGCGATGCTTGCACCTTGGCAGCGTGCGTGCAAACACACACAGCGATGGCATGCATAAGAGGCACCCAACTCCTGCCATTAAGTCGCCCAAAAGCATCTAGATGAGCAAGTCACTGATTATCTTGTCTTCGGCACTTCGTACAAAGTCAAAGATGATTTTGTTTTTGTTTTAAAGTTCGCAATGCCACTTGTTCAGCGCCAGCGTAGTACGCCATCACTCTTTGACTGCTCCGGCCTAAAACACATAACTTTTCGGAAAACAGCTCGAGCATTGCAACTTCTCAATACAAGCGAGCAGCGTGTGAAGCGCGCTTTGGCGGCGCCAGCTCGGAAATCGTAACTTCTCAGCAGTGAGCATGCCAAGTGCCAAAGGGCAGCTCCAGCTCAGAAATTGCAATGTGGTATAAGTGCAGCATTCGAAGTGCGCCAAAAGGGCACTGGCCCATTTCAGGAAGCTAGTCGTTACGGACTCGTGGTGTGTTGCCTAAGACGTGATCTAGTTGTGTGTTGTGTTGCATAGCTTTTTGCCACACTACCTCGTTCTGATGTCGTAAATAGAGCCATCTCAGTTTCACGCCGAAATCTCAACTGTTTCGGATATTGTGACCGTATCAATACACATCCATTTGTTGGAGGAGAACTGCTCGGTCGCTCAAATGACAACAGCGAAACACTTCGAACACAAATTGCGACAACCGCGCGCCAACAGCAACATGACCAACACGCTGCGACCAGTGCCACCACTGCCATCAGTTTACTGCTGCTGCTGCAGCCAGCCAAGGATAGCCAAGGCCCAAAGCAAGGCAATAATTTGGGCAACAGCCGTAGCATCAGAAGCGAAGACTGCAATGATAAGAACAAAGCGACTCAAAATTGGCATCACAACATTATGTTGCAATTGTTGCTTAATTGCCCACTGGATAGCAGCGAGTGCTCAGAACCACGACACATAAACTCGGTACTTTTCAAGCGGCAATGACCTGCTCCATGGCTTGCCCACGTGCGGCGCTCAGCAAAAGTACTCTCTGGCCGTCTGACGTGTGCACCGGCAGCACTGCCTTCAATCGGACGCAAAATCCTTAGGTTTGGATCTCCCAATCCGATCACCGTGCTCTGAACATGACATGCAGAACTCAGCCAGGCAAACAAAGCTGAGAGGCCCTTGTTCAGCACACCCCTCGCCCATTGCTCTGAAGCTTGCAGCTGGACGGTTCCATTCTGTACGATCTGCACTGCGCGGAAGGTCGTGTCGTGAATGGTGCCCAAACTGCCCATGAGGTTTGGCACCAAGCTGGAAGCCTTGCCTCAACTAACGTGAGATGCAACACCGCCGCAGACTTTGGTGGTGGACATGCGCTTGGTGGGTGCAAACACGTCGCTAAGCCGGGCAAGTCCACCAACTCTCGCTAGTTCCTGGCACTCTCACACTTTGACAAGAACCCTCGAAATGCCTGCAAGCCACATCTGTATTCACGGCTTGTGGGCCGGCAGCTCAGCAGTGCGTTGACAGCAGCCGGATCAAGTGCTTGGCGCCAAAGCTGCATCGGTGCATGTATCTCCTGAAGCTTGGGAAAGCATTGTCCAGTCAAAATCAGCCCCGGCTTGTGCAACAACATGTGGACGCATTGCCAAGCTGGCAAATGAAAGCTTGAACGAGCTCGCTCCAGCTACCATGCGAACAAGTCTGCTTTTGACTCAGCCCGGGGAGGAATCGGATCCTTCGCTTGTAGCAGGTGCCTGGCGTCATCCAGCGCATCATCTTCCTGAACATGCCGGAAGAAGCAATGACCAAGTGCCCGCGACCTACCCACTGACTTTGCAGCTGCTGGCCTTGGCACGCACCAGCAGCAAGTCAGCTGCCACAAGCTGCTCCCAAGCTGCTGAGGAGATCTGATCCGGAAACTGCAGCCTTGTGCAGGGGCAGTCAAACAAAAACAGCACAAACTTGCCAAAACCCACAGTTCCTTGATGTGCCCTCTCGTCAACAAGTTGCAAAACAATGGCAATTCCTGTTGTTGAAACCGTTGGCGTCCAACCAAGGTTCATGGCAGCGTCGAGCACGGTCACGAGTCCAGCAATTCGGTAGGAGGGACTCCGTAGAACGGCGTCAGCGAAAATCAGCGGGTCAGCAGCAGGGCCAGTCCGAATCAATACAAGGTCATAGCGCTCGCCTTTGGATTGCTTTTGCCACAGCTCAGGAATTGCAAGTGCCAACAACGCAATGGGGCCAAAAAACAACATTGCAGCGAAAAGTCGATGAGCAGGCCAACATCTTCCCTCCTGCTCTGAAGCGGCCGTCAAACTCTTACGGAGTATATACTCATCACATGCAACCTTGTCAGTATGACAACGTGCTGCCGATTGGACACAAATCACCCAACACCACAATCCCATCTGCTCAAGGCATTCAAGTAGCCCCAGGTAATCATGTTGTTCAGTCGCTGGTTCAGCTCCCCTCCAGGTGTGCAGCATAAGCAACCACTGCCATAGTCATAGACCTCCTCAAGAGCCGTGCCACGTCACGTCTTTCCAATTTACTCAGAACAAGACGCAACTTCAGACATGTGGCGGCCTGATGCTGCAAACAAAGCTTCGAGCTTCAGCACAGCCCACACAGCCAGCAAACCCCGATAACAAGGCTAAGCAGGTGCCACTGTGCCGCGTTCGCTACGATACAGCTGCCTTGCAACAGGCCCGTCCTCCAACAAGGCACATTGCGAGGCATCAACCGCCAAGGCCTGACAAGCATACCTTGGTGCGAGCGTGTGCAACTGTCACCAAGAATATTAACCCCGCGTGATTGGGAGGGTGTGGTTAAGCTTGGCGCTTTCTCTCATCCTCCAAGTTAGCCTCGAAGCTTAAGTGCGCCTGTTGTTGCGTGGAGTTCCAGGTGACCAGTGGAGACTTTTCAGTTTGGATACCACATTTGCCCCACCAGCCACCAGGATATCAACTCCAAGCAACAAAACCCAGCTAAGGCACTCTTCTGCAAATCTATGTGAAATAACTGCCACGCTTGCCCCCGAAGCTGCCAGCGGCCCCAACAGCTCATTGCAAAGTGTTGTCTTTCCAGCGGAGAATGATCCAGCAATGATAGTCACGGGAATTGGCAGCGCTTCCATGGCACACTTCGAGCCAGCACGCAGCTACAGCGTGGCAATATTGTGGCATCATCCAACTCTTGCCCATGTAGCTACAACGCTGACTGGGTGGCACCGTGCAAGCACGGTGCTTTAATAGATTTTCAGGTTCATGCCTGACTGTAGGGCCCTGTCCTCCTCAGTGCTACAGGTGAGGCTGCCGCGGACCAGGTCCAACAAGCCCCCAGTGCAAAGCAAATCGGAGGTATCACCGGTCCTTCAGTCAAACCAGCTGCAGCAGATTGAATCGAGAGGCAAAGCAGCTTCAAGCCCCGTCCTGCACTTACGAATGTCGAACAGCACTTGTGCTTTCTCGCTGTAAGGGTTCAGGAACCCAGCATCCTCCTGCAAAGGGCCACCCTTGCCATATTCTTGCAACGCCCTGGCCATCCCAATGATTCAATGTTCAACTTTGTTGGCCTTGCCTCCTCAATTTCATCCTCGACTCCAACTCGCCGCCTCCTGACAGAAGCTCAACGCCAAGCAAATCCATCCTTGGGCGAGCATGCCCTTCCACAAAGACATGGTATAGAAATGGCCTGATCTGCTGCAAGCCATCCAGGAGTATCCTGGCACCAGCTTGGCGAGCTCGTTGTCAAGAATGCGCAGTGCGTGTACATGTGCATGTGGATGTGCCTGTGCATGTGCCTGTCCCGTGCCTGTGCTTGTGCCTGTGCCTGTGCTTGTGCCTCTGTGTGTGTTTGTGTGTGCGCGCTTGCGCGTACGCGTGTCGTGTGGGTGTGTGTGCGCGCTTGCGCGTACGCGCGTCATGTGTGTGTGTGTGGGTGTGTGGGTATGTGGGTGTGTGGGTGTGGGTGTGTGCCTGTGCTTGTGTGTGTGTGTGTCCAACCCTGTCACTAAATGCCCAATTTGGGGCAAACGGGTAGCCACCATTCTCCAAAGAGGAGAAGCATGACTCGCAGGGGACTCTGGCCAACGAAGACGCCCCTGAGCCGGGGTGAAAACGTACCTGCTTTTCACGGACAGGCATGGGCGCAGTTGTCGCAGCTTGCTGTCCCACTTGAACTTTTTGGCGCTGTTTGCGTTTGGAGCCCCTTTGCTACAAACCTTGCTCTGACAAATTCAGCTTCATTACTCCGATGTCTCACCATGTTTTCCCGTTTTCCCGTTTAGCCATTGCGGCTTATGATCCTGTACCCTCGACTGTGACTAGACCAACAAGCCACGAGCACACGCATAGGAGAGCAGAAGCGCAAATCAAAGAGGGGGGATTACCACAAGTGTGTCTGTGTGGGTGGGTGGGTGGGTGGGTGGGGATGGGTGTGAGTGGGCGTGGGTGGGTGTGGGTGGGTGGGTGGGTGGGTGGGTGTGAGTGGGCGTGGGTGGGTGTTGGTGGGTGGGTGGGTGGGTGGGTGTGAGTGGGTGGGTGTGTGTGTGTGTGCGAGTGTGTGGGTGCATGTGTGGTGTGGGTGTATGTGTGGGTGAATGTGTGGGTTCATGTGCGGGTGTGTGTGTGTGTGGGTGAATGTGTGGGTGCATGTGCGGGTGTGTGTGTGTGGGTGTGTGTGTGTGGGTGTATGTGGGTGTGTGTGGGTGTGTGTGGGTGTGTGTGTGTGTGTGTCTGTGTGGGTGTCTGTGGGTGTGTGTGTGTGTGCGGGTGTCTGTGTGTGTGTGTGTGTACGGGTGTGTACGGGTGTGTACGGGTGCGTGCGGGTGTGTACGGGTGTGTACGGGTGTGTATGGGTGTGTACGGGTGTGTACGGGTGTACGGGTGCGTACGGGTGTGTACGGGTGTGTACGGGTGTGTACGGGTGTGTACGGGTGTGTACGGGTGTGTACGGGTGTGTACGGGTGTGTACGTGTGTGTACGTGTGTGTGCGTGTGCGTGTGTGTGTGCGTGCGTGTGCGAGTGTGCGTGTGCGTGTGCGTGTGCGTGTGCGTGTGCGTGTGCGTGTGCGTGTGCGTGTGTGCGTGGCGCATAAGCGTGCGTGGGGGGTGGGTGGGTGGGTGGGTGGGTGGGCGTGTGTGTGTGCGGGTGTGTGGGTGTGCGTGTGGGTGTGCGCGCGCGTGCGTGTGTGTGTGCGCGCGCGCGCGTGCGTGCGTCTGTCTGTCTGTCTGTCTGTCTGTCTGTCTGTCTGTCTGTCTGTCTGTCTCTGTCTGTCTGTCTGTCTGTCTATGTGTGTGTGTGTGTGTGTCTGTGTGTGTGTCTGTGTGTGTGTCTGTGTGTGTCTGTGTGTGTGTGTGCGGAGTGACAGAATACCCTGTCACCAACTTCAGGCTTTCACTTTTACCGCAGGGGGATGCTGGGGACCTGTGCGGTCGGCATCCAACGAAGACGCCGCACTTGTCCTGTGATATCGAGGCTGATCACCTCGACGTACCTGTGCATTTCGTGTGATGCAAAGTCCTTTTGGCCCCCTTGGTTGCGGCGCTGTTTGTGCTTCTTGTTCTTTCGGGTAACGTGTTCGCTGCTAGAGGGAAGCCGAGTGCATCGCGAGCAGAACCCACACCCACTCGAGACTCATCAGTTGTACTCGAGACTCATCAGTTGTACTCGAAAGATTAGCACTCTCCATCTGGAGTTTAAGTGTGTACACCCCATTCGTGGGGAATCCTCGGGTGTACCCATTGTGTGACCCCGGGCCGGCTCTGTCGGAAAATTTGACCTCAACGTGCTTATCATAGAACAGCGGAAGTTCAGATTTAATCAGGAACGAGGTTTCACTAAAGGGAAGACAGCCGTCAGATCATAGCACGTCTCACCCTACGTTCTTTCTTCTCGCCTTCTTCATCCGCGTGCCCGTCTTCTGGTTCTTCGCCCGCTTAGGGATGGCTTCTCCTTCCTCCCGTTCTCTTTTTGCTGCCTTTCGTGACCCGCGCGTTCGTCCCCCTCCTGTTCGCCCGCTTAGGGATGGCCTGGTTGTCCTCGCGTTGTTCACCTTTTTCCTCGTCTTCGTCTTCGTGTCTGTCTTCCTGTTCCTACTCCTCTTCTTCCTCACGTAGTTTGGCTTGACGTCTTCTTCCCCTTCCGTTGCTACTTCGTGTCCGTCCTCTTGGCCCCTGTGTGGGATTCGACGTCTTCCTCCGCGAGCCTTGGTCTTCATCCTCTGTTCCTGTCTGGGCGGGATGCGTCGCCCTAAAAACGCATACTACTACTTCCCTCTTCCTCTTCCTTCTTCCTTCTTCCTTCTTTTCTCCTTTTTGTCTCCTTGCCTTCTGCTTCTTGTTCCTTCTTCCCGGGCGGGATGCGGCGCCCTAAATACGCACCCTGCTCCTTTCTTTTTCCCCCCGGGCGGTTGCGACGCCCTAAATACGCTTTTGTCTCTCTCTCTCTCTCTCTCTCTCTTTCTGTGTCTGTCTCTCTCTCTCTCTTTCTTTCTCTCTTTCGTCCCTTTCTTTTCTTTCCCTTTCTTTTTCTTTCCCTCTCTGGGCTATCTCTTGTACTTCCTGTTCGCCCGGTTAGGGATGGCCTGTTCCTCTTCTGCCTCTTTGCCTTCGCGGCCCCTTTCGTCTACAAGGTCTAGGTCGTTTTTGCGCTGTTTGGGGTTGTTGCCCTCGGAGACCCGAAACCTGGCTTCCCCGTTGTTCTTGTTTCTTGTTTGGGGTTTTGCCCGCGGTGACCCAACCTGGGGCCTTTCTGTTTCTTTTGGGCTCCCTTGCTCCGTTTGTTTTCTGTTGGGGTCTTCGCCCGGTTTTGGGGCGCGTGTTTTTTCTCCCCCCGAAAAAGTGGTACTCGCCCCTCTTTGAGGGGCGTGTGTGTGCGGAGTGACAGAATACCCTGTCACCAACTTCAGGCTTTCACTTTTACCGCAGGGGGATGCTGGGGACCTGTGCGGTCGGCATCCAACGAAAACGCCGCACTTGTCCTGTGATATCGAGGCTGATCACCTCGACGTACCTGTGCACTTCGTGTGATGCAAAGTCCTTTTGGCCCCCTTGGTTGCGGCGCTGTTTGTGCTTCTTGTTCTTTCGGGTAACGTGTTCGCTGCTAGAGGGAAGCCGAGTGCATCGCGAGCAGAACCCACACCCACTCGAGACTCATCAGTTGTACTCGAGACTCATCAGTTGTACTCGAAAGATTAGCACTCTCCATCTGGAGTTGAAGTGTGTGTGTGTCTGTGTGTGTGTGTGTCTGTCTCTGTGTGTGTGTGTGTCTGTCTCTGTGTGTGTGTGTGTGCGTGTGTGCGTGTGTGCGTGTGTGTGTGTGTGGGTGCATGCGTCAGTGCGCACGCGTGGTGTGTGCGCGTCTGTGCGTGTGGTGTGCGGTGTGCGGTGTGTGGTTGTGGGTGCGGGTGTGGATGTTTTTGCATGCGGCGCGTCTGTGAGCGTCTTGAGCGCCGAATGCAGCTCTCAAAAAGTCTACAAGCTCAGCCGCCCTGCGGCCTTCTCGCTTCTGCGGAGCCCTCTGGCCGTCTGTCAACGTACACGAGACCCTCGGCACCTGATCAGGTGGCTTCAACTGCAGCAGAAGCAACAAAGCTTTGAGATGCAATGCGCAGGAGACAGAGTTTCGGGGCGACACACACACACAAACACGAGCAAATTGAGACATACATAGAACAAAGAGAAGAACAGAGTGAGTGAGAAAGACACAAATAAAACAACAAACGAATCAAAAACAAAACGAACCGCCACACATACCAAAGACACCGCGCTCACAAGCACACGCACACACAAAGCTTGGTAGATGAAGATGGCTGCAAGTGGTAAAGTTACATTTTTGGCACCAGTAGCCGCCACACTTATCAGGAAGGCCTCCACAGCAGCATTTGAGCCATAAATTGCACTCGAGGCCCGTTAAGGAGGAAGTTCTCAAGCCCCATTCCAACTTTGAGCCAAGCACCTGCTGTCAACAGAGTCTCCTCGGCGAAGGCCCTCGCATTTTGCGGGGCCTCATAGCCTGCGGACGCTGACAACTGCAACATGTTGAGATGCATCATCTGCCCGGGGTACTCCAAGCATGCTCGACAGGCGAACTCGAATAGGATGTGTTTACCTCCTACACGGAGGCCCGTCGTGAGTTGCTTGTGACCAAGCTTTACACCGAATTGGAACGCATTGGAACGCTCTAAGCATAGCGCATGGCGTCTACAGTGACAGAATCAATCTCGACACCTTGTTGGAAACACGGAACTCGCAGCAACCACAACTTCAAGCCAAAGGTCAAAGGCAGAACTGTCCACAGTTGCCATTGGTAACCTGACACAGCGCGTAACGGAAGCTCTCTGCGCGGAAAAGGCAACAGTGGGAGGCCTGAAACTGGCTCCGGCGCTGTTGGAGCTTCCAGCCTCAGGTGCAGAGGTCTCCATCCCCTCCCTTCCAACAGCTCGAAGAAAGGGCTCGGAAGACTCTTGTTTACCGCCTGTTCAAAAGGCCCCGGTTGTTAGGCGAAACGCATGGTGAGAGTGAACTTGTCTTGATTTCATGGCCGGCAAAACTGCGTGTCCGGAGACTTGACAAATGGGGCTTACGCGGCGTCTGCGAATGATGCAGCGGGTCTCTCCCTAAGCTTAGCTTGAAAATGCAGCCCTATGTTGACCTGGGAGCTGATCCTCGCAAATGGCCAGCAAGTGCCACACCACTCTGAATCATCCCACTGCAAGCGTCCACCATCATCTTCCTTCTGGATACTTAGCGATGGTATCCGTCATTGTGTTCATCTCGCTGGCACACTCTGCATTTCCTTCCAATATCTGATAGCTTATCGCGTGTTTTCCTTTTTGAGGTGTTCCGGTTTTGCCCGTGACAGCTGAGGCAACTGCAAAGTCAGCAACTCTCTCACTCACTCTCTCTCTTTCTCAGAGCCAAACTCCGGCTGCAGAACAACCAGAACTCCACAGCAGCTGTTCGAGGCAGAAACGGCCTGGCAAAAGGGAAGCGCAGGATCAGATCCTCATGGGGATGCAAAAAGCCATAGATTGTTGTCAGAGAGTGGGTGTGCGTGTGTGCCTCAGTTCTACAGAAGGCCCCCCCACCAGGCCCTGTGCGTGTGAATGCGTGTGAAGCCAAAGCAAGTTCCAATCAAGAGCATTCGGGCTGGCTCGCGCACGCACGCACGCATGCTTGCACGCGCGCTCGCACGCACGCGCACACACACACACACAAACGTGCACGTGTCATCAAGTACAATCGTATCGAGGTACACTCCACTGAATCTATGACAAGCCTTTGCCCCACACGGCCCATGCCTCCACAGCCAATCGCAGCTGGCCAAGGCGAGCCAACACCAGGTCCACACCTGCAATCTTGCAGCTGCAAGATCTGCCCGCAGTGCTCCTAACGGCCCTTTATTTTGGGATATGCATGCTCATCTCTTTTCCGCCAACTTGATGCAACTCAATCCTTTCGTGTCCTTTGGCTGCAATGTCTGTCATTCAATACCAGTTGCAACACAACCAAAACCAGATAGGAAAAGAAGGCGGCAAACTCAAGGGTTTGCAAGGGTGAAGCTCTTCGGCTTCTGGTCGCAGGCGTGCCGAAGCATCCTCCACTTACTCCCCAAATGTGTTGTGGCTTAGCTGCTGGTCTTACAGAGGCGCCCAGTGGTTGTCTCCAGGCAATTTCGGCCATAAACGGCCAAAACCAAAGGAGAGCAGGAACTCCAGAACAGTGGCTTTGGATCAATAGGCGGAAGGACGGGCCTTCGCCTTCGGCATCGGCATCGGTGACGTCCTCAGGCGTACAACATCCCAACTGCCAAAATGTATCACATGCTTCTCTCCCTCCCCCTCTCTCACTCAGGGAGTCTGTCCTCAAAAGTCGAGAGGCCAGGCAAGTCGGCGCGGAAGGCTCTCCTATCATACTGCATCTGGGCAGGGCCATGAAAGCCACCCGCAAAGTCAAACTGCTCCTTTGAACTCTGACATGACGGGCATGAGTATGTTTTGGCGGTTTCGCTGAAGCGCGAAATAGCCGCGATCAACGTTACACAGCTTGCACGAATTGCTGATCGGCCTGGCTGGCGCTCAACAAGGAGCGTTTGCTTTGCCGAGCTGTGCAGGAAGTGCTTCTGGTGCTGGCAAGTGCTGTTGCACCAAGCATCATGCCACGAAATCATTAAAAAGAACTACGACATCTTCAGACCCCTGCGCTTCAGGGATTGAGCTTGGCTCCTCTGATTCGATCCAGGTTCTGTCTCGCGGCCTGGACGTCTGCTTCAAGTTCTGCTAGCGTCTTGCCGCCTTTATAGACGCCCTCTACCCTCTCAACAGTCGGCGTATCTGGATCTACTGGAGTCAAGTCAAAAAGCCATCCCCTCCCATCCTTCAATCGGAGCCAAATGGGATCGCCCTCGGCGGTGCGCACCTCGTCCACCTCAAAGACGCTGCCCCGCACCAAGTCCTCCAGCCTCGGCGCGTCCAGGCGGGGCGCCTTGCGGATGCCGATGCCATCCTCGCCCTCGGTGACCACGCGGTACCAGACCCCCACGCCTTCAATGCCCTCCGCTTGCAGCTCCTGGGCTTCCTCCAGCGCCTGCCGCGCCGCCACCAGGCGGTCCGCCGCGACCTTTCGCTTCTCGCCGAAGTCCGGGGTCTCACGCACCACGCCGCCCAAAAACCCCAAGCTGCTCAAGGTCAGAAGGCCCAGGAGCGCCGGAAGCCGCAGCTTGGCCTTGAAAGCCATGAGCCGGGAAGGCCGAGGGCGCTCTCAGCTTGAGCCACACAGTCCAAGCCAAGGACCGAATTGCCACACTCGTGCAACAGGCCGTGCGCTGCAGTGACTGCACCATTGTTGGATCTCATTGTGGCTCCTGAACTTTCCCTTCATGAGGTCGAGGGCCTGCCATCGTCAATTTTGAGCTCACAGCCGTTACAGCTCCCTGCTAGCTGTGGAGATAGTGATCCAGCAGCAATCCGCGATCGCCTTCTTAAAATTGTCACAAGCAAGAGGGAAATTATTGGCTTTGCAGAGGTGACCCTATTGAAGCAACATCAGGCAATCATCACGCGCTGACCACTGATTTAACATGTTTGAATGTCAGTTCCGCATTCCCGCACCTCATGAAGCAGGGCGAGTCCGGTCGAGGCATAGTCAAACCTGGGACCATGCGGTTCATTTCATCATGAGCTGACAAACGCTGTGCAGGCAAAGGTTGCAAAATACTCCACCCTATCAGATCAAGGTGCTGCTTCTTTAGCACCCGGAAGGGCTGCTTGTTCGGAGCGTCACGGTATTCCACCTGCAGATTGCGTGGGTGAAAGCAGCCAATAGGTTCATTGCATCTTGGGCATGACCACATATATGCCCACCTTGCCCACGCGGCGAGCCAAATCGCCGGCAATCTTGTGGAAAATAACCGCAGCTCGCTGCGCCTGAGGGCGATTGTAGAAACCAAAAGGTCAAACATTCAGAAGGCCTCTCCCATCAGGAACTTGGTGTAAGCACCTTGGTGCACGCAGCTTGGCCGGAATTGTGTACATGCTGCGTCGGGACAGCTGCTGCATCTTTCAGTTCATTTTGGCCAAGGGGCTGCCCCAGAAGTATAGAGGCAGTCTCTTGTCCCAGGCGCCCAACCTGATCGCTCGCACGCTGCTTCAACAAAACCCGGGTGGTGAGTGGGTGCGCATGCCAGGCCTGGTGACAAAGAATGCAATTGACTTGGACGATTGATAAATTCAAGGCACTTGCATGCATCCTGCCTTTACAAGCTTCGCTAATTTGATGAGTGACACTGACTCTATGACACCCACTTAGATGCTTCACTGCCGGCGTGTCCATTCTGAGGCGGCAGGCTGCACAGGAGAGTTCAAGCCATCGCTTGCACAAATCCTTAGCTGCACTACACTATCCATCAAAAGCTTTTCCGCAATCGCAATTTCCGTAGCTGCACTGGCGCCAACCCTTTGACATATCTCAAGAGCCCAACTGTGCATTGAGTTCGCCAACCCAGCTGCAGAAATCCTCGTCGCAAAGCAACATTGACAAAAGAAGCAAGCAAGCATGAAGCCCCCCCTCTCTCCAAAGCAACTTGCGGCACATCTTTCAAGCGCGCCAGAGGGAAAAAAGCTGTTTGCTCCATTTCGGAGCTTGATGCAACGATCGGCACTGCGCTGCACGCAAACTTGTGCGAACTGCCACTGCCAGCCGAAGGCACCTAAAGAGCAGGAAATACAAAGGCAAAGCAGGAGGTCTTGATCTGACGACAGCTAGATCTCATCATGCCTCGCACCTAGGAAAGCCTCCTCCAAACAAAGCAGACGCCGCTAGGCAGCCTCAAGCAAATGCCTCCTCTTCCTTGGACTGTTGCCCAAGCCATGCAGGCAGGTGTTCCTGGATGCTCAGGTAAAGAAATGTAAAGAGTGCGAATGGACGGATCCCTACCAGTGCATGAAATTCTCTGAAGCGACTAAGACCCCAAGCACCGAAACACTTGCGGGGAGCCCCATTCACGTGGATGATGCCGTTGGCAACATCCAGCCACAAAAGGCATAAAGTATTCACAAGTCGGTTGCCTGCCCAAAGGCCGGCAAGAAATGGAGAATTTATGGAGCTCTCATGCAACACTGCTCGAGGATCCCCCTTGAATTATTGAAAATGTTGGATGTCACTGTGTGACTGCCATGCATTGCTCGCTCACTTGATCCCAGCTCCCACTTGAGCCGCAAGCCTTGGTGAGAAAGCTACCGCGTATTTGAGCCCACAGGTAGTGTGGAGGTCTTGTTTAAATCAAGCGTGTGCAGCTAAGGGTCTGGAAGAAGGACTCTTGCCGGCATTCCTCCTCAAACTTCTCAACCTGTTGGCTGCCAGTGGCATGAGCAGAAAATGCAGAACGAGTGTTTGATTCAAAACATGGGGGAGCGCCAAAGATGAACCATGCAAACCTGTTCAGCTCCAGCCTCTCCCTTCTCTACGGCCTCCTTTCGGCGCTGCCAAGCATCATGTGCTTCCAGCTTGTGACGGTCCATCACTTTTTCCACCAGCTCCTTCGTCTCCTCTTTGGTCCACTTGAAGGGATGGAAGGAGTAGAGGAAGGTGAACTGACCCGTGAAGGCTCCAGGCAGGATGTGTCTCAGGTAGTTCACCACAACGGCCTCGTAGGTAAAGTCGCCTCGACCCTTGCCAAAGGGCTGCGAAAAGCCCTCCTCTGCTTTCCAGGGGAAGGTGAAGGTTCCCAGCAGGATGTCGGAAGCCAAACGGGACAGGCCCTGCACAGCAGAGGCTCGCACAATGCGGCTGCGGTAGTAGTCCTGCAAGGCATCTGGGACCTGAGTTCGGTCAGTGCAGTCCTTCAACTTCTGCCAGATGCAGTGGGCATCCTCCATGGCCTGGCCTCCTCCCTGACCCAGGTTGGGCATCATTGCGTGGCAGGCATCCCCCAGCAACGCTACGGGCCCGTCGGCCCAGGACTTCAAGAGGCTCGGGGGCCGGTCGTAAAGGGAACGATCCTCCACGCTGGTCACCGGGGTTGCATCCAAGAGGTCGGAAATCTGAGATGACCAGCCCTGGAAGGCTGCCCTCACGTACTCGCGCTTCTCCAAGGGGTCGGATGGCACCTCTTCACCCTCTGCGACCGCGACAAATGCATACCACTGGATGCGGCCGCGGCCAACGTCTGAAGTCACAAAGTATCGTTTTGGGCCCATGTAGACCTTGTAGCCCACCTCAAAGTAATCCTCAGGCTGGTAGATGGTCTCGCCGGCGAAGACGATGTACCCACTGTAGGTGCATCCTGAACCTGGCCCCTTCTGTGCCTCGTTCCACATCTGTGCCCTGGTGGCTGACCAAATGCCGTCAGCACCGATGAGCACGTCGCCCTTGTACTCCTTGCCGTCCTCAGTTTGCACCTTAACCCCGCCGTAATTGGGCAGGACCTCGTAGCTGGTCACCTTCATGGAGTTTGTCAGGACGCCCTTGGGCAGTGCACCCAGCATCAGCTCCTGCAGGTCTGGGCGGTCAACCACTCCTGTGTAGGGAAGGTCAAACAAGTCGGCCGCATCCTTCATGGCATCAAAGGTGCAATACCACTCTGAGCGCAAAGCATCCACCAAGCCATTCCTCCGGTATCCTGTGAAAGTGAACTTCTTCATCAACCCGTCAAACATCTCCTCATCGATGTCCCGGATGGTGGACAATGCGTTTGAGGCAAGCTGGATGGGCCCACCGAAGCGCTGGAAAGAGCTCGCCTGCTCCAAAAGTGACACCTTGATGGTGGGCTCCTTACTCAAGGCCTTGGCCAAAAGAAGGCCACCAACTCCCGCGCCGGAGATGATCACGTGCAAAGGGTTGGCTCCAGAGATCTCCGTGGACTTCGTGGCGTTGCACACGATGTTGGCAGCGCGTTGGAGTTGTCGTGCGGCCCTTCTGCGGCCGGCTGCTGCTGCCACCGCAAGGACCACTGCACCCTGCACAAGGGCCGTGGGTCGGTTGGTGGTGGCGGTGACGCGGCTCTGCACAGGCTGCGCTTGCAGAGACGCGTGCGATCGCACTCCGCGAGAGGTGGCGGGAGAGGTGCTCACGAAACCCATGCTGGGACCAGAAGATGACATGATAGCCAAGAAGAAGGCGCCGGCAGCCCCGGCTCCCACGGCGACCTTGTCCTCGCGAGTCCACGGGTCAATGTTTGCCCTCGACTTCTTGGGGCGCGCAGCTCTCCCCATCAGGTTGCGCACCTCTTCCGACTCGCTGCCCAGGCAAGGTGCTGGCTTTGGCGCTACGAAGCTGGCCAGGACAGCATAGAGGGCCAAGAATACACCTGGAATCACTAGAGGGCCTGCAACCGACCACACAGTGGTCAAAGCCTCTTTGGCCTTCTCCAAATATTCATTCTCTTCAAGATACTCCTCCTTTTCGATCTCATCAACCGTCTGCACAACCTGCTGCTCCAACTTTTCCTCCTCTTGCACAGCCTCCTTCTCCGCCTTCTCCGCAATCTCGCTGGCCTGGCTGAGCGCGACTTCCAGCTTGTCCACCGCCGCCTTCTCCAGCATCTCTGCCCGCTCGGCCGCCGCCTGCCTTGCATTCTCCGCCTGACATCACAGAATTCGGAAGAACTCATGCCCCCGCGAATCATTGCCTTGTGGGGTACATTCTGGAAACCCGGTGAAGACCCCACTCTTAAAGAAGAGAGATGCGTAAGAAAAAACAGAGACCTGCCTTTTCGAAGGCCTTCTCCAGTTGCTCCTCTGAGCTCTTCTCAGCGGCGAGGATGGCGTTCTCCGCCTTCTCCGTGGCCGCGTTGAAGGCCGCCTCGCTCCGCTCCTCCGCGGCCAGGCGGTCGGTGTCCGACTTGGACTTCAGCGCCAACTTCTCCGCGTCCCGCGCGGCCTTCTTCTCCTCGCGCTCCGCCTGACGCGCCTCGTCCACCGCCTGCTTCTCCTGCTTCTGGATCTTGGCCTTCTCAGCCTCCAGCTCCTTCTGGATCTTCGCCTTGGTCTCTTTTTCCTCCTTCTCAATCTGAGCCTGCATGCGCCAAGCCGTGCATGGGTTCATTGGTGCAACATGTGCGATTGCCCCTACGGCCATCCGACCTTCTCCCTCTTCTCCAGCTCCTTGGCCTTGTCCTTGGCCTTCTGCTCTTCCGCACTGATCTGCCGTTCCTGGCGCCCACTTGCAGGCAAGGCCTTCGGGGTCCAGGGCCCTCGTTTCCCCAGCCTTCAGAAGCTCTGCGCTGCGCGCGGTTTGAATTTCCTCGCGCTCCAGCCGCTCCACCTGCAAAAAAACACAAGCACAGCCATCGGCTAACCAAAGACCCCTCTGCCAACGGCTTGGGAAACGAGGCAGAGCTCCGAAACCAATCAACGAAAGCCCAATCTGTTCCGAGATGTTGCGGAATTTTCTGCTCGCGCCATCTCCACCCATGGCGACTTCGAGGTGTCCCCCGCCTCCGCGATCTTCATCTGAGGCCGCAGCTTCTCCTTCTGGAGCTGGGTGATGCCTGCGTCCCGTAGCGCCAGCTTGGACTCCAGGTCCTTGATGCTGTCCATCTCCTTGAGACATATGCGTCACATGAGCTACTTGCGACATGTTGCGACACTGGTCCCTGCCAACTGCCACTGGCCAAATCTGGCCAACCTGCTGACTACAACTTTGCTCATCTGTTTGCAAGGCACACTGGCACACCCTTGTGTTTTTTGTCCGCCTGTGCTGCTCCATCGAGCTTGCTGGAGCGCGAAGGGGAACGGCCATGTTTCATGCTTTGGAACCTACCCATTGAGTAAAGACAGTGCATCCAGCAAGCAGGTAGCCCAATGTAAAAGAAAGAGACCTGGCCCGTGGCCATTATGAGCACCGCTCCTCTGCGAGGACCGGGGAGGAAGCGACCATGGATGCTGCGACCCCGGCAAGCATTGCGCGCTGTGCCTGTGGCAAGCCTGAGTTACTCACTCACAGAAGTGGCTGCTGTGGGAGCCACTGACATGACAGCCAAATTGCGGGATGACAAGCCCCAGGCATGTTTCATGCTCATTGTGCGATGAGTATTGGGTCTTGCTAAGCGGCTGCTAGGATGACTGCTTCTGTTGGCCGTGCGTCTATGAACTATTTAGCAGCCTGCCAACTAGCCTCTGTTCATGGACGAGGCAAGCCTCGATAATATTCAACGATCCCAGACTCCAGTTTCCGGCTGTACCGCCGTTCAGAACAGCATGCCCCTTCAAACAGCGATGATCGTGACTTCACCTGAAAATTTATGTCAAGATGCTGAAGGATGTGTCACTTCCGCTGCCCGGCGAGGAAAACCTAAGCCACACAAGCGCCCCTTTGCCATCCCAAGCAGCAAACTCCACGCGCCTGGCGGCAATGCTCCTCAACGTCACGACAGCAGCTACTGCAGCGAGCAGCTGCCTGTCAGATTCCACAACAAGCGATGACTGTCTTACTAGCGAAATCATCAATGTGCCAAAGTCGTCTGCCAAACATTCACTACGGGGAATGTGCCCAAATCAGCCCAGGGTCTGCAACTGGCAGGCTGTCCTAGAACAGTATGAAGAGTCCAATGGCGTCCCCCCCCCAACAAAAACGGAATAACACCAGAGAGTGACACTGAGAACCGCGCGCAGCACGGCTACGAGCTGCCATGAGTGCAAAGTTGCGACGCGGGAAAAATGTGAGTTGCCAAAGAGCAAAATCTGCGGCCGGCAGCGTGGCAGCAAGGCTTCAAGCACGAAGCAGCTGGTCGAATTACTGTGCGGCCCGTGCTTGCACACTACCCTTTCAGGGAACTTAGTTGGTATTGTCAAGAGTCAAATATTGGAAAAGGTTTGTCCTAAGATTGGACCCTTGCCCACGTGTACAAAAATCCACGGCACTGAATGCAACTCATGCTGCTGTCAGATTGTCAGTCAGAGCGCGTACAGTCCTCCATGCTCACTACCGCACCGGAGTGCACCAAGGCCTGAGATCAAATAGACACAAGCTCATTGATCGACTCGAATTCCCACAGCAACCCTGAGTCAAATCGACATCTCTGGTTCACAATGCACAACGCATTGCGATTCTGATGTAGTTTGGCCTCGAAAGTCCCCACCACGTTCTGCTGCGTGAGCCAAGGCAAATCATCATGCGCGTGCCTAGGCTAGTGGCGTTCCCACACGCTGGTCTCGCACACAAGGCTTAGCATCCAGCCATTGATGAAGGGAACGGCCTGCAAATTTAGGCCTGCTGCCCAGGAGAATCTCAGCCTGCACAGCTAGCCCTCAGAACAGGGAATTGTGATTTGTCCATCGCACTCAACCAGCCATCTCAAACCCTCTTTTGTGCAAGCATCAGTTTCAGATCCGTTTGAAAATGCCCACTTTATCTAGCAAAACAACATTCAAAAAAGGGAAACCGACAACAAACACTGGTGTGCTGCGTCGGGATCCGTGATTGACATCGCGGGCTCATCTCCATTCAAGTTTTGAATGGTTTGCTGTCGGATTCAGAACCACCAAATTGGATGGCCCTACCCACTCTTGTAAGCCTCTGGGGTGAGCCGTGGCAGCTTCTTGAGCTCCATCCTCCTGGTCTGCAGTTCCTAGCGAGCCAAGTATTGGATGCAGTGGCCTGCATTGGTTTCTCACTGAAATTCAAGAAGCAAAGGCTTGCAGAATCATAGCAATGGTTACCACTACACTTGATTCTCCAAGTACCCGCTAATCGAAATTTCAATGACTACGCAGGGGATGCTGTTGAGAAGCCCCAGTGCAACCTCTCAGAGGCATTTCTTGCCTTGCGACTGTGTCCGCATCCAAATGCCGCTTTACCCTGTTTGCCTCTTGCAGTCGCCAAAACACGCCTAGAGCCTTCTCAGCACGTCTCATGAGCCCCTAATCTAATCCTCTCTCAGTCTGGCGCCCTGTCGTAATGCGCCAAGATCTCTGCCGCCAGCTCCTTGGCCTGCGCGCGTCGGGCGCTTCAAGATGAACTCGCTGGGAATCGTTGATCTCAAGCAAGCGCAGTCAACTTTTGCAAGGCTGCAGAAAATTGCCGGTTCCTTGGGCAAGGAAAGCTGCGACACACGCATGGCAATGCGTTTGCAAAGCCAGAGCACTTTACATCACCTACAGCTGTGCAAAGCTCATGTAGGCCCTTCACAGCCTCACAAGATCTCAAAAGGCCGCACTGCCGGCGCACATGTGGCGCCACCATGCATCCCCTCATGGGTTGCACACGCATATGGACAGCCTGCGCAAGCCGACCAAGCAGCTGCTGCTTCTGCTTCCGCTGCTTGAGCGGCGCATTGGCACCGGCAAATGCAGCTGCGGAGAACGATACGCAAATTTCTGGCCCTGCAGTTGCGCGAACATCCAGTTACAAAAGGGTTGGGAGAAGCGCATCCCACCCAAGTAGGCTGGCAACTGGCTGGATGGGCATATTTCACTGAAGCAAAGCGGGCTGTCACGGCGCCCCGTATTTGCAAAACGCACCAGGGAACGAATGTCCTTGGGCACAAAATGCTTGAATGCCTGCCAGGTGAGCAGGAAAATCTTAGGCGCATCCAGGAACCAAACTCTGGAAATGTGGGATGGGTGGCATAGCGCTCCCCAAATAGCAGCACGCAAACTGAGAGGATCGAAGGTCACATTCTTTAATCCGACGCCCTTCAAATCATAGACGAAACAAATACCTTTCCTGCTGCATTCGATACCGCCTGCCAAGGTTGCATCCTGAGCCATCCACGTGTTCTTCACTACCAGTGATGCAGTCATTGTTGACGGCACTGACAGGGCCATACGTACCCAAATCATGGGCCGCCCATCTACATCAAAGCCCGAGCGAACGCAGAAACCTGCATCGTAGGCCTTGCGGACTGCTTCGTCACTGACGTCTTGGATTCTGAGGTGCCTGGTGGCTGCCACATGGCGATGCCACAAATCAATGGCGGCTGCCACATCCAGGGATCGGGACCAAGCGAGCTGCGGGAGGAGGTGGTCCGGAGGCTCCTCCCTGCTCCTCTCGAAGTGGGTCCGCAACTGTCGGATGACCACCTCCTCCTGGTGACAAGGCTTCACCTCAACAGCTTTTTGGACGGCTCGAAGTGGCTTGGCTCTCCACCTCCGTCCAGCCAAGAGCCCCAAGAGTGCCACTACCACTGCAAAAGCAACCAGCAGCAACGCATCATAAGCCTCATCGGCACACATGATTTCATGGCCAAGCAAAGCCGCCGTCTTTGAGCCAAGCCTATTCGAACCAGGTCAGACTCCGAAATCCGTTGATGATCCGCACTCACGCTTCATGCTCAAAACCTGCAAGCAACCCACAAGCATGTGCTGCATTCAAACTATCCGCCCCAATGCAACAAGCCTCTTGCACGCACCAGCTCATGATGCCGCTGTGCAGCAAGTAACGTGCAAGGAAGTTGCACCTGATCCAGCACAAGCCTAAACAAGTTGCAGTTTTCGATGGGCCGAATATAGCATATTATATTAAACGTAGATGTCAAGCCGAGAAGGACCCCGCACAACCCCGCACCAAGACGCCTGGAGCCATCGTATCATCTGACTCGCTACCTAGACCTGAGGCGTTGACTCCTTGTTCGGCGGCTGCCTGCATACAAGCAGCTGTTGGCACGTTGCAACGGCACCTTTGCCTCTATCAAGGCCCCTCGCTCATCACACAAACTGCGTGAGCCATGAACATATCATTTGTCAGAGCCAGGCCATCGCTTGACGAAAGTGACGAGCAATGCTGTGGCTGCATATTGTTGGCACTGCATCGAACAACACTTTCCTTTGCAAAGCCAACAGCATTTTGCTTCGAAACCATTTGTGGGCAGCTGTCTGCCTCTTCAAACTGCAATGCCTATGCCGAACTCATCCAGGTCTTCTAATCCGCTGGGACCCCGTACTGCAGACTGGCAGCGCGGACTTGCGGAAGCAACAACTTGTGCGCACCTTAGCAAACAAACAAGCGTGGACACCTAAACCTTAAATCCTCGCTAGTCATGACCTGCCAAGTCATGCGCACTTGCTTTGCATGTCTGCTGTCAAGAACATGCGTCGGCCTTTTTCATCCTAAGATCAACCAGTCAACCTTCCTAAAATCAAACTCTGTGAGGCTCGCACAAAGCCGCCCACGACGTTCAGCCTGAGGGTTCCACAGTACCACAAGGCAGTTCAGCTCTGTGACAGGTGACATATCCAACGGTCAGGCCAGTCACGCCTCTTCCCATCCAGTGCCCTCCACCTCTCGCACTTCCAGTATTTGCCTGAGGGCAGTCCAGCCATTGCATGCCCCAACCCAGGAGCAAGCAGCTCACTTCTGCAATCTACCACGTGGTCACCCAAAATTATCAACCACGGATCTGAGGCAGCAACTCATACAATCGCAGCCGATCATGCCGGGAGATCCTCTTGCCCTCTTTGTCGGCAACAAACATCGTTGCAGGCCTCAGCAGCTTGCTGACCGTGGACTGCGCCTTTTACCTCACTCGGCGGTCACCTCAAGAGCATGCTGAGCTCCCTGCCCAGTTGGAAACGCCAGCTCCTGGAAAGCGCGTCAGCGTAGTCCCATCTGCCCTTCAAAGAATATGTTTACAATGTGTAAATGCGATGGTGCAGCTGAACCGTCTGTTGAATGTCCAACTCGGGAGAAAAAGCACTTTTCTCCTTTTCAAGACCCCTAGGCTAGCTCCTCCTGCTGAACACCCTAAGCTTTAAATTGGCACTGGTTGGCAATCGGTGGTTATCATGGAATATGCAACACCCTTCCTTTTCTCGTGGTCACCTTTTGGGAGCCGCCAAGCATTTCAGCCGCAACTGGCAACTAGCAAAACTAGTCTGGCAGTGACTTCCTTGGCATGATCTCTTCTCACATAGTTTCGGAGGGAAGGTCCTTCTCCCTTTAGTGTCATGTTCATAGGATCCCGAAACAACGGGCCGGGGTGATGGAGTTTTTTCGTTCTGCTCTGGTGTCCAGGATCTCCCCCCTATGCCCGCTCCAGGAAGGCGCGAGCTGCCGCTGGCGGGTCATCCGCCAAACTCGCCACTGCGGATTCGAAGCGATCCCAGGGAAGACGATTTTCGCAAAGGAGCTGCCTGCGCCGCTTGGCCATGCAGCCCTGGCTTTCAACAAACCCCCACAACCCTACATGAGTATCTGCTGACCCCCTTCCTTTTTCTTTGGGGGGGGGGCCTTAAGACCCTTCATGTCGACACCTACAAAATCCATACATACCAGCAAAGTTGCTTCTCCATGATTTTTTTTGTGCACGCGGCTGCTGCATTGTAGATGCAACTCTTGCTCGTCTGCACTATTTATTCTACGTAAGCATTGTACATTTTATCTTGCCTGGTCTGTGTACATCTTTGTGCACAAATCAATTGTCCCTAACAGACCTCTGAGCAGGCTGCATTTTGGGAACGGCATGCGAATTGTGAGCCATGCGGCATCGGGTTGCTCACGCCCCCGCTTGCGCATTCCTATGCAACGCCTGTTTTGGCTTATGCAGCACTTTTGGAGACTTTGCTTGCGCCAACTGCTTACGCCACCTTACGCGTGTGGAGGTTTGGCTTGCGCAACTCGTTCTAATCTAATCGTGTAAGGAGGTCTTGGGTGTTGCTCGTGTGATGAGATGAGGAAGCATGGATTTCTCACTTTGTCATGCAGGCCGCCCTGCGAATGGGCTAAGCACACGCAGGGAAAAACACGGCCATGGCCGCTACCTCATGACAGAAGAGTGACATCAGAGCCTGACAAAAAGAGTGGCGGTGTTCTGTAGGAATTTTGGAAGAGCTTTCTGCTGGCACAGGCCTAGCTTGCAAAGACATGTGCCAGCGAACATCTGCCACAAGTACAACAAGAGGCTCAAAGAACAAAGTGATTTAGAGCAAGAAACACAACCTGCAAAAGGCAATCTTTCAAATGGCACAGCTTTTGTTCACGGTTCAAAGACACCCGCTCAAACTCTCAAAATGATATTGGCTTGTGAATGCATTGTGTTGCGAGAGAAGGAACAAGGAACGGGTGCTTGCCTGCCTTGGCAGTCTATCACGTGCATTTAAGTGTGCCCTCTGATAGGTCAAAGCTTTTCCTCGGAAGCCAAGAGGATCACCGGGCAGGAAACCTTCCAAGCTTAGATCAGTCTTGCCTAAGTTCCTGCATGCGTCTCAAGACATTGGCTTGACCTTGGCCGGCTCCGAGTTGACATTTTTCCTCTCTCTCTGCCGTGCATTTCCCGTGATTTGTTGCGACCCATTGCTGGCTGGCTCAACTCAATCAACAGTGGCCAACCAAAACCACTCCAAGAAAGCATGGCAGCTTTCCGTGGAATGAAACTGGCACAAAACACATTGGATCAAGGTGACCAGGAAGAACGGCAGTGGCAACCACATGGATAAAACTACCTGACACGAGCTTCAAGCATCCGCCCCCAGGCCCAAAAGCCTGCAACGAGTGACGCCCTTGATCTGCGCATGCGTCAAGCCTCCAGCAAGAAATACGGTGAGTCTCTCTCATACCAGTTCTCACGACTTTGCTTCATGCCGATCAAGGCTTCTTGGCTGAAAGGCCTGCGGAGCAAACCTGGAGTTGCCACGCCTCTGGCAGCATTCCGCCCAGTGCGTGCTCGCAGCAGCGCAGTCTCCCCCTGGCCGGACACTTTGCTAGTCTACATTTGTTCTAATATGTTCTAATGATGTTCTTTGGTTCTACGGTTGCGCCTGCATGCTCACGATCGTGGCATCAACCCCATGCGCAAGGAGGATTTCCACCTCGACACTGCTCCAAGCTGCAATGTATGACAGAGTAGTGGCACCAGAAATGCGCCACGAGTAATCATAGGCTTCATACCTTGCTTCTCACTTTGGGCTCTGGCGATGGAGGAATGGCCACCAGCTGCTGCGATTCCCAGCGCTGTGTGCTTTGCATCCTTGGGGTGAGCATGGTACGGGATTACCTGCATCGCTTTGATCAAGAACACATTGGTCCTGGACTCATGGGACTGACTCGCGGGTCAAACGCGTGATAGTTTTTTAACATGCAGCCTCTCCCATTAAGCTATGGGGACAATACTCATCTCAACTTGGGAGTCGTGGGTCGGTCATCCTTGCCGCCAAAAGTCATTCATAGAGTCCACGTCCGCTCGTAACTTCAGCAGTTCCTGTGCCGAGCACCACTCTGGTTCACCTAATGTTTCTTCTGCTTGGCCTGGTATCAATCGTAAATGTTTGACAAAGATAGCATGTTACTTCATATCCGTGGGCTCCTACCAGCTGTCAAAAGAGAGATGGCGCAATGTGTTCAAGACAGCCTCTCAGTGTTTGGTCTGGGCGTGGCCTCTATAACACCTGGCCGCACTTTCCAGCCATACTCGCACGCCTTAGACCATGAGATGAAGCGGCAGCCCATCATGCCGACCCCACTGCCATGGGCAAACCAAATGGCACCGGGGCTCTAACATAGGTCAGCGGTACGCGGCCAGTTGCTTGATCTCGGTAGTTCACATTTGCCTGGCCACGGGCACTTGATGATGCCCCATCCAGAAATGGGTGCTGCAAAACGAGGCCTTGCGACTCACAAGGTCCCGCAGCAAAAGGCGCGCTTCCACCTCACAGGAGCGCTCCCACCACATTGTGTTGCACAGTGGCGGATGACGTGGCACAGCAAACCTTCCAATATCCCCAACGCCTAAATAACAAGAGGGCTTTTGTTATCTTTTGTTAAACACCCAAAAACACAGCCTGAATCACCCCGGGTGAGCTCACCAGGTAAACCAATGTGTTTGAGACTGCTTTGCCACGTGAACCCCGGACACTGTTTTCTTGGCTTTGGGGTCCAAGACTGAGGTCAACAAGGGCCGCGCTTTGAACCAGCAACCAAGCTCAGGGATCCAATCACATCGAACTCGCAAATGCAAAATCGGCCTCGAGCATGCGGCTGCTTTCTCGAATAGGCCCCTCCATGTCCACCAGCCATCTGGAGAGCTCATGGTCAAACTCCTCCGCCAATTCCTGCGGCTAACATGTCAAACTCCTCATGTCATGGGCACAATGGGGCACATGCAGCAAGTGGAGGATGAAGTGCGCTCAACAAAAATGCAAGTCGCGGTAGCTGGCGCAGTCCTTCTTGCCGTGCAATACTTGCTGAATTCGATCAAGCCGGTCACCTTGAAGACATTCTTCGACCGAGTCCCAGCACCTTGGCGTTTGTACTTCCAAGCTTCATGGCACAATGCGAAGCACACACATAGCAGCAAACTGGCCAAGGGCGCGGAAACAACACGCAGCTGCACAACCATTGGCTCCCAAGTCTTAAGCGCGTGCACGTGCAGCCAAGAAGGACTGAGGCTCTGGCCGCTCGTACTCTTTGTAGAGGGCCTCGCAGGGTGTCAGCCAGTCAAAATGAAAAACAACAAACATGTTCCGGGGAAATGACATGAGCCACAAGAGCCCCATTGCCCCATGTCTCTCCCAGATCATTGCCAGTCTACTTCAAAACCCTGCCTGGGGCAGCAAGTCGGCTCGGTACAAAGCGTTCGCTTTGCGCTCGCCTGGCACCAAGGCTGAGCGAACAAGAAGCAAATTTGCAGAATGCAGGGCATCATGTTGCATCATGTCTGGCAGGCAAAGCCACCTAGTCTGAGTTCGGCACTGACAAGCTGCTCAGGCTCGTAGCCAATGCGGGGCATCTGAATCGTGCCCGGTGCACTCCATTCCGTCCTTGACAACGTGCCAGCGACCCGAGAGTAGGTGTTGGCGGATGCTGGGATTTCTCGTTCGGCTCCGACCCGAGGCTCCCACCAACCGCCCTTGGTCAGCGCTTGGACCTGAGTGCTGCAGGCCGGTCCCTCAGATTGCGGCCCACCCGCCCCGCACCCCCACCCCCTCACCCATGTCTGCTGGCCCTAAGATTTTGTCTGGCGGGCCTTGAAATTTTCGGGGTTCGTCGGTGTCCTGCCGCACACTAGCCTCACAGCCCAGCCCAACCAGCAAGGCCCAGCCCAGCCCGCCCGCGGCAGCCCAAGTCCGGCTGCCTAATTTGAGACCCCCAACCAGCAACCCACCCACGCACCCAGCAACCCACTCAAGCAACTCAACCTGGCACACTCACATGTCTGAGACTAGTCTCGGGTCCAGCCCAGTGCCTGAGACTCAACCCAAGCAAGGCCCAGCCCAGCTCGGCTGGGCTGGCCCTGTCCTGTGCATCGCCTTGCCCTTGCCTCGGGGATTCCTGCGGGCCAATGGGTCCTACGACGCCAGAACCTGTCCATGCCTGAATCGCCACTTGACCAGCTCTGCTGCTTGCAGTCGAACCACAGGCACAGGCGCTGCGCGCTCGGCTTGGCCGAGGCAGGCACCGCGCAGCGTTTACAATTACTATGTTCCGTGCAACCCTCCATAAATGAAGAGTGCTCAAAGAACCAAAAACAAAGCACTATGCCAGGAACAGTGAAGATATGATCAAACTGGGTAAATGTGGGTTTAAAACCTCAACAAGAGCTTCAGAAGACACACCCTACCGGACTTTTGGGATCAGCCTCAGCTCAGGGCGGAAAATTCGTAAGCGACCTCTGCCTTGAGGCCCACCACTTCGTGGGCCATGATCTGCACCTGCACAACGGCGCTGTAAACCTTGAGCGTTTTGTGTTGTGTTTGTGTGTCTGTGAGTCTGTGTCTGTGTCTGTCTGTGTCCTGTTATCTGTCTGTCTCTGTCCGTCTCTGTCTGTCTCTGTCTCTGTCTCTGTCTCTGTCTCTGTCTCTGTCTCTGTCTCTGTCTCTGTCTCTGTCTCTGTCTCTGTCTCTGTCTCTGTCTCTGTCTCTGTCTCTGTCTCTGTCTCTGTCTCTGTCTCTGTCTCTGTCTCTGTCTCTGTCTCTGTCTCTGTCTCTGTCTCTGTCTCTGTCCGTCTGTGTCCGTGTCTGTGTGTGTGCACGTGTGTTTGTGTCTGTGCGCGTGTGTTGAAAGCACCTGAGAAGTTGATGGTGCATAACATGTCATCATGTTTACTTTTGGTAGACGGAATCGGGAAAAGGGAATTCTGACCGGACACAGAAGGAAAAACATCAGCAGCCGTGGATAGTGGAGGTGCGATCGAGGAGCCTTCCGAACGCCATCTTTGGACGCCAGTGCTTTGACCCACGGCCTAAGTTTCAGCCGTCTCTTGCTTGCTGCCCTCCACCCCCCAACCTCCAGACTATGCACCTCCTGCACTGTTGCTGAAACTTGCTGAAGTAAAACGTATCTTCGGCAGTGTTTCCCAGGCTCAAGGCTTGTTGACAACCTGCACAACAGTCAAGAAACAATGACGCTGATTTTGTGGCTCACAAATACATGCACTTGCTACACAACCGGCAACATCTGGGGTGCAGTGATCGGCATTTCCCGCACACTAGCGGAAGGCTCCCCAGAGTCTAGATCGCAACGGGGCCTCAATCAAAACTCGCGACCACTATGGCCCTGCATGCCCACACACGCCGCGAAGGGCCCTGTCCTATTGGGGACCTTCATGGTCATGGCCATCTGGCCAAAGTGCATGCTCAGGGCATGTTGGCTGAATCGTTGATTTTGTTGCAACGGGGAGCCTCATTTGGCTGCTCGCAGTATTAGCGTCTCAAATGACAACATTGATGATTGGCCTTGCCGGTGCAAGTGCTGGAACATGATGCGTGCCCATGAATCTGCCCAAACCCGCGATCTTGATGGGACGTGCCCCACAGGAACCACCTGCAGGCACGTGTTGGCAACATCAATGGCCTGCACGTCACACCGGACCAGCGACTTCGCTTTGACTTGCCCACCCAAAAGCTTGGCAAGGTCCTCCTCCTTGCACTGGGCAACTAGGTGTCCTGAATTTGATCCAAATTCTCAAAATCATGCAAAACTTCAAAGTGAACAAAAGAGCCAACACGTTACTGCTCAATCAACGGTAAGGATCTATCTGCTGTTCGCAGCCTGCCCCCGCCACGGACCTCAAGGACCACGGATTGCTGGGAGGGCAAATCCTGGCCCTTCTCATCGGGCGTGTCTACCACAAATCGGCTGAGGTGTCTGTCCCGCCACATCCGCGCCACCGGGGTCACTGGCTCAGACATCTGGTAACGACCCTCCCGATGCAAGAACAGAAGGGAGTCTTTGGCAAAGCCCAGGTCGTTGTAGTACAGCTCTTTGATCGATTCTGCGGTGGCAGGTAGGGCTCGCACCAGCTGCAACGGCCTGGCTCTCCTGGGCACCTTGTCACGCATTTCCTCGAAGCGTGACTCTAGCCAAAAGAGCCGGCACTCGGCCTCGGTGCCCGCCAGGTCGACATCTGCCCAGAAGAGCACATCGCAAACCGCGTACTTCCGATTGCCCAGTGGCCGGCGGCGACGGCCCTTCCCTCCTCCCTTCTTGCCTCCCTGATAGCCGGTGTGTGTACTCATGTTGTCATCGGACAGCGCATCCTCATCAGCATCTTCGGGAGCTGCGATTTCTTCCATTGGCGCCACAGGTGCGCTTGGTTTGGCTGGGCCCTCGATGGAAACAACATCCAGGATTGTCAGGCCACGGGGCAGCCTAGAGTCCGTGTACCGCTCTAAGACGTAGCCGTTCTTCTTTCGCACCTCCACACGGCCGCCATCGGAGAGAAGCAAACATCTCTCGCCTTCAGGCTTCGCAAGCACCAGCCAAGACTCAGCCATGTCGCTGGGGGGCACCAGCATCCAATCTGGCACCTGCAGCTGCCTTGCAAAGAAGAGAGTCCGATGCAAACGCCGCAGGCGCTGCATCCTCTTTCCACCCCCAGTACCATTCATCTCCATGTCAGCTTCGTCAGGCGCATCATCGTCCTCAACCTCAACCTCTTCCTCCAAATCGTTTTGGGACTGACCAAGCAACGCTTCCATGGCCACTCGCCGCATCTCATCTAGTCGTGTAGCCCTAGAGTCCTCCCAGGGAGGAATGGGCAGCCTTCTCTCTGGTGAGTGGTGGCTCATATTCCCTTTAAATTTTGGTCGAAGGTTCCGTGGCTAAGGGTACCTTCAGCGAGCACGCTTGTATAGAAGTGCTTTCGCGGGCCTTCCGTTTTTTTTCCTGGAAATTGACGAAGGTAGCCTTCGCGAGAAATTTCCTGTGCACGATTTGCTTGCAAACGCTTCGTCACCGTTTGTGCTTGCAAAACCCACCCCACGCGAAATCAAACTACAATGCGCTGCTGCGGCTCTACAAGAGCCGGCTCCACAAGTGCGCGTGCTTGCTGGGCCACTGTTCCAGTTGGGGGTTGCAATTGGCGAACCTTCCGCGAAAGTAAAAGGATGTTTTTGGAGAATCCGCGCTGCCTTTATACCCCAAAACAGGATTCACTTGCACCGATTATATTCGGATGAATCTAGACGACCATAGCAACCAAACGCGGTTCCCCGGTAGTTAAAGAGGGGAGACGGAAAAAAAAAAAAAACAACTCGCGCTTCTCTTTGCGCCTTTTCATGCTCTCCTCGAAGCAAACGCAACAGCTTAACAAATTCTGGACAAAGTAAATCAACCACGTCCCTTCCCCGAGCTTCAGCGGAAAACGAATCCTTCCTCCTTCCACGTCTGCAGGTGGTGCTACCTGTTTTGATGATTCCTCTAGCCGTTTTGCTTGTGCGGGGACAGACACTGACACTCAAATTTTCCAAGGGGCCCGTGCGTTGTGTGTCTCATCCGTCTGTTGGCGTTTTCAAAAGAAGGCCACCCCTACCACCTTGATCGATTGAACCCTTCAAAACATGACTCTTGTGTACATTTGCACACGGTGCCTTCTGCTGCTCTGTAAGCGCTGCATGGAGACGAGTCGCCTCAGCCTCGCGGGAATGCGTGGCTTTGAACTGTGCGTTGCGACCGCCCTGGGCGCGCTCACGAGCATCCTCTGGAACGGCCATGGCGAGTGAAACGTCCCTCTGAGCCAATGCTTTCCATGCGCCGCATGGCCCGGATTTGAAGCATGTCAGCATGTCTCTGCCATTCAAAGGCCCCATTTCCTGGGCCTTGATTCGCTCGTCGCCTTCAATCTGCAGGAACCTGAGTAAACAAGCTGGCTGCAACACTTTCAAGACCAGGCAACAATGTAACGCTCGAAACTTGGCATCGCGACTGCAGCTGCCATTATCTTCACTTGCTGCTGAGCGGATGGCGCAGACTCGGCGCGCCCACCCAGCTCATTGATGTGGGTCGAAGCCTGCGATTCCAAAGGTAATGGTAGTCCAAGCCTTGTTGAGTGCAATGGTCCAATTCCGTTCCGTGCCTCCTTCTCCACTGTGTGCGATGGCAAAGGCGTCCCCTAAACAAATGCGATACTGTCTCGAAAAAATGCATGGCATATCCAAACTGGAAACAACGTACCGCACACTACTCTTAACATGACTCCCCAAAGCATGCACATAACAACATGCCAACCCGACATTCTCTCACCACTTGCCTTCAGGTAGTTCGTGCCATCAGCTACCCACACAGCCTTCAAAGTTGGCGGCCACAAATGATCTCAGCCTTTCTGCAACACTCAAATCGGTTGTGCGCTTGTTTTTGTTGATTTTATAATGGCGATGTGGCTCTTGCCATGTTCGCTTTGCGACGGCAGCCAGCGGCGCCAACACTTGCACATGCCTCAGCCGGCACTCTCCACCGAGCTCGGCAACAATTGGCAACTCTCTCACCCTCCCCAGTTGCAACAAAGTCCGAACCGTTCCCAAGCTCGGCGGAATTGACACTGGTCATCTTCTAATAGGCCCTCACTCCTGCACGTCGGACCCTACCGGGCACTTGTGGCGCCAAAGGCGCCGGGCCCTCCCTGCCTTGCCGGCTACGGAAAAAACTCAGCCGCCCCAGGCGAGTTCGGCACCAAGGCGGCATCAGTCACCCTGGCGCATGAGCCACACACTGCCCAAGCTGTCCAAGGCTCGCCAACGCTGGGAACAAGCATGTAACCACCAGCAGCTTATGGCAGGACTGGCCTGCTTTGCCTCCATCTGGCTAATGGCCACGGAGCA